>NW_015504794.1:159685-185468 GCF_001595765.1 Miniopterus natalensis | reverse complement strand
TAGATGTGTATAAGAGACAATCTGTAATACTGTCAACAATAAAGAGAAATTTTAAAAAAGGAAATGGCAGGAATGATATTTGGGGGATGGAAAGGGCAGTCAAAGCCTCTGCAAACTAGAAGGAGACATAGGGCTATAGAAGTGACTCACTTCAAAGGTAAGATAATGAACCTAAATTCTGGCATTGCCAGCTAAGAAAAGGCATAACTGATTGAACGTTGGTAACATAGTGTCAAACATTTGCAAGAACAGTATGTGCATATGGTTACAAGGTGATGTATAGCTTAACGTTACTCAAGCAAAGTTACAACATTGATTCAGCAGCAACAGTTGGAATTGCCTGAAGTTAAAGTTTGCACTAATTCACTGCCATTTTCTAAGTTGTTTCTAACTGTTCTCATTCACCTCTTTCTTGTCTGCCTCCTCCCACTCAGCTGTCTCCATTTCCTGCTTCTCCACTTCCTCATCTTCCTTTTGTTCTTAATTCCACCCCCTACTACTCTTTATTCTACTCCTACTCACTGTATTTCCCCCTCCTCTTTATGCTCCCTCTTCCCCCCCGCCCCATTTCTCCTCCTCCTTTATCTTTTTCCTCCTTTTGCATAAGCCAGATCAAAAGTTTAACATGGTTGTGGTCAATGCAGCTTGCCTGCATGTTCCAAATCTTTCACGGTGGAACAAATCTCCAATTCTCAACCATGAATGTGGTATACTTTTTTGATTTACTACTTTCCTATATATTGGAAGTCCTAATTACTTCTATTTAGATATTCCCAATATAGTAGTCCTCATTCTTCAGTAATCCAGTGTAAGGATTCATTTCAATGCTATGGCTATTTCAGTCATCCATTCTAGGATCAGAGGCAACCACAAGCGTGTGCAGTGACATTGCACAAATTTTAAAGGGGACCTGAGATAAAACTCCATTTGTCACCTGACCCTCAAAAGCTCGTCCTGCTGCTCAACCTCCTCCTCTCCTTTATCTTCCTTCTTATTTCTCCTCCTCATTGTTCTTTTCTGTCTTCTTCTCATCCTTTTCCTTTTATTTCTCCTCCCTTTCCCCATCCTCTTTCCCCCCCTTCTCCACCCTCTTCTCTTCCATAAGCCAAATAAAGAGTTTCATGTGGATGTGGTAGAGTCTGCCAGCACTCCTACATCTTTCTAATCCTTGATGGTACCACAAATCCCTAATATACATCCAGGTATGAAACATAGCTTTTATTTACTACTTATCTAGGTATAGGCAGTTCTACTGGCTTCTTTTAAGACTTTAACACCATACATCCATCACTCCTCAGAAATAGTGGGGGTTCATTGCTATGCTATGGCTATTTTAATCAGGCATTCTAGATGCAGAGGCAACCTCAAAATGGGTGTAACAACAGATAGAACCACTTCAAATTGGACTTGAGCTAAAACTCCATTGGTCACCTGACCCTCAAAAGATCCTAGTCTTAGGTGAAGACCAGAGTAAGATTTTGGTTTTTGAGACAAAATTCTGTTCAGAACCAGTGTCCTGTATTCTATCAATGATCTATACTTTTGCTTTCCCAAAAGAGACAATTACCCTGTTAAAAAAAAGACTGTTGGTACCTTGTGGGAAGGCATGAAGTAAGTTTAAGTATACAAAATTTTGTTGTTTATTGAAGATTTTTTCTCAAAACGCTCTGGTCTTTCCTTCATTTAAGAATTCTGGGTGTGTAAACTGGCTCATGTAATGGATTGATTAATGGATTAACTGAGTATTTTTATGATTCCAGTCACACTCTTGTTCAGTGCACCTAGAACTTTTCTGCTTCAATAAATTAGGGTAGAATGTAGTGAGCTTGCTGTCTTCATTTCTAGGAACAAAATGATTTATTACCTACACTGTAAGTCAGTGACAGTCAGATTTATTAGATTCTGCTTGGATTTGCTGTTATTGTGATCAGACCTACTGTGAGTTTAGGGATTGGACTAGCTACCATGGCCCCTGCTACCTGTGGATCCAGTGTCTCCCATCAGATTTAGATTTTACAATCAAGAGGCCTCAGTTCACAAAGACTAGCCTTCAGAGAAGTGTCATCACATAGCTCTTCAAATATGCTCTTTCTCCTTTTCAATATATTTCTTAATGCATTGATGAAAGTTATGCTATGATGACACTCTCAGAGTGTGCAATAACATTCACATGACAAATTCACTCCAACATTCTTGTTTTCTAAACTTTTGAACTGCTTCTTCAATATTAAAACAAGAGATAGTGGCTTTTCCATGTCACACTATTGGCCCATCATTGGATTGTCAGGCAACTATTTCAAGAAACTTTTTGAGTCTTCTAATTACTCAAGCTACAAATATAAATGCAGACTGTCTGGTAGGTCTAAGTTAATAAATTTTATCTCATCCAAATTTGTTACTTTTAACATGGTCCCCCACCAATAATTATTTCCACAATAGTCCATATATTCCTATTTATATAAATCACAGAAATCACATAGTTCTTCAAAAGAGTAGCACACTTCCTCAAGGGGCACATTTTGTTCTTCACTTTTAGTGTTCTGCTGAGATTTGTCTCTACTCAAGGCGGCAATTGCCACAGGAAAGGTAACTAGAAGAGTTTCTTCTTACACATTTTTCCAGTCTATGACAAATCCTGAATTATTTTATTTTCCTCCAAAATTGGTTACAAATCAACCATAAACCAAAACTAATTTTTTTCACATGTGGTTTGGAACCATGCAAAAAAAAAAGAAAAACACCCCACACATCTATTCATGTCCTGAAGCTCTTCAGGGTGAATCTGTACTCTTGACTATAAATCAAGGAAATCATCCATGCCTGCTGGTCTGGACAACTCAGATACTTTTAGAATGTGTCTGTCATTACCACAGGCATGGAAACTAGAAACCAGGTAACCCATTGGATTTCCACAGCTGCCCTCACTCCTCCATCTAGTGATTCTGCAGTCCAATATTTAGACATTGTCTTGATTGGACACTGAAATTAGAACTGCCCCAAACTCTGTCCAGTGTGAGATTATACTAACCCACTGTCTTTCATGAATATTTATATGTGTTCTGTCTTTCTGCAGCTGTCCACTCTCCAGGTGTTCATTGACATCATTCTAAATTATCTGTAAGCCAGGCTACATATTTCCTTCCTCTGTCAACAAGTTATCACGAGTTTCTCATGAGTGCAAAGAGATAGGCTGCAAGAGGGATCCATTCTATGGCAGTAGTGTCTGAAGGTAATTGAGCCAGTATTTATATAACTGCTTTGTGCCTTCACAATTCTACAGGTTTCATCACGTATGTACCACTTTAAACTGATGTTGTAGTCTTTGTGTACATTTCCAAATTCATGACTCCATAGGTTTCATCACACTCAGGTCATAATGGACTGCTCAGGTTGCATGGCAACTTGGTGACCCATGTTTAGACCTTTCTATTTTAAACTAAGGAAACCCTCTGTGACAAATCTTATTCCATTTTGAGTGGCAACTACAGACCCATCCCCTGAATATTTGTCCC
Source organism: Miniopterus natalensis (assembly GCF_001595765.1). The sequence continues at coordinate 181,956 of NW_015504794.1, read as the reverse complement.
TTCTCACTGGGACTGCTTTGGGTTTAAGAGGTTATGGAAGGCAACTGTGATACACAGATGGACCTCAAGCAGAGATGGATCCCTTGCCCCCACATGTCCCTGGAGAGCCAAGGTCCCTTTGGGGCTTGGCTTCTAGAATTACTTCTTGCCCAATGCTCTACAAACAAGTGAACCATGGTGATCCTGTTTGTCAGCATCTAGGTCCAGTAAATAGAATAACACTGTAATATCCCACAGATGATATCAACATCCCATATACTAGGTTCACCTGTGAAAAAGTGAAACATATATGGAATATGTAATCATATACTACATCCTAGTCTAGTACATATAATCAATACATTTGCAAAACTTTCTAGAGGACTCTTTCTAGAACAGTCCAGATTTATTGTTTTAGTGACATATGTATTGGTATAAAACCTGTAGTGAAGTGTTAAAACACAGAATTCATACCAAGCAGGATTTTGGCACATTGTTTTTAGAACAGGCTATAATTAGATAATGCAACTCTTACTATGTATGTTTCAATATGCTACTTCAGTAAATGACATCATTATATTATATTTTACAGAAGATATCAACATTACATAAATAGTTTTGCCTATGTATTAATTAAACAACGAAACATATTTTTTATATGTCATGCATGTACTAACTGATTCTGAGCTTTAAAAATGAAGGAAGCAATATTCCAGCATCCATATTCCCATGGTCTTTTTCATTATACTGCACACCAGGCCCAAACTGGGTTTGGTTCCCCAATTAGCCTGACCTGGTCTTTAAGCTCTCAGGACTAATCAGTGCAATTTGTTGGAACCCCACACTGGACAGAGAGTACTGTCCCTTGGCCTTCTTTTGACCCTAGTTTTCAGTTTTAGAATGTAGGTTGCTGGGCATTGTTGGACTTGTGATTACTCATTGAGAATTCAGGGGAGAGGACATGCCCCAAATTGTGAAGGCAAGGATTCTTTCAGGATCTCTGGATTCTCAAGAAAGATGGATTGCCCTTTCTTTATTTCAGGGGATGAAACCTCAAAATCTGGGTACAGGCTTTCAAAAGAAACATGGGGGATGGCCGGGGATGGGACTTGGGAAGTATGGTTTTCCACGAGACTTCAGAGTATTTATCCCCCAGAGTGAGTCTAACCAGTCTTCATTGCCAAGCACAGAATTCCTTAAAATAACCTGTAATTACATCCACACATTTGTGAGGAGGATGGTTGCTAGTCCCTGATTCAGGGTAGTAATGTACCTTCTGTCTTTCTGTGGTCTATTTCACTAATTCAAGAGGAACTTAACCAGTCTTGTAGAGCTACTGTATTCCACAGTAGTGAGTGTGGCACCTTCTGAAGTGCCTCTGAAGGTCGCCTACAAAACTTGGTGTTTTGAAGTTTGGGCAGAAATCTGTTCTAAGAGTAAGAAGTGGGATCATCAGCTCAGATCAATAATTTATTTTGCAATGTTGAGATACATTCCCAACTTGACCAGAGAGGACACCCACACTAGGTCAAAAATTAACCAAATGCCGAGCCAGCATGGCTCAGTGGTTGAGCATCAACCTAAGATCCAGGAGATCGAGGTTCAGTTCCCAGTCAGGGCACATGCCTGGGTTTCGGACTCAGTCCCCATGAGGCGGCATGCAGGAGGCAGTAAATCAATAACTTTCTCATCATTGATGTTTCTATCTCTTTTTTTCTCCTCTCTTTTCCTGTCTCTGAAATCAATAAAGACATATATTTTTTTAAAAAGTTAACCAAGTAACAGGGTGATTCACAAGTGCATAAATAACCCAGAGTAAGATGGAAGATATTCACCTCAGGACTTGTTTAGTGGGCTGAACATCCCACCTATGTGTTGCTTTATTAAAATAGCATGGGAGACTTCCACAGCTTTCAGTGCTTCATGGCCACAATATTTCTGGCTTAAAGTTGCCAAAGTATGCTATTCTTCTGTAGCAGCTTTCACAGCATTGGATGACTGTGTTCTTGCTCAGCTCACATCAGAACTCAAGGACCTAGCCCTGACAGTCAATCTTGGAAACAAACACAAGCCAATGTTTCAGGAGTGCAGTTCTGTTCAGACTTTTGCTTTTTTGTGCTTTTTTGCTTGGGATTTTCTGAGCTGAGTTGTGTTAAAATTTTGCACTGGTTGCTTGATTGTTGGTAAGTCCAAATTGGAGGGAGTTGGGGCAAGAGGGTTTTTGAGAGAATCTAGATATCTATGGGCAGAATAAAATGAGGGAGACAATCTTTCACATCCTGTAATGCCAAGGGATCTCCGCCCCCCCACATTCAACTACTGACCAGGACTGACCTTTCTAGATTCTATCACTTACCTAGGTATTCCAAAACCCCAGAACTCACCTTTAAGCTCAGCAGGACCTAGTGGCTTGCAGTGGGCTTCAGCTACCTCCTGAACACATGGCACTACCCAGTTTCTGTCACTGGACACCAGCTCTTTAGTTTTATCTGAGTGGGGTTATGGCCTCTGTTAGGTGGTTTTTCTCTGTTGAAAATGCAGAGAAAAGAACACCTCACAATTTCAGTGTGCTAAAAGACTTTCAGGATGTCTTAATTGTTTGGAAACTCAGACTTTCCAAGAATTGAATTCCAGACAATTCCATGCAGAGACCAATGCTCCAATGTACTAATTGACACTATTGAGGGCTAAATTGATACTGTAGTCTTCCTGAACATGGCCTCTTTATGACTCTATGAGTGACATCACATTTACATAATAATGGACTGCTCAGGTTCCATGGTAACTTGCTGACCCATGGTTAAGCATTTCTTCTTTGTTACCAAAGAAATCTTTGAGCCAAATCTCAGTCCATTTTTAGGGTGATGACATTCTCTATCCCTGAATATTTGCCCCTCCTATGGAGGACTGCTTAGGGATGAAAGAGGGCACAGAAACCACTCCCAGAAGGACTTCAGCCAGAGACTGTAATTCTTGTCTTTCCACAGTTATCTGTGGAGCCAAGATCCCTATGGAGCTTGGCATCTAGGGTAACTTCTTGCCAAATTTTATCCAACCCAGTGAAATACAATGATCAGCTTTGCCAGCTTTATACCATGAACATTACCCATTCAATTCACATTGGGCTTGAGACCATTAAGAGAAATATCTACTCATATCCTGAAACTCTTCACACTAAATTTGGAGTCTTGGATATAAGCCAAGTGAAAAATCCATGTCTGTGATGTGGTTTACTCAGAAATTCATGAGAATGTCTAAGTCATCACCACAGACATGGAAACTAGAATACAATAAATCCATTGGATTACCATGGCAGTCCTCATTTCTTTACCTAGTGATGCTGTAGCCCAATATTTAGAAATTGTCTTGTTTGGCTAGAGTCTAGAATCAGAAATTGTTTTTTAATTCTTAATGATTGATTTTCTTATTTTCGTAGGTACTATTTGTTATTAACTGTCTGATTGCTAAGACTGTACAGCAGACCATCTACTGCCCAGTCTGAACAAATGATTTACCTGATCTGTAGTGAATAAAAGGTAAGTAAAAATATTTTTACATTTTTCAAAAAAAGAAAAAATTGCCCTTATATTCTTAAAGAAGATGGGGAGTGACCAAGTTGATTTGTAAAATTATTTTATTATTAGTTATTGGGGTAAAATATTGTTAATAACCTTATATAAATGTCATTAGTACAATATTATAATTCAACATAGCATACTCCATTATGTACTCACTATCCAAAGTCTAGTCTCCTTTAAATAATCCCTTAGTCCTCCTTATCATTACTCAATATTTTTCCCCACTGGGTATCACCATGGTTTCATCTGTTTGTAGGTGATATTCTTTGTCTCTTGTTCTGTTTGTAGTTTTTACATTCCATAGATGAGAAAAAATACAGAATGTGCCAAAGTACCCTACTTGTTAATGAAATCTCCACTTTGAGGTTACACTTTAATAAGCATAAGAGACACAAATATATTTGTATTTTTGCCCATTGAGTGAAAACTGTCTACAAACCTTTCCCCAAATTTCAATTTGAAGAATTTTCCAATCATGTTTTTTAAATGTCCCTCACTATTGGTGGAAAATATTCACCAGAGCCATGAATCAGAATATACTGTCAAGCCTCAGGTCTGGAAAATCTCCCGTCTCAAACAATTCTCTTCTTGACCAAATTTTTTACAGAAAAAAACCTCTTGGTTGTCTGCCAAAACTTCAGATTTTGATGTGAAAACCTCTTCATGCTGATACCTCAACATGACAAAAATATTCTCTCAGACAACAAAGCAGAGACTGCTTTTGTTGCTCTTGAAATTGACAGCATAACTTGAAAACATAAAGAGGCCATGACGAGTGCTAATGTGTGAAGCTAAGGGTGATAAAGTGCTCACAAAACAACAATCACAGGCAATTGAATAGGCAGACAAGCTGTTGTTGATTTTGATAAACAAAAAGCAGCTAGCCAATGATAGCATATTGGAGGCAGTGATATGTGAAAAATTCATTTAGGTTTGATAAATTTAATAAAAGTGTTTATAGATTCAACAGTGCTATTGGATATGTACTGTATATAAGAAGGGTTAAAACAGGGATTTATTTGTGGGTCTGGAATGGATTAATTCAATTTACATTATTTCTAATGAAAAAAAATGTTTTGGGCTGGCTGGGCGTGGCTCAGCGGTTGAGCATCCACCTGGGATCCAAACGATCAGGGTTCGACTCCCAGTCATGGCATATGACCGGGTTGTGGCCTCGATCATTGACTCTCTCATCATTGATGTTTCTATCTCTCTCTCTCCCTCTCCTTTCCTCTCTCTGAAATTAATAAAGATATATTTTTAAAAAAATGATTTGGGTTTCAAGCAATTGTTTCTCAGCAGACTTCTCGAATAATTAAGTTCAGGAGCTGAGGTTTCACTGTACTTGCATATCTGATCATTTGTCATCCAAGCAAAATGAGTGATGAGTTGAACTGCCTGAAATCCAGATCATTTTCTTAGCCACTCTTCCTAAAAACTGTCTGATGATTAAAGCCCTAAAGCACACCTGCTACTACACAGTTCCTAAATGATGATTCATCCGACCCCTAGTGAACAAAAGATAAGTAAGCAAAATATGTTCATATATATGCTATTTTATTTTTTAAAATTTATCTTTATTGTAGAAAGTATTACAAATGTCTCCTTTTGTCCCCCATGATCCCTTCCAACCCACATCCACCCCATTCGCAGGCCTTCCTCATACCCATGTCTGTGTCTGTAGGTTATGCATAGAAGCATATAAATTCTCTAATTAACCTCTCCCAAGCAACCTCCTCACCCCCACATTCCCTCTGAGATTCCTCAGTCTCAATCTCTTACATGCTCCTGTGTCTCTGGATCTATTTTGTTCATCAGTTTATTTTGTTCATTATATTTCACACATGAGTGAGATTATGTGGTACTTGTCTTTCACTCACTGGCTAATTTTGCTTAGCATAATACTCTGCAGTCCATCCATGATGTCTCAAAGGGTAAAAAATCATTTTTTACAGCTGCATAGTATTCAGTGGTGTAAATGTAACACAGCATTTTTATCCACTCATCTACTGATGGACACTTGGGCTGTATTCAGATCTTATCTATTGTAAATTGCCCTGCAATGAAATAGGAGTACACAAGTTCTTCCTGATTGCTGTTTTGGGCTTCTTGGAATATATTCTTAAAAGAGGGATCACTGGATCAAAAGGCAGCTCCATTTTTAATTTCTTGAGGAAATTCCACAGTTTTCCATAGTGGCTGCAACACTTTGCATTCCTACCAGCAGTGTATCAGGGTTCCCCTTTCTTCACACCCTCACCAGCACGTCTCATTTGTTAATTTGTAGATGGTAGCCATTATGACTACCATCAGGTGTGAAGTGATACCTCATTGTCGTTCTAATTTGCATCTCACTGATGATTAGCAATATTGAACATATTTTTATATGTCTCTTGGCCATCTGTATGGCCTCTTTGAAGAAATGTCTAGGTCCTTTGCCCATTTTGTAATTGGATCGTTTGTCTTCATTTTGTTAAGTTGCATGAGTTCCTTACATATTTTGGATATTAACCCCCTATCAGATGTGTCATTGGAAAATATGTTACCCATACTGTGGGCTCCCTTTTTATTTTGTTGATGGTTTCTTTTGTTGTGCAGAAGCATTTCATTTTGATATAGTTCTACTTGTTTACTTTTCCTTTGTTTCTCTTGCCCTAGGAGATAAATCAGCAAACATATTGCTGTGAGAGATGCCTGTGATTTTGCTGCTTCTGTTTTCTTCTAGGACTTTTATAGTTTCATGTCTTATATTTAAGTATTTTATCCATTTTGAGAGTGTGCTTGCATATGATATAAGTTGGTGGTCTAGTTTCTTTTTATTTTTCTTTTTTTTTTTTTGTATGTACCTCTCCAATTTTCCCCATATTATTTACTGAAGAGGCTGTCTTTGCTCCATTGTATATTCTTGCCTCTTTTGTCAAATATTAATGGAATATAATGGCTTGGTCAATTCCTGGGTTCTCTGTTCTGTTTCACTGATCTGTATGTCTGTTCTTGTATGAGTACCAAGCTGTTTTCGTTACACTTGCTTTGTAGTATAACTTGATATCTGGTACTGTATCCCTCCAACTTTGTTCTTTTTTCTCAATGTTGTCATAGCTATTCAGGGTGTTTTTTGGTTCCAAATAAATTTTTGAAGCACTTGTTTTACATCTGTGAAATATGCTGTTTGTAATTTAATAGGGATTGCAATGAATTTATCGATTGCCTTGGGTAGTATGGACTTCTTAATGATGTTAATTCCTCCAGTCCATTAACACTGTATATCCTTCCACTTGTTTATATCTTCCTCTTTATATCTCTTTTTGCAATGTACTGTAGTTTTCCAAATACAGGTCTTTTACCTCCTTGGTTAAGTTTATTTTTAATTATCTTAATTTTTTTTGCAATGGTAAATGGGATTATTTTTTAGTTTCTCTTCTGAAAGTACATTATTGGTGTATAAAAATTCCATTGATTTCTGGGTGTAAATTTTGTATCCTGCTAACTTGCCAAATACATTTATTAAATCTAGTAGTTTTTTGGTGGAGTTTTTGGATTTTCTATGTACAATATCATGTCATTTGCAAATAATGACAGTTTTACTTCCACCTTTCAGCTTGGATGCAATTTATGTTTTCTCTTTTCTGATTACTGTGGCAAGAATATCCAGTACTATGTTGAATAGGAGTGGTGAAAGTGGACACCTCTGTTTTGTTCTTGATCTTAGGGGAAATGATTTTAGTTTTTGTGCATTGAGTATGATGTTGGCTGTAGTTTTGTAATATATGGCCTTTATTATGTTGAGGTGTAATCCCTCTATTCCCACTTTGCTGAGAGATTTTGTCAAAAATGGGTGTTAGATTTTATCAAATGTCTTTTCTGCATCTAGTGATATGATCATGTGATTTTTTGTCTTTCAATTTATTTAAGTGATGTATCACATTTACTGATCTCAGAGTATTGTACCAGTCTTGCATCCCTGTATTAAATCCCATGTGGTCATGGTATATGATCTTTTTAATATATTGCCGGACCTGATTTGTTAATATTTTGTTGAGGATTTTAGCATCAATGTTCATCAGGGATATTGGCCTGTATTCTTTCTTTGTAGCGCTTTTATCTGGTTTTGAAATTAGGTTAATGCTCACCTTATAGAAAGAGATTGTTCCATCCTCCTGGATTTTTTGAAATAATTTAAGGAGGATAGGTGTTAGTTCATCTATGAATGTTTGGTAAAACTCCCTTTTGACTAGGGTTTTCGTGTTCTTGGAGTTTTTTTTACTACTGCTTCAACTTCATCAGTAGGTATTTGCCTATTCAGGTTTTCTGACTCCTCCTGATTGAGTTTTGGAAGGTTGTATTTTTCTAAGAATTTATCTATTTCATCCAGATAGTTCAATTTGATGGTGTATAGTATAGTTCATGGTATATTACAATCCTTTGTATTTCTCTTGGGTCAGTTGTTACTTCACCTCTTTCATTTCTGATTTTGTTTATTTGGGTCCTCTCTCTTTGTTTCTTGATGAGCCTATCTAAAGGTTTATCAATCTTGTATATCTTTTCAAAGGACTAGCTCTTGGTTTCATCAAAGTGTTTTTTTATTTGTTTGTTTTGTTTTTTAGTTTCTGTGTCATTTATTTCTGCTCTGATCTTTATTATTTTCTTCCTTCTACTTACTCTGGGCTTTTCTTGTTGTTCTCTTTTTAATTGTTTAAGTTGTAGGATTAGAGAGTCTGTTAGAAGTTTTTCTTCTGTTTTGAGGTAGGCCTATAGTGCTATGAAACTTCCCTTTAAGGACTACTTTCACTGTGTCCTATAGATTTTGGGTTGTTGTATGTTCATTTTCATTTATTTCCAGGAAGTTTTGGTTTTTAACTTGACCTCATTGGTACCCAATTCATTGTCCAAAGCTTGCTATTTAACCTCCATGTGTTTTAATGTTTTTGAGTGTTTTTACTGTTGTTGATTTCTAGTTTCATGCCATTGTAATCCAAGAAGATGCATGATATAATTCCAACCTTCTTGAACTTGTAGAGACATGTTTTGTGTCTCAAAATGTGATCTATCTTTGAGAATGTCCTGTGTGCATTTGAGAAAAATGTATATTCCCAAGCTTTGGGGTGAAATGTTTTGTAAATGTCAATTAAATCCATCTGATCTAGTGTGTCATTTAGGGTCAGAGTTTCCATGCTGGTTTTTTTCTGGAAGATCTATCCAGTAGTCATCAGGGTATTAAAGTTCCCTACTATGACTGTATTACTGTCAAACTCTCCCTAAGTCCTCCAAAAGTTTTTTTTTTATAAATTTAGGTGCTTCTATATTGGGTGCATATATATTTATCAGGATTATACCCTTTTGTTGGATTGACCCCTTTAGTATTATGTAGTGACCTTTCTTATGTCTCATTATGGTCTTCATTTTGAAGACTATTATTTCAGATAAGAATATTGCTACTCCAGCTTTTTATTATTATTTCCATTTCCATGTAAATTTTTCCCCCCACACTGTCATCATGTGTGAGTCTTGTTCTGAGGTGGGTCTCTTGTAGAACGCATATATTTGGGTAAGGTTTTCTTATCCAACACATATATTTGGGTAAGGTTTTCTCAGCCACCCTTTGCCTTTTATTGCAGAATTTAATCCATTTGCATTTAAGGTTACTATTGATATATACTTACCTATTGTCATTTTAATTTTTTAAATTTGTTTTTATTATTGAAAGTATTACAGATGTCCCCAACTCCCTCCATTGAACCCTTCCATCCTGCACCCACTCTCCATCCCAGGCCTTCACCACACTATGTTCTGTGTCCATGGGTTATGTATATATGCATATACATTCCTTGGTTAATCTCTCCCCACCCTCCCACTGGCCCCCCCTTTTCTCCAAGATTCATCAGTCTGTTTCATGCTTCTATGTCTCTGGATCTATTTTGTTTATCAGTTTATTATGTTCTTTAGATTCTACATATAAGCGAGATCATTTGATGTTTGTCTTTCTGTGCCTGGCTTATTTTGCTTAGAATAATATTCTCCAGGTCCTTCCATACTGTGCCAAACGGTACAAGGTCCTTCTTCTTTATAGCTTCATACTATTCCATGGTGTAAATATAACACAGCTTTTTATCCACTCATCTACTGATGGGCACTTGAGCTGTTTCCACATCTTAACTATTGTAAATTGTGCTGCTTTGAACATATGGATCCATATATTCTTTCTGATTAGTGTTTCAGGATTCTTAGGAAATATTACTAGAAGTGGGATCACTAGGTAAAATGGCAGTTCCATTTTTAATTTTTTGAGGAAACTCTGTACTGTTTTCCATACTGGCTGCACCAGTCTGAATTTCCACCAGCAGTTTACCAGGGTTCCCTTTTCTCCACAGCCTTGACAGCACATGTCATTTGTTGATTTGTAAATGGTAGCCATTCTGGCAGGTGTGAATTGATACCTAATTGTGGTTTTAATTTGCATTTCTCTGATAACTAGTGGCTGAACATTTTATTCATATGTCTCTTGGTGATCTGTATGTCCTCTTTGGAGAAGTGTCTATTCAGGTCCTTTGCCCATTTTCTAACTGGATTGTTTTCTTCCTCTTGTTGAGTTGTACGGGTTCTTTTTACACTTGAAAATTAGCCTATTATCAGATGTGTCATTGGCAAACATGTTCTCCCAAATATTGGGCTTCCTTTGTATTTTGAGGCTGATTTCTTTTGCTGTGCAAAAGCTTCCTAGTTGGATGTAGTCCCATTTGTATATATGTTTTCTTTTGTTTCTCTTCCCTTAGGATATGTATTGGTGTAAATCCCATTACATGAGATGTCTTTGACTTTACTGCCTATGTTTTCTTCCAGGATTGTTATGTTTTTGCAACTTACATTGAAGTCTTTTATCATTTTGAATTTATTCTTGTGTATGGAGTAAGTTGGTAATCTAGTTTCACTTTTTGCATGTACCTGTCCAATTTTCCCAACACCATTAATTTAAGAGACTGTCTTTTCTCCATGTATGCTCTTGCCTCCTTCATCAAATATTAACTGACCATAATGGTATGGATCTATTTCTGCAGTATCTGTTTTGATTACAATGGCTTTGTATTATAGTTTGATATTTGGTAAAGTGATCCCTCCAACTCTGTTCTTTCTCTAGATGGCTGCAGCTATTCAGGGTCTTTTTTTGGTTCTATATACATTTTTGGAATATTTGTTCTAACTTTGTGAAATATGCTGCTGGTATTTTAATAGGAATTCCATTGACTCTATTTATTGCTTTAGGTAATAAGGGCATTTTAATATTAATTTTTTCAATCCATAAACATGGCATATTCTTCTACTTGTTTCTATCTTCCTCTCTTTCTTTTTTCAGTGACCTGTAGTTTTTTGAGTACAGGTCTTTAATATCCCTAGTTAAGTTTATTGCTAGGTGTCTTATTTTTTAGTTGCAGTAATAAATGGCATTTTTTTTAGTTTCTTTTTGTGAGAGTTTATTGTTGGTGTATAAAAATGCCATCAATTTTTGGACTTTAATTTTGTATCCAGATACTTTGCTGAATTCATTTATTAGATCTATTGATGTTTTGGTGGAGTCTTTAGCGTTTTCTCAGTACAATATTGCGTCAACTACAAATAATGACAGTTTTAGTCCTCTTTTCCTATTTGGATACATTTTATGTTTTTCTCCTGTCTGATGCATGTAGCAAGGACTTCCAGTACTATGTTGAATGAGAATGGTGAAAGTGGACATCCCTGTCTTGTTCCTGTTTTTAAGGGAATTTTTTTTAGTTTTTGACCATTAAGTATAATGTTGGCTGTAGGTTTGTCATATATGGCCTTTTTAATGTTGAGATGTGTTCCCTCTATTCCCACTTTGCTAAGAGTTTTTATTAAAAAAGGGTGTTGGATGCTTTTTCTACATCTATTGACATGATCATATGATTTCTCCCTTCATTTTGTTTATGTGGTGTATCACATTTATTGACTTGCAAATATTATACCAGCCTTCCATCCCTGGAATAATCCCACTTGGTCATATTGTATGATCTTTTAAATGTATTGCTGGATCCAGTTTTTTAGTATTTTGATGAGTATTTTAGCAACAATTTTCATCAGGGACATTGCCCTGCAATTTTCTTTCCTTGTAGTGTCTTTATCTGGTTTTGGGATTAGGAAGATGCTGGCCTCATAGAAAGAGTTTGGGAGTTTTCCCACCTCTTGAATTTTCTAGAATAGTTTGAGGAGAATAAGTGTTAATTCTACTTTGAATGTTAGGTAAATCTCACCTGTAAATCCATTTGGTACTGGACTTTTCTTTGCTTGGATTTTTGTTTGTTTGTTTGTTACTGCTTTAATTTTATTTGTTGTAATCAGCCTATCAAAGTTTTCTGATTCTTCCTGATTCAGCTTTGGAAGATTGTATGTTTTGAGGAATTTGTCCATTTCACCCATGTTGTCCAGTTTTTTGGCATATAGTTGCTCATAGTATTTTCTTCCAATCATTTGTATTTCTGTTGGGTAAATTATTATATTACTCTTTTCATTTCTGATTTTATTTATTTGGGTCATCTCTCTTTGTTTCTTGTTGAATTTGGCTAATGATTCATCAATCTTGTTTAACTTTTCAAAGAATCACCTCTTGGTTTCATTGATCTTTTGTATTGTTTTTGAGTCTCTATGTCCTTAATTGCTGCTCTGATCTTTATTATTTCCTTCCTTCTACTACACTGGGCTTTTCCTACTGCTCATTTTCTAATTCTTTTAATTATTTTCTTTGATGATTTATTAGAGCTTTTTCTTGTTTCTTGAGAGTAATGCTATAAATTTCTATCTTAGGATTGCTTTTATTCTTTCCCATAGATTTTGTGATGTTGTCTGTTTATTTTAATTTTTTTCCCAGGAAATTTTTGATTTGTTCCTTGATTTCATTGATAACTGATTAATTGTTTAATTATATGCTATTTAGCCTCTATGTGTTTGAATATTTTTGAGTTTTTTTTATAATGATTGATTTCTAGTTTCATATCATTTTGATCTGAGAAGATGCTTGATATGATTTCAATCTTCTAGTTTTTTTCCCTATCTTGTCATCTCATTTTGATAGTGTTCCATGTGCACTTGAGAAGAATGTGTATTCTGCTGCTTTGGGATAAAATTATTTTATAAATGTCAATTAAATCCATTAGATCTTGTGTCAACTAAAGTCTTTGTCTGCCTGTTGATTTTTTTTTTTTTGTCTTGATGATCTGTTCAATGATGACAGTGGGGTGTTAAAGTCCCCCACAATAATTGTGTTGCTGTCAATCTCCCCCTTAAAGTCCGCCAAGAAATTTTTCTATATTTTGGTTCCTCTATGTTGCCTGAATGTATATTTATAAGGGTAATTTCCTCCTGTTAGACTAACCCCTTCCTTCAGTATTATGTAGTGACCTTTTTTGCCTCTTGTTATGGTCTCTACTTTGAAACTTATTTTGCCAGAAATAAGTTTTGCCACTCCACCCTTTTTTTTTTTTTCCATGAAATAATTTTTCCCATCCCTTCACTTTCAGGTTGTGTGAATCTTTTACTCTCAGATGGGTCTCTTCTATACAGCATATATATGGGCCATGCTTTCTTATCCATTCAGCTTCCCTATGTCTTTTGATTGGACCATTTAATCCATTTACATTTAAGATTATTATCACTATATGCTTATTTAGTGCTGCTATTTTCATTTATGCTAATGTACGTTTCTCTCACTATGCCTTCTTTTTATTAGAGCAGTCCTTTCAGCATTTCTTGCAATGCTGGTTTGGTGGTACTAAATTTCTTTAGCCTTCTTTTGTCTGGGAAGCTCTTTATTTCACCTTCAATTTTAAATAACAGCCTTGCTGGATTAAGCAATCTTGGTTGCAGGTTCTTGCTTTTCATTACTTTAAGAACTTCATGTCAATCCATTCTGTCCTGAAGTGTCTCTGTTGAGAAATCTGCTGTCAGCCTTATGGGGGTTCCCTTGTAGGTCACTGCTTGTTTCTCTCTTGCAGTCTTTAATATTCTCTCTTTGTTTTTAATTTTTGCCATTTTAATTCTAATGTGTCTTGGAGTGGGCCTCTTTGGGTTTCTCTTGTTAACAACCCTCTGTGATTCCTGAACTTGTGTGCCTTTCTCCTTCACCAGCAAAGGGAAGTTTTCTGTCATTATTTTCTCCACCAAGTTCTCTATCCCTTGCTCTCTTTCCTCCCGTCTGGTATTTTTATGATGTGAATGTTGTTTTGCTTCATGTAGTTTCAATGTCCTCTTAAACTGTCCTCATGCTTTTTAATGTGTTTTTTTTTTTTCTTTTTGCTGCTCTGATTGAGTGATTTTTTTCTACCTTATCTTCTAATTCACTTATTGTATCTTCTGCTTCATTGAGCCTGCTTTTAATTCCTTCCAGTGTATTCTTGATATCAGATGTAGTATTCTTCATTTCTGTCTGGTTCTTATTTATCATATCTAGCTATTTTTCATGCCTTTATTAAGTTCCTGGACCTTCTTATTGTCTTGCGGTTCTCATCAATTTCCTTGAGCATCTTTATAACCATTACTCTGAACTCTATTTCTGATAACTTGCTCGCCTCCACCTCATCAAGGTCTTTTTCTGGTGATTTTCCCTTTTCTTTAGTTTGGGGGTTGTTTCTTTGTTGCCCCATTTTAGCTATTCCTATGTGTAAGCTAGAACTACTCTGACACCCAGTCTTTATAGGGTGGACTTATGTAGTAAGTGTCCTATGGGATAGAGTGGTAAAGGCTCCTTGAACTCCTGAGCTTAATGTTTTAGTAATGACCCAGTGTGTGTTATGTGGACCCTGCTGTTGTGATTGGGAGCTGATTGTTATTGGACATTCATGGGTGAAATTGATTTTCACCATACAGAATTAAGCTTAGTAGAATGGAGCCAGCTGGAGACGGGAGTGCAAATCCAATCTCCTTGGGATGACATGGGATCTCAAGCCTCAGGAATGTAGCTACCTGTTTGCCTTCTAGCTCAGCAGTACCCTGCCAGAGACCCTGAGAGGAGGGCTCTGAGGGTCCCACTAGATGTCCCAGCTCTTGGATATGTCCCCTTTTCCCTGTGTGGCTTCTCTAGCAGGGATGTGCAGGCTAAGCTCAAGGATGAGAACAAGGCTCCTCTCCCTACTTAGGCTGTCACCTTTCCTTGGTAGGAGAGAAAGAGGGCTGCTCACTTCCTTCTCTCTCAGCAATGCTCTGACAGAGACCTTGTTGGAGTGCTCTGAGTGAGTCAAGTACACTGTCCAGGCTCTTCTTTTCATCCCCTTTCCCCAGTGGATATGAGATTAACAGGGCATTGCCAGGAGAATCTTGGCATGCTAAGCTAATCCACTCTTTGATACAGTTGGCCAGGGTCCTTAGTACTCAAGAGGGAAGGTAGGTACTCTTCTTTAAGCTCCACTCCATAGCTCTGGAAGGGAAGCTCCTAGGGTGATGCACCAGATTTCACAGTTCTAATTTGTGACCATTTGATCCTGTGACCTGCACCTGCAGGACAGTGTATGTAGGGCTTGGAGTAATAGATCAAGTCTGCCCCCTCTGCTTGGGTTAGCACTGGCTTTTGTGGGGCATGGGAGAGAGATTATCACCCCCATCTCTCCTTGTAGCTCACTGCAAGAGTTCCTGATGTAGACCTCCAAGGGGGTGGCTAAAGATGCCCAAGTTTTGACCTGCAATTTATCCCCACTTTTAGTCTGCACTTGGCTGGTAATGAGGATAGGTTTTAGGAATGCAAATCCAGGTGGCTCCTTGTTGGAATTTGTGGAGGTCCTTAGACCTCAAGAAGTGAGCTAGTCACTTGCCCTACAGCTCAGCGACACCCCACCAGGGTTCTTAAAGGGAGGCTCCTAGTGAATCACACCAGATTTCATAGTTCTGATTTGTGACCTTTTTTCCTAGCGAGCCTGCCCCTGCAGGATGGTGCAGGTGGGTTTTAGAGTGATAGCACAAGGTGGCCCTTCTGCTTGTGATTGCTCTGGCTCTTGTCCAGGAATGCCCTTATAAAGGCCTCTGAGGCAGTGTTCCAAAGAACCAGTTCTGGTTTGCACAAAAGGTGTGAGTCTGCACTTGGCTTGAGGTGCAGGCAGGTTTTGGAATACAAATCCAGTTTTTGGCAATGCAAACTCAGATGTCCTCTTGTTAGGGTGGCACAGGAGCTTGGCCCTCAAGAAGGGAGCTTTCCATTTGCCCTGTAGGTAGGGGCACCCCATCAGTGTTCATAGTGGATGCACCTGATTTCACAGTTTTGATTTGTGTCCCCTTTTCCCAGAGTTTGCTCTTGCATGATGGTGCAGGTGGGGTTTGGAGTGATAGCACAGTTGCACTGACTCTCATGAGGGGAGTAGAGCACTTGTCTCACACACACACACACACACACACACACACACACACACACACACACACCATCCCTGCAGTTCATTGCCAGAGGCCTTCGTGAAGGCCTCTGAGAAGGATGGCTCCAAAGTCCCAGATCTGGTTTGTACTTTGCTCCAGCTGTAGACCTGCACTTGGCTTAAAGTGCAGGCAGGTTTGGGAATGCAAATCCAGGCTTTGGGAATGCAAATTCAGGTGGCTCCTTGTTAGGGGTGGCACAGTACCTTAGCAGGTTAGTTAGCTGCTGACTTTCTAGCTTGGTAGTGCCCTGCCAAAGATCCTGAAGGGAAGTTTTCAAGTTCACACTTCACCCTTATTCCACAGCTGCCTGTAGCATCAGGCCCTGCCCAGGGTGCATTCCCTTGGGGATTGCACTACCTACCTTGTGTAAGAGTAGGAAGATTGGCTCTTATTCCCCAGCCAATCAGTTCAATGTTCATCTAAGTCTATATATAATTTCTCCAGAGGAAAAAGCATTGTTCAGGTCCCTTTTGGGTACAGCCTACAGTTCTTTATCCTCAACTCAAGATTGGCAGGGTGGTGTTAGAAGTATTTGGAGGACAGGATTAGTACACTTTCTCCAGCTGCCACTGTAGGAATAAAAGTGCTGGACCCCGGAAGATGATGTCTGAGGACCACGTGAGATGTTGGGTCAGAACTAGGACCTCAGAAGCCTACCTTCCAAATCTACAGCTCAGTGCCACCCTGATCTTGCCCTTCTGGCTTCCATATACCCTAAGTCTCCTTCCCTCCACCAGGCCTTTATGGAGAATACCCTGGAGCCACACTCCCTCCCCTTTCCAGTGGGCTAGTTCCCTGTTTATTTTTTGCTGCCAAATGTTATACAGGCTCTTCTTTCAGGCCCTGGTGTTCTGGGTTGGGGGTCCTAGAGTGGGATTGAGACCCCTTTTTCCTCTGGGCAGGGCTTTTGCAAGCACACTATGTCTTCAGCTATAGCTACTGTCCCTGGGTGCAGGAACCAGCCCTTTCCATGCCTCTGCCCCACTTATCATTCTCAATGTAGCTTCTGTTTTTTAATCATTGGATATAATACTTCTAATCAGGTGTCTTTCTGCTGTTAAGATTAATTGATCTAAGTTTTAACTATCTCTGGCTTGACACTGGGAACAGGTGTATAGTTCTTTCACCTATTCTGCTGCCATCTTCAATGACTGCCATTTTAATTGTTTATGGCTATGTTTCTCTATATATAGTTCTTCTAATTAAAGCAGTCCATTTAACATTTTCTACAATGCTGGTTTGGTGGTGATAAACTCCTTTAGACTTTTTTCATCTGGGAAGCTCTTTATTTCACCATCTATCTTGAATGATAGTCTTGCTGGACAGAGTAGTCTTGGTTTCAGATCCTGGTTTTGCATTACCTTGAATACTTCATGCCATTCCCTTCTGACCTGTAGAGTTTCTGATGAGCAGTGAGCTTACAGCCTTCTGAGAGCTGCTTTGTAGGTAACAGATTGCTTTTCTCTTGGTGCCTTTAAGATTCTCTCTTGGTCTTTAATTTTTGGCATTTTAGTTATGATGTGTCTGGGTGTGGGCTTCTTTGGATTCTTCTTGCTTGGAATTCTCTGTGCCTCCTGAACTTGTGTGACTTTTTCCTTCAGCAGGTTAGAAAAGTTTTCTGCCATTATTTCTTCAAATAAATTCTCTATACCTTGTTAATTCTCTTCCCTTTCTGGCATTCCTATTATAAGAATATCATTGATTCTTATTGTTCCACAGCTCCCTTAGACTGCTTTTTAATTGGTTTTTCTTTGTAGGTCTCTGATTGAGTGATTTTTTTTCTACCCTGTCTTCTAATTTGCTGATCTGATCCTCATCTTCCTCTATCTGCTCTTTATTCCTTCCAATATATTCTTTATTTCTGCTATGTAACCTTTTATTTCTGACTGGACATTTTTCATAGTTTTCTGTATGTTTTCTCATTTTGTTGAGCATCTTTACAATCAGTATTCTGAACTGTATATCTAACAGATTGCTTATCTCCTTTCACTTAGATCTTTAGCTAAAGAATTTTCTTGTTATTTCATTTGGGGGTTGATTTTTTGTATCCCCATCCTATTTGGCATTTTGTCTAGGTGTTAGGTAGATCTGCTATGACTCTTAGTCTTTTTGGAGAATTTCTGGTGCAGTCCAGTGTCAAACTCTGTTTGTGATTTGCCTTGAGAACCCTGTTTGAAGCTATGAACAACCCATGGCTTGAGGTTCCCTGTGTTGGGTCTGGGTGCATTTGGCCAGGTCCAAGATGTACACTAAAGTCTGCTTTTCTAAGGCCCAAGTCCAGAAGTAGGTCAGGCAAAGACCCAAGCACTCTGAGTTCCCCTTTGCCTGCAGGCTGATTTATCTGATTCTCTTAATGAGCATAAGGCTGTAGAAACTCCAGAGGGTGGGGCAAATGATTGATAGTCCCCTAAGGAGTCTCAGCTTATAGAAACTCTAGCTTGTAAGAGAAGAGGTTTTCTAATAGAGTGGGGGTAATTTCTTCCCCTCCCCTCCCCCAGGTAAAAGATGCTTCTGGTCAAAAGTGAGAATGTATGCCCAGGATTCCCTATAAAATCACTTGTTAGAAAAATGTGGCTACCTTTTTGACAAATGAAAGAATGCCTTATAAGCAGTCCCAATAAAATCATTTAGTGGGTAAATGCTGCCATCTGCTATTCGAGTGTCAGAATGCATTGCCAACATCCACAAAACAATCATTTCTGGGGAAAATTTTGCCACCTGTTCAACAAAAGTGATAATGCATTGCCAGCAACACCAATAGAATCATTTGTGGAAAAAACGCTGTCACCTGAAGGAAAACCATGAGAATGCATTGCCAGAATCCCAGATAAAATCATTCGGTGGGAAAATGTTGCCACTTCTTGTTCTAGCGTGAGAATGATTGCCAGCGACTGTGGAGTATTCAATATTGGGGAAAATGCTTCCAACTCTTGAAAAAATGTGAGAATGCTTTGCCACAACCCTCATAAAATCATTTGGTGGAAAAGGCTGTCACCTGGTAAACAAATGTGCGAATGCATTGCCAGCATCCCTAATAAGTTAATGTGAGATCATGTTGCCATATGGTGAACAAGAGTGAGAATGCATCCCAAATAAAATCATTTGATGTAAGCTTACAAATGCATGGCCATCAATTGGACAAGCATGAGAATACTTTGCCATCATGTCCAAAAACCTTCCATATGTTGGATAAACATAAGAATGCATTTCCAGCATACACAAAAAAGTATTTGGTGGGAAAATGCTGCCACCTCATGTAGAAGCATTAGAATGCTTTGCCACCAATCCCCAGAAAATCATTTGTAAGTATATTCTGTCATTTGGTGGACAAGTGTAAAAATGCATTACCAGCATCTTTAATAAAATCATTTTGGGAAAAATACTTCCACCTGTTTGCCAAACATGAGAATGCATTGACAGCATCCCAAATAAAATCATTTTGGGGGTAAATGCAGTCACAAGGTGGAGTAGCATGAGAGTGCACTCCCAGCATTCCCAGTAAAATTATTTGGCAAAAAGTACTGCCACCTGGTGTTTGAGAGTGAGAATGCATTGACAGCATAACAAAAAAATCATTTTAGGGGGGAAATGCTGTAAACTGTGAGAATGTATTGCCAGCATCCCCTATAAATTAATGTGGGTGAGAACTGCTCACAAATGGTTGTCAATTATGAAATTTCCTTGTCAGCATCTCCAGTAAAATCATTTGGTGGAAAAATGCTGCAATTGGTGTTTGAGCATGAGAATGGATTCCAAGCATCTGCAATAAACTCTCTTGTGAGATCTTGCTCTTATCTGTTCGACAAGTGTGAAAACACATTGCAAGAATCTCCAATAAACTCATTGGTGGGAAAGTGTTTCCAAATGGTAGACAAGAGTGAGAGTGCATTTCCTGCATTCCCAATAAAATCACGTCTGAGATCATAATGCCATCTGGGGGACTACTGTGAACTTGCATTGCCAGATCCCCAAAATAATCATTTTGCAGGAAAATGCTTCCACCAAGTGGGCAAACATGAAAATGGACTGATTCCCAAATAAACTCATTTGGTAAGAAAATGATGCCATCTGCTGAACAAGTGTGAGAATGCATTGCCAGCGTCCCCAGTAGAATAACTACTGGAAAAATGCTGCCACCTGGTAGACAAACATGAAAATGCATCACTAGCATCCCAAATAAAATCGTTTGGTAATAAAAATACTGCAATGTGGTGGACAAAAATGAGAATGGTTTGCCAGTTCCCCTAATATAATCACTTCATTGCCATCTCTTGGACAAAAGTGAAAATGCAATGCCAACATTCCCAATAAAATCATTTGGTGGGAAAATGCTAGCACCTGGTGGACAAGCATGAGAATGCCTACCAGCATCCCCCATGAAATTATTTGGTGGATAATCTTCCACCTAATGGACAAGTGTGAGACTGTATATCCAGCATCCTTATGAAAAACATTTGTTAGAAAATGCTGCAATCTGGGGGACAAGCATGAGAATGACTTGCCAGTATTCACAATAAAATCATTTGATGTAAAAATGCTGACACCTGTAGACAAATGTAAGAATACTTTGCCAGCATCCTTAATGAAATCATTTGGTGGGTAACTTCTACCTCCTGGTGGACAAGCTTGAGAATGCATGTCCAGAAACCCCAGTAAAACCATTTGTTTGAAAAATGCTGTCAATATGTGGGGAAATGAGAGAAAACAGGACCAGCATTCCCAATAAACTCATTTGGGAAAAAAAGTCAATCACGTGATAAACAAGCTCCAGAATTTATTGCCAGCATCCCCATTATAATCATTTGTAAGAAAATGCTGCCATCTGGTGGAAATGCGTGAGAATGGCTTGCCAGCATTCACAATGAAATCATTTCGTGAGAAAATACTGCCATCTGGTGTACCAGCCTGAGAATGCATAGCTAGCATGCCCAATAAAGTCACTTAGTGGGAAAATGTTGCCACCTGGTGGACAAATGTGAGAATGCATTGCCAGCATCCTCAGTAAAATCACCTGTGAGTTAATGCTGCCACCTGTTGAACAATCTTGAGAATGCATTGCCAGCATCACATCATTTGTAAGAAAATACTGACATGTGGTCAGAGAGAGAATGCATGAACAGCAGCCCCAATTAAATCATGGTGGTAACGTGCTGCCACCTGGTGAGCAAATATTAGAATGCACTGCCAGCATGCCTAATAAATTCATTTGTGTGATCATGCTGCCATCAGGTGAGTAAGTGTAAGAATGCATTGCCAGCATCCCCAATAAAATCATTTGGTGGAAAAATGCTGCCACCTGGTGGACAAGCTTAAGAATGTAAGGCAAGCAACCCAATAAAATTCTTTGAAGGGAAAATGCTGCCACCTCCTGCAAAACCTGAGCACGCGCTGCCAGTAATCCCAAGAAAATCATTTGTAAGAAAATACTGCCGTCTTCCGGACAAGACTGAGAATGCATTGCCAGCATATTCAAGAAAATCGTTTGTCGGACAAATACTTCCAAATGTTCGACAAACATGAGAATGCATTGCCAACCTCCCCAATAAAATCATTTGATGGAAAAATGCTCCCACCTGTTGAACAAACATGAGAACTCTTTGCCAGCATCACAAATGAAGCCTTTTGGTGGAAAAATGCTGCCACTTGGGAGACAAGTATGAAAAGGCATTGCCAAGACTCCCAATAAAATAATTTGGTAAGTAAAGGGAGCCACATAGTGGAGAATTTTGAAAATGCATTGCTAGCATTCCCAATACAATCACTTGCTACCATCTTGTGGACAAACGTGAAAATCCACTGCTAGCATTCCCAATAAAGTTTGGGAGAGGAGAAAGAGCTGCCTCCTGGTGGACAAGCATGAAAATGCCTTTCCAGCATCCCCAATAAACTTATTTGGTGGGAAAATGCTGCAAACCTGTTGACTCATGTGACAGTGCATTGCCAGAATCCCTAATAATATCACTTGTGAGATCATGCTGACATTTCATGGAAAACCGTAAGAATGCATTGTAAGCATTCTCAAAAACATCATTTGTAAAAAATACTGCCCTCTATTGGACAAGCCTGAGAATGCATTGCCAGCATCCACAATAACCTTATTTGTGAGATCTGGCTGCCAGCTGTCAGAGAAGCATGAGAATGCATAGCCAGAATGTCCAATAAAATCACTTAGTTGTAAAATTCTGCCACCTGGTGGAGAACCCTGAGAGTGCATTGCTTAGCATCCTCAGGAGAAGCATTTGGTGGGAAAATTCTGCCATGCGTTGGACAAATGTAAAAGGCATGGACAGCATCTACCAAAAAAAAAAAAAAAAT
>NW_015504794.1:132725-159486 GCF_001595765.1 Miniopterus natalensis | reverse complement strand
AAAAAAAAAAAAAAAATCAAGTGGTAGAAACTGTTGCCACCTTGTGGACATACCTGATAATCCTTTGTCAACATCCAAAATAAAATCATTTAAGCAAAAAGTGCTGCCACCAGATAGACAAACATGAGAATGCACTACCAACATCCCCAATAAATATACTTGTGATATAGGGTGCCATCTGGTAGACAAACATAAAAATGTATTTTCATTATCCCTAATAGAATTACTTGTGGTATCATGCTCCCATCTGGTGGAGAAGTGCTGAACCAGTCTCTATTGTTATTCTGACATGAGGAATCTACCACCGTTTGGTATTGGGAATTTTGTAATTGGGAAACTACATAAGGGGAATATATAGTTTTATATAGATTTTCAAAGTACTCAGTATTAAAGAAAATGAATTTTCACTTCAAAAATATCTATGTATCATACTATGTAACATAAAAACTTTCTGTTAACCAGTGTTCCAAAATTCAAAGATTTGGTGTTTGTTTTTGATAATTAGATGTGTGACTTTTTAGGAAAAGTTTCCTAAATCGGTATTGCAGGATTTGCCCAACTTTAAGGTAAATGACCCTGTTTTTACCACTAAGGTGAACTTGGAAAAAAGTTACCAATTTGTATTTTCCCATATATGTGGATATTCATTTTTTCTTACATATGACAAAACTAGGAAATGGGAACATAAACATTTTTCTAGTTAAAAAAGGTAAAATAATTTTTAATTTTTCAATATGTATATCTGTTTTAAAAATATGCTCCTGTTAATTTCAGATCAAGGAGAGAGAGAAATAAGAACATCAATGATGAGTCATTTATCGGCTGCCTAATGCAGGTAGGTCCCTTTTGGTGATCAAACCAACAACACGGGCAAGTGCTTTGACTGTGAGTCCAAATGTTTCCTCCTGTCTCGTGTGTCAGCGCTCAACAACTGAGCCTCCAAGGCTTTGATGAGCATAGTCTTTTGATTAAAAATTAGGAATATTTTGTTAATTCATTGTAAAATTTGAATGTTAATATTTTTGAGATACCTTTTTCTAATGCATCCTTTAATATTTAAATATTTTAATTTATGACTGTGATGTAAAACATTTATTTATAACATATTATAAAAGCTTTTTGTGACATCAGACTTACTTTGACTATCAGACTTACTGAACTATCATTGACTCTTTTCCTCATATTTTTAAGAATTACTTTTGCATTTAGTTTATCCAGATTTTGTGCACCTTACATATGTTCCTTTCACACCAGCCTAAAATGCTGCTTGAGGTTTTTATAGGTCTAATAAACTGACTTTTACAATAATTCTATGAATTGTACTGAAGTCATATACAGAGACAATATTATCAGTTTGCACTAACAGATGTGCTCATGATCACCATAATGTTTAGTGGATTTATAAGCAATAACCAAAAATTGACCATTTAACAAATGTTGATTCTACTTAAGTAAATGATGTTATTTAAACACAAATAATAGTGAAAATACTCTTAATCTCCACAAAAGCTCCTCCACAGGAGCCCTTCCAGTTAAAAGGGGCCCATCTTCAAGAACTGGGGATCTTCCTCCTAAAAGATATGACCATTCAGCTTCAAGGCAAAGTGATACGAGGATGGGAATTCAAGGAAAATGCTGTGTAAGGCAAAGATGACAGTTTTTTATGCATTAGAATTGGCTATTCTAAAATTAACATTGAACTTTAAATTCAGGAAGCCAAATGGAAAGTGAGCCTTATATTGGCATATTTACTGATAGCTATCTTACTTATTGTCTCATGGTTAGGAAATAATTGTTTTGCCTCTAATTAGAGACGCAATTAGTAGCTGATACCACGGTGGGGAAAGAATTCCTTTCAGTCCATGTTGATACAGAATTCCTCTTAAATTTCAAACTTCCTGCTAATGTTCTGTGATTAGTAGACTTCTTTTACACGTGGTTTGAAGATTAAAATTTGCATGAAAATTCCAATGTCCTGTGAGAGAACATTCTGATCAATTGTACTGTTAGGATATGTATTTTGAAACCTTATCAAATAGGTACCTCATAACTGAAACTTGCCTTATTTATTATTGTTTCTTTATTTGTTTATATCCTGGTGGTGCTTTTCTTAGAATTTTTAAAAGAACATAATTGTTGATGGATACACCCTTAATTTTAACATAAGTTCTTCCCAAGAGTCCTGGCTAATGTTTTCCTAACATAAAATATATTAGATGACTCAGTGTTAAGAACCTAATAATTTTTAATTTTGGTTGTGTGAAAATTCAGAGAAATATATAAACATATACAAAATATATTCTGTGCTTCCAAGAATCTTACACTTGGGAATGAAATATGTAGAATAAGAAATTACATCTTATTTTTTTTAATACCTTTATTGATTTCAGAGAGGAAGGGGGAGAGAGATATATACATCAATGATGAGTCATTGGTCTGCTGCTTCCTGCAACCCCGGACAAGGGATTGAGCCTGCAACAAAGTCAGTTGCCCTAACTGGGAATCAAACCCGTAATCTCCTGGATCGGGGGTTGATTCTCAACTGCTGAACCATGACAGCGAGGCAAGTAATTACATCTTAATCAATAGAATATAAGTGTTTTGTCATTAGCTGAAAAGTACTCAATGTGGGTGTAGATGGTATTTTAGAATAAAATTGAGGTTTGAGAGGCACACTTGAAGGAGTCAGACATTCTAAGTTGAGCAATCACAGAGGTTCACTTAGTTTTGAAATATAAGGAAGGAGTAAGAGAATCATAGATTGGTACAGAGGTGTTTTAGAGTCTAACATATTGGCCTTGAACTTGACATTATTTGGAAAAATTTAAAGTGTTTAAAACATCAGTGAAGCTAAGAACAACATGGCTCTTGAATTGAAAATACACAAGAAGCCTATACATTTCAGTTAGTGGGTTAGCTAGTGAATAAACAAAAATGATGAAAAGCTGATCCATGGGGATTAGCAATAAGAATTAGCACTTAAAGGTAATACTATTTGTGCAAGATGTAATATTTTTTTAAATATTTTGAAAGAGGTTCAGTGCTCTTCAGATGAGCCCCTAAGTAGTATAGCTAATGTGCACCATAATCTATATTGCCATCATTACAAAGGCTAAGCTTATATATTTGAATTGTGTAGCATTACAAGATAGCCAGTCACTTGGTGATAAATTATAAAATTAGATATGTAGCCAGTTTGCCATGTACTGCCCCAATGAAAATATTAATATGCTTAGAGGTACTCTTGCCAGTAGTAGCATGTATATACAAGTACAAGACAAGAGCATGGTGTATGTATGCTGTGTCCTAAGTGTAGTTGAAAGTGGAGCATAAAAATTCTAAGGTAAGTGGGAAACTAGATTTTGAAACTTAATTATCCTAACTTGGCTTACTATTGTGATCTTTCAGGAGCAATTGAAAGGTTTTATCCAGGCCTGGCCGGGCATGGCTCATCGGTTGAGCATCGACATAAGATCCAGGAGATCGAGGTTCGATTCCTGGTCAGGGCACATGCCCGGGCTGCGGACTCGATCCCCAGTGACTCTCTTGTCATTGATGTTTCTGCCTGTCTCTCTCTCTCTCCCTCTCCTTTCCTCTCTCTGAAATCAATAAAGATATATTTTTTTTTAAAAAAAAGAAAGGTTTTATTCAGGATGCTAATAATACAGGACCTGAATATTGAACAGACTTATTAGTTCACAAGGGAGAATACATTAATCAGGAAGTGTAAAGGGAAGATTAATAGGCTTCTAAGTAATCTAGTCAAGAGAGTGATGGGTAAACAATGAAGAATACACGGGGAGAAAAGTTGACAGATAAGAATTAAAACAGCAAACGTAGGCCTTGATTAATTATGTCGGTGGAAGTAATTGTCAAAATTGCTTGTACTTTGTTAGATTTTTGGGAGGTTTTGCATGCTGATGGTATTTTAAATATTAAGCAAAATGTATAGGGAGTGTGAGATATCAGAATATTAAACATTTGAGAATAATATTTTAAAGAGCATACAAAAATGAACATAAATAAAATCTTGGAGTAAATTTTAAAGTTATTTTGGAAAGAAGAAATAAATTGGTGATTTGAATTCTGGGGTTTTTTTGACGCATTAGGCTCAATTTTGATATACTCTCATAAGCATTTTTCAATTAAAAGACCAGTGTCACATGGGGGAGAGAATTATGAAGGTGTTTCAGGCAAAGAGCCAGTCTCTTGCAGGAGACGTTACTACATGTCACCAAGAGATGGTGATTGCACTACTACTTATAGGTAAAGGAAAATAAAATATAAGAATACTTTATTTATAACTGATACCTTTTGCTGTTGAGGTGAAATTCATCGACCATAAAACTAGATAATAAATAAATATATATATTTATACCCAGCTGATGTGGCTTAGCAGATGAGGATCCATTCAATAATCAAGTGGTGTCTGGTTTGATTCCAGGTGTGGACACATGACAGGGTAAGGCAGTGGATCCCCATAGGGGACATGAAGGACGCAGCCAATCAATGTTTCTCTTTCACCAGTGTTTCTATATCCCTATCCTTCTGCCTTTCCTCTCTTCAAAATAGATAGCAACATATAAAAAAGGAAAGGTATATATTGGTGATGAGCCAGTCTCTTGCAGGAGACATTACTACATGTCATTAGTACATTACTATATAAGTATATACACATATATTTATATTTGTTGTTGAAAATATTACAGATGTCCCCTTTTATTCTCTGTTTACCCCTTCCACTCGGCACCCACTCCCTACCCCAGGCCTTCACCATACTATTTTCTGTACCCATGGGTTATAAATATTGCATATAAATTCTTTAGTTAGTCTCTCCCCACCCACCTGCCCACCCCTACCTTCCCTCTCAGTCTGTCCCGTGCTCCTATTATCATGAATCTATTTTGTTCACTTTATTGTGTTCTTTAGAGTGCACATATAAATAAAATCATGTGATATTTTTCTATCTCTGCCTAGCTTATTTCACTTAGAAAATGTTCTCCAGGTCCATCGATGCTGTTGCAAAGAATAAGAGATCCTTCTTCTTTATAGCTGCATAGGATTCCATGGTATAAATGTCCCACAGCTTTTTTATCTATTCATCTACTGATGGACACTTGGGCTGTTTCCATATCTTAGCTATATTGTAAATTATGTTGCTGTAAACATAAGGGTGCATATATATAAATTAAAAATGGAAACTCCTTTTGACCCCATGATCCCACTTCTAGGAAAAATATATTTACAATATCCTATATTCAGAGTGTTATGCCACCACCACATCTGCCTAGTTACAAAACATTTTTATCACCTCTAAATAAAACACTCTGCACCTTAAGCTGTCACCACCATTCTCTCCCCTGACCCAGCTTCTACCCAGCAACCTCTAACTCTGTCTGTATTGATGTACCTGTGCTCCATAGATCATACTAGTGGAATGAAACAGTATGTGACCTTTTGTATCTGGCTTGATTCTGTCAGCATAAATGCTTCCAGGGATCATCCATTTGGCAGCAATCAGTGCATTAGTTTGTTTACCAGCTCTGCTTGTGCTTTTTCCACCATAGGGCTGTAGTGAGCATTCATCTACAACTATATGAGCACATGTATCCAATTATTTGGAGTGTATACTTCAGAGTGGAGTTTCTGAGTCATATTGTAATTCACAGTTTAATGCTTTTGAAGGAATTTCTAATATTTCCCACAACAGCTATGTCATTTTGCATTTCTGTTTTCAGTGTACAGGATCCCATTTTCTCCAAATCCACAGCAACCCTTGATATTTTTCTTTTCAAACTTTATAGCCTACTTAGGAGTAAATTAGTATCTCATTTTTGTTTTTATTTGCCTTTCTCTATTATCCATTTATATTGGCCATCTTTTCATGAACTTGCTGGCTGTTTGTATATCTTCTTTGAAGAAATGCCTGTTAAAGACTTTTGTCCATTTAAATGTTTGCCTTTTTGTTTTTAGATTGTGTATATATTCTGAACCTTAGAAGATACATTAAAAATATTTCTACATTCTTTCCTTAAGTTATTCAAGCAGAGATGATCCACATTCCCAAGACAGCAAATGTTATTGCTCGTCACCTAGAGACTATGCATACTGTGATTATGGCCTCTCAGGTTCTTGGAATGAGCATTCCAATAGAAGCTACTGTTATTATTCTTTTAAATCTCTTTTTATAAAATAGCATATGGCAATTGTTAACTTGGACATAGTTAATACCATATCTTTTAGTGGTCATGGCTATGGCAGAAACTCATGATAGAGATTATTCTGAATATCCAAGTGGAGGCTCTTTCAGAGATTCCTATAAGAGTCATGGTAAGAGTCAGTGTGTAAGTCAGAGAATTAGATTTAATAAGCCAGACTGTTTAACTCTAATTTTACTTCCATTCAACATAGGGAAATCTATATACAATATCAAATTTGATTATTTTGGAGGCCATTGAATTATATTCTTAATAGCTCATTTAAAACAATACATTGCTTTCAGGAGTAAGGGGCCAGTCTCACTCTTTTCCTTATATGGAAAATGTTTTTAACATTTTTAAATCATAAAGTGTATTTGACAGTTTAAAGCCTAGGAACAATATGAAAGTCAAGATTTCAGCCCATTTTCAGAAAATGTCCATGAATATTTATTGAAATTCAAGTATTGAAGCTCTAAAATTAGTCTTAAATTTTATTTTAAATAAATATAAGATTCATAGGCTCCCTCAGTATAATTGATATCTTCTCAGTACAGGCAGATTATGATTTCCAAATATATAATACTCTGAATGAGCCATATTATAATAATATAAAAAAATCTTTGTAATGTGGTTCAAGTATTGTTATTTGGTTATTGACTTTCCAGGAAGCTCACATGGAGCATCATAAGCAAGAAAGTCCCCTCTGACTTATCGTGGAAAGAGTAGCTATGATTATTATTATAGTAGTAGACAAAATGATTATGCTGGAGGGCAAGAAAATTACTCATCAGCTGAAGTGATACTATTTAAGTGGTTATAAGCATGGTGCTAGACCAGGCCAACAGTTTCACCCTCTTTGGGATAGGATATGAATCATATAGTAGCTCAAGTTATTGGGTTTCTTGAATAAGAGGTCATTGGTGAAGTCATCTGACAGAAGAAGTTGAAACAGATATTAAATGTAATGTTATGTTCTGTACCTATTTTTCTTTGAAAATTTTTTTCTATTATCAGAGGAAAATGATTCTTTGGAGAAGAGGCAAGAATTAAATTTCTATCTATAAATTTTCTGGATAACATGAAAAATTTGAATTATTCAAAGTTAAAGATGTTATTTTTAATTAAAAAAAATTAATTTAACTGTTTATATTTAATGTTTGTATTGTTAAAGCCTTCACAATAAAATTTACACCAAATGCTATTTGATATCTGATTTTACTACAGATTTTATCATTAAAGCAGGTTTTTGGAGGGTGAAATACACTGTGGGCCTAAATTTTTCCTCTGACTCTTGAACATTAATGCATACAGGATTAAGTAATATGTTACTTCTCCATAGCTTGCTGAACTAGTTCCCAGTTAGGTTGGCTAAACAAATTTACATATTCACCTGTAAAAACAAAAACGGGAAAACAATTTGAGAAACATCCAACTAGGCTGCAAAACAAATGTTCACCAATTACCTGTAACATTTTGCATATCTTTATCCTATAAAGGAATAGTATCAGTAGAAAGAAAATTACATATGGAATGATATAAAAGTTTGAAGAAATCTAAAATTAAGCATCCTTTTGTTTATTGAGATAGAATCAGCACATGCCTGAAGGGGGAATAAAGGGATTGAAAGAAATTTCCACTTAAATCAAACTGAACCAGTTAATTTTCCTGCATAGGTATCTCAAAGAAATGAAAGCTGGTGCCCCTACATTGGAAAACGTGTTTAATTTTAGGACTACTCATATGATCTTTCTTCAAATATTTTAAAGTTAATGTGGCTCAAAGAGTTTAATTGTATGCTCTCAGCAATATCAAGTTTTCCTGAAGGATTATGCTTTTATCTGTCCATTTAGGTGAAGATCATGAAGAGGAATGATTTTTAAAAACTCACTTTTTCTTGGAGTACATAAATATTTATAAACAAGTCTCTCAAATTGAGTTTACAAAATCAACACAAAATTTTGTGGTTTCTTAAAAATATTTTTAAAGGAGTGATGTAAGTGAAATTCATGGGAAAATTAGAATACTGGAACATCAAATGTGTAAGGAATTAAAATCTACCTATCAGATTGAAACATAAATGAGTAAAAATGAAAAGATGAAAGAGCTAGCTAATAAATTTGAGTCCAGAAGGGGATGTAAATCATAGCATTGGAAATACAGTCAGTGTTGTCAAAAGTATGTATGGTGCCAGATGGATATTTGAAACAGAGAATCACTTTCTAAAGTATAAGATTGTCCAACCAGTATGCCAAACACCTGAAACAAATACACAATAATAATGAAGAAAAAGACTAGGATTTATGTGATAAAATAAATATAAAATAAAATAGGGGAAAACAGAACCAATTTTCCAGTGTACATCTTAATGAAATGAGTTGCCGTGTTTGACAGTTTGTGATACTTAAGAATACAGGCTTGTATGGAAAGAGGAAAGGCTACTTCCTCTGAGTTAACATTTAGGCAGCTGAACAATGGTAGTACTTGAAAGTTTTATTAATTTAGCTTCTTTCCCCTGCATTCTGGTCTTTAGAACAATACAGCCAGCACTCATGGTCCTCCCGACATAACTTACCTGTGGCAAGGAATTCTGCACATTTGGAAGAGGTATTTACAATACATTTAAATTGTAAAATATCATGTGCCTGTCTGGCACACACTGCCTATCTGATTATACTTTGTTTTTGCTCACTGAAAAGATTCATTGACCTACCACTTTCTCCAGGAAGCTTTCCATGATTATTACAGTTCCACAGATGTGTGTAGTAACCATGGCTCCTGTAGGGTTGAAAAAAAATACTGGGAATGATGTGAACATGAATATGAGATGTACACATCAGATTCAACTGGCCTATTTACCAAGGACAAGTAATTCTTCACATGTGGATCACATTATGTCCACATGCCCTCCAGATTGATTATCCACTCTGCTCTGGGTCCATGGAAAGAATAATTAGGCTGCTGTCTTCTTGATCTCCTTTGGGTTGGGTCCAGTTGGAAGCCTAGGCATGAAAGGACGTGGCAGAGGAGCGAGTGGTTGATCTGCATATTCAGCGTCCCTGTCTCCTGCTCCCCTGAGCCACAGTGCCTGGTGGGCAGCCCTTTGCACACAGCTCTTTCTCCTGGGTATGTGATACCAAAACCCTCTCTACCCTCAGGCCTGGGGCTGGTTATAACTGCCCAGTGTTGCCATCCCTGGTGCTACACCTTCCCCTAGAAGCTCCCATCACCTCCCCGTACAAACTAATCTGTACACAAATTCCATCATTGCCAGCATTGCAAACAAACTAATTTAGTGAACCTGAGGTTCCATGCTTGAACACTGTTTTATTCCTGGTGCACCTCAAAGGACATCAAGTTTAAGAAGCCAATTATATCTTTATTCTTTCATCCATTCAAAATTTTTACTGGGACTCCATGGGCTTCTATGGCCCACAACACATTCTGACATCCAAGGGATTCCACTGTCCATATTCCCCTGTGTCACCTCCCTGGCTCCTATTGCTTAAATTCCACTGTGACACCCCAGGACTCCCACTTCCCACAACAGACTGACATACCACGTCCACTTTCCACATTCGGCAATGACACCCCAAAGAATTGCCCTTTCCAGACTTCACTGTGGCCCCTGATGACATCCACTGCCCACACTAAACTATTGCACTTTCAAATCTTCCACTCTCCACAATCTACTCACATCTTAGGACTTCTGCTTCCCACACTACCATGAAAAACCTTCAGAACTACCATTGGCCACACTCTACAGTGACAGCTGAATGTTCTCACTCCTCAGAACCTACATAG
Organism: Miniopterus natalensis; assembly: GCF_001595765.1. The sequence goes on along the minus strand of NW_015504794.1, from coordinate 149,485 downwards.
ACACTACAGGACTCACAGTGACACTCCCACTGACAAAACTTCAGGACTCCCACTGGCCACACACTTCTGTGATCTCCAGAGATTCCCACTATTCAGAATGCAGTTTGTCATTCCTAGTTGCCCACTGCCAAAGTCCGCTGTGATATCCAAGGTCTCACACAGCCTACACACCATTCTGAACCCAGGGCTCAGTGTGGCCACAGATGATTCTCAATGTCAATGTTTGACTTTGAAAATAGCCTTGGTTCCAACTTTCCACACTCCACTCTTGACACCCAAATGGCCCATAGTATACTACCATACCTCAAGGTTTGCAGCACCATGAATATCAATATGACACCTGGTAGCTCCCAGGGATACCACTGCCCAAGTTGCACTGCAAAATGCTATGGCTTCCACAGCCCATCTTTAATGGTGATACCACAGAGCTCCCAATGTCTACATTCCACTTCCATACACCTGGGCTCCCACTACCCATACTCACTTTGAAATGCTTAGGATACCCACTAACCACCATACAGTTTCACACCCCAGAGTTTCCACTGCCTACATTCCACAATGAAAACACACAGATCCCCAAGCCCACCTGAATGGTGATACCACAGGGCACCCCCTTACACACTTTATTGTGACACCACAGTGCTTCCAGTGCCAGCACTATCTTGTCACTCCCTAGAGCTCCTACTACCCATACTCCATGGTGGCTCCCACAGCCCACAATCCACTGTGACACTTCATGGTTCCCATGGCTCACATACAATTGTGATACATTCCTGCCACCCTGCATATGCAATCTATTGTGACATCCCCAAAATCCCACTGCCAGCAATCCCATTTGACAGACTTGGGGTCCCATTACCCACACAATTGTGACACAGTAATGCTCCACAGCTGACACTCCACTGTTTTCCAGTTCTCATACTTCTGACACACCATTGTGATATCCTAGAGATTAAACTGCCCACATGTCCTTTTGAATCTCAAGGCTCCCACTGCTCACATTCCCTGTAACTTCACAGGATTCCCACCGTCCACTTCACTGTGATTTAACAGGGCTCCCATTGACCACACTTCACTCTGATACTGTGACATCACAGGACTCCCACTGACCATGCTTCAGTCTGTCACTCCAGGACAACCACAGCCCACACTTTACTGTGTCAACACTGGTCTCTCACTGCCCACACTTCACTGTGACACCGGGAATTTACAGCCCACAATCCAGTGAAACCTCAGTTTTCCACAGCCCATACATTATAGTGACACCAACAGGGCTCCCAATGCATTCATAATGCATGACACCTCCAGGGTTCCATAGATCACACTCCATTGTGACACCTTAGGACTCCCTATATTCACACTCCATTTTCCACTTTGACCCTTCCATTATTTCCACAGCACACACTCTGTCAGCCTATGTACCCCACTGAACACACTCCAACTGATATTCCAGGGCTCCCATTTTACACAGTCCATTGTGAACCTCAGGGCTTGCAAAGCACACACTCTACTGTGTCAGCCAAAGTATTGTACTGCCCACACACTACCATGACACCTCAGGATTCCCATTGCCCACAATCCACTTTAACACTCCAGAGCTCACTGTGTCAATAATACTCTGTGCCACCACAGGATTTTCACTGCCTAAATTCCACTGTGAAAGCCCTGAGTTCCCACTGCCCCACAGTCAATTTTGACATTATATGGCTCTCACTACCCACACACCACTGTGTCAACACAGGGATCCCCAAAACCACACAATATTGTGGGAACCCAGGCATCACAATTTCCTGACTCCAGAGTGATATCTTCTGTTTTTTCATTCCCAACATCCCATTTTGAACTCCTGTTTTTGTAGTGCCCACCTTCCCCTGTGACACCCAAAGGCCTCTATCCCCACACTTCACTGTGATTTTGTAGGTATCTCACTGCACACTTTCACTATGATACCGCCATCATCAGTTCATCCCCAACTCCTGGGCCAAAGCTGTATCCTTGCTGAAGCCCTTCTGGTTTGACTGCTGAGAAAGATGACAGAGAGCCAGTGGAGAAGGGCCCGGGGAAGGGCAAAGGGAAGAGGGCAGAGGAAAGAGCATACCATCACCAGCGACCCAGCCCTGGGCAAATGTGAGGGCCCAGGACAGTCAGTAGAGAAAGCCAGGAGAGAAAGCATAGACACATTGTACCATTCCCACAAATCAGATATCAGAAAGGCACATTTAGGGGCAATCTGTAGATCCAAAGAGATAGAGTTTGTTGTTTGGATTTTCTGTTCTGAAGAGCTCAGTGTGAAAACACAGTGGCTTTATAAGCAGGTTTAAGCTGCATGATTTCCAGTGCCTTCTCTCAGACACATCAGAAACCCATATGAATTTGTGGCAGGCAACAAACTGGGATTCTACCCTCTTTCCACAGGAATAAACACAGGTAATCACAAACAATCACACACATACAAACACACACACATAAACACACACACACACACACAAATATATGCCTACCGTCTGTTATTGCAACATGTGTATTTGGTGGATTTCCTACCCAGAATGCAACCTTTGTCAAAACCCAGGGATCTCTGGAAGATATGTGCTGATATTGTTTTTAGAGAACACACGTTCCTTCCTCAGGGATCCCAAGGAACAAGGAAAGAGAATAAGCAGACACCTTAAGCACTGAGTTTTCTGCACCAGTGCACACAGAACAGGGAAGGTTAAGAAAAATTTAGGATAAGTATTCTCCCATCATTGAGGCAGGCAGCCTCAGGAGATTATGAGCCCATACACTTGAACATGTGTGAGAAAACATAGGTATATGCTGAGAAAGTTGGAACAGAGGCAATGTCTGCAGTCCACCATGATGGGCCACTGCTATCGCTCCTTTGGTCCCATGCTGGCCATGTGGCTTGTAGCTGCCTCTTCCAAAGCCTCTGAACGCTCCTAGACTGAAAAGCAGATTGGAAACCACCCCCAAATATCAGCCATCATTAGGGGCCAAGATAAAGACATGCTGAACTACTTGATCAATTTGGACCTCAGACTGGGAGAAAGATGTGTAGGCTGGAATTGGGCCTGGGCGATCTGGAGGGAAGGGTCTGAAAAGAAAGAGGAAAAAGAGGGGAAGTGGCTGATTTCTACAAGCAGTCTTACTTTGGAAGAGTTATACAGGAAGAGCTACCTCCAGAGGAGTGTCTCAAGGCATTTAACTCCACCTCTTGGCAGGTGCAGATAGTGGCCACCTTATATACCTCTGCAAATTGATGTTTTTCTTTTGGAGCAACCCCTTCTCCCTCAAAAAAGTGATCATGAAGCAATATCATGTCAGCCTTGCAGGTGAGAGATGGTTCACAGGCGGGCATTTGGAATAGCAGGCAAGTGGTGGGTGGGTGTGAATAGAGTGCTAACGGCAACCCATCCTTCCAGCTTTCATCCTCCAGGATATAGGGTCTTTAGTTCCACTCCAGCCCACTGGTTCTGGGATTATGAACATGGAGCCCCCAGCCCCAAGAATGACACAACCAGCATTAACTTCAACTGGCTGTCTGAACAAAACCTGCCAGGGTCAGGCAAGGTTTCTGAGGTGATACTGCTGTGTCCCTGGTCAGCAATGTCAATGATGGAGGCCCCAAATGTGTGGAAAGCAGACTGGGCCTGTCCTCCTCTGCCCTTTTTTCTGTCCCATATCAGTGAGGACCTGTGGCCCAATCCCTTGTGGCATTAATTACCCAAGGCATGCAGAAGCCAGAAGAGGGAGCTAGGAGGAGGACTTATTGGTGGGGAGCCCACTTGCTAGGAATTGAAATGTGAGTCCTTGTCCTGAAGAATTTACTCCCAAAAGCAAATGTTGAAAATGATACTAAAGTAAACTGGAAGGTACCCAGGGAGTGGGTGTGAAAGTGTAAAAAGGAAACTGGGAGCCCTTAGTGCCCATAGAGTACAGGCAGGCCAGGGAGCTCTAAGAACCTAAGTTTTCAGGATGAATGGCCCAAGAGACTTGGCAACAATCATTGTCCTTCACCTGATTTTTGTGATCACATTTTGGTGCCTTGGCTCTTCTACAGGCCTCCTACTACTTCAGTCAAAGTCCTATCTTTCATGCACGATTCTGTTTCAGGGGCTCTAATTTAAGTTTCTTTTCAGCGTTAACAAATACCCTTCAGCATCCCTCAGCCAAACCCACATTGCTGGCAATGGCAGTAGGCTCTCTGGATGAAAGTACTAAAGTCTTGGGTAGAAAACATAATCATATCAGGAAAGGAAAAGGTGTACTGACTGTGGACACCATGGGTCAGAGTGGTCCCAACAAACCTCATGTGCATACCAGTGCCTGAGTGTGGGTGTGAGCATGTTTGTTGTGAGTGAGGGCTAGGGAAGACTTCACATTCAGAAGTGGATGGGGCAGGACCTCAAACATGGCCTGGAAGGACAGGACCTAGGCAGAGTGTGCCTATGCAGGAGCAATGACTGATGTATTCTGCCTGGTCCTGTGCACAGGAGGAAAGGATCATCTGTGGAAGATTCATAGAGCATATGCCAAATACCTTCAGTGTCCTGGAAAAAGCAATAAAGAAGCTTGCAAAGGGTTTCCATCTCTGAGTTTTTTGAGACTGAGAAATATAGTAGTATTGAGCAGATGACCTGATAAGGGGCTGTTGAATGAGCATTTCCTGGAATTCTGCCTGCATGGTAAGAGTCAGGCCTAGGGAAGGAGTGACAAGGGTTTAGTGACCAGGTTCTAGGGTTTAGTGACAAAGGTTAAGATTTTGATCCTTTTCTTCAGGGTGTTGTCTGGGGGGAATAGGTGAGAGCTGAGAGACTTCTGCTTAAAAGTCTTACATTTTTTTCAGGGGACAGAGACTGTGTACAGGGCAGGAGAATTGGAGTCTCATGTTAATTACTGACCCACAGGTTCCACTTAGTTTGGATTGTGTAGTTAATTACATTCCCAATTTCTCAGACATATGCTATTAACATCAAGATATTTTCCGGCTGGCATGACTACTAAGCCAGAACCTGTGGAGAGCTTCATGTGAATATGAAAAGTTATAGGCAAACTTCCCTCTGGGGGGCAAGCTTGTAATGCAGTGTGCATGTGTATTTGTCAGAGGTATGCTCTTACACACCAAGGAGGGTGCTAAGGGCTGGATATATGTAGGCTGGGGCACACTGCAGCACCCTACATCATTCACAGAAAATGACAAAGTCACACTTTTATCAATGGACTAATGCCTGCACAGAGTGTACTACTTAAGCCCATCTTGGTTTTCAAGAATATAGAGCACCCCAAAACAACAAAATTTATTTTCATGTCAAGTGATGTTGAAACATGCTCCAAAGGAGACCTGCACATAATCTAATTTTCCCTCTCATAGGTTAGTACTGTCGAGACTACCATGACTTTCTCTATACCATTTTCCACAGTCTGATTTTTCTGGTCCAAAAAATAGCAGAGATTTTTCAGAGATTTTTCATATGGGAGGATTATGCAAAGATATGACATAGTTTGTACTCTGCCTGTGGTCATCTGGATTGAATGTGAGGGTTAAGCTGGCAAGCATTGGACCTTAGTATGGACAACATCTTGGTACAGTTTCAACAGTGGTGCCTAAATCATATGACTAGGTGTATTTTATTTTTAATCTTCTCCTGAGGATATGTATATTCATTTCAGAGACAGAGGATGGAAAAGAGAGAGAGAGAGACAGAGAGAGAGAGATGAATGGGTAGGGAGAGAGAAATGTGAGAGAAAAACATCCATCAGTTGTCTCATGTACATGCCCATATAGGAAACTGGAATACTCAGTACATCCTTGACTGGGAATAGAACCTCAATCTTTTGTGGTACAGGACAAAACCTCAACCAACCCCAGGCCTCACACTTTTCTTTCCTCAGTGTGACATGTCATGTTCATGGCTCCTATGGACAAAACTCACTTCTGAAGTTCTTTATTCTCACTGTCCATATTCTTCTTGAATCTCTCCAAGGGATCCACTGCTCACACTCCTCTGTGACAACCAATGGTGCAACCTGTTCACACTCCACAGTGACAAGACCGGCCTTCCAGGGTCCATACTCCAGTCTAACACACCAGCATTCCCATGCCTAAGTCCACTGTGCAGCTCGGGGCTCCTACTGCTTACTCTCTACTGTGACCACAGGGCTCTCATTGCCCACACTACTGTAACATCCCAGAGCTTCCACTTCCCAAATCCAGTCTGTTATTCTAGGTCTCCCACTTCCCACACACCACTGTGACACCCTGGGTCTCACATGCCTTACACTCCACTGTGAATCTACTGGGCTCCCAATACCCACTTTCCACTCTTATACCACACTGGTCCCCACTCCCCAAACACCTCTGTGACGCATATACGACTTTCAGCATACACATCCCACACTGACACATCAGGGCTGGCACTTCCCACATTACTCCATCACATTAGATTTCCCACTGGCCATATTCCACTCTGCCACTCTAGGGATCCAATTGTAAACCTCTTCTGTGACACCCCAGGCTACCATTACCTACATTGCTCTCTCACACCTTCAGAGCACCCAATGTGACAGAGCAGAGCCTGCACGGCTCAAAATCCAGTATGACATTTTAGGGCTCCCACTTCCCACACACCACTGTGACACTTCAAGTCTCCCACAACTCACACTCCATTCATGGCCTGCACAGCCTGACCTTCAAATTGATCATGTATGGGTCTGAATTTTTTTTCATCTTGGTCACTGATCATGGCTGACGGATCTTTGAGAAAGATTACTGATCATGGGTGACAGGTGTTTGAGAAACTGCTTTAGGTCAAGAAGGTGCCCCGTGGAAGCTGAACATGAAAGGACCAGAAAATGGAGCATATCTAAACAACAGCCTGGTATCACTGACCTTTCTATCCCCAAGCCCCACTTCTCCATAACAGGCAAAAAAGGAACACAGTGGCTCTTGAAGACTGCAGATGTCTGCACGCACTCAGGCAGACTCTAATTTCTGACAGACTTTGACCTTCCCAGCAATCTTGCCTGCTAAAGGCTTGACAGGATACCTTTATTTCTGCACATGGGACATTCTGCATATGAGTGAGGATTTGGACATACAGGCCCCCTCTAGTGCAGCATTAATCCAAAAGGAACCTGTCTGACATAGAGGTATGTCAAGTCAATGACCCTTGTCTGGGCATGAGCCTGATTTGAGACTGTGCTTCTGCAACCTCAGAGAGTGTTTCAGTGCCACCTATAAGATAAAAGGGTGTCTCTGATATTTTGGGTCAAACTGCAGTCACTACCCCAAGCTTTACTCCAATGTGTCTATTTTCTTTTTGAACTACCTATCCACACTGATACCTTTCTCCTGCACTAGGGCAGGCACATTATGGTACCACCTGTAGAGCATCAAGGATACAACCTGTGGACCAGAATACAAGGATGCTGATGTGCTGAATATTGGCACTTCTCAGTTCTAAATATGTCTGGAGCCTTTGCCATTTTCTGAGCTAGAGTTGACAGAAGGCCCTGCTGGCTTGCAGGTTCATGGGCTCCATATCTAAATGAAGCACCTGGAGCACTTCTAATGGTGACCAAGTGTACTTTCCACCACGCCCTGACTCTACTGTTCCTGCTCCACTGGCTCTTCTGGATGTTTAGCTTTTGCCTCTGATTCAGGCTCAGCCTAACCCACCACATTCACTATCTTCATGAAATCCTCCCCTCCAGGACAAACTGCTCCCCAGTGATTAATTCCTCCTCAATCAACTCCTCTTCTTCCCACTGTTCCTTTCTGTCTGGCCCTTGCAGAACTTTACCATACTTCATCCACCAGTCCTTCATGCCTCCCCACTTCCAGGTCTGGAAAGACCTCCTCCACTGCCAAATACATGGCACACCCTGCCACTGCATGCACCACATGCATGAGGCTCTCCCCTCACAAGGTAAACTGTTCCTGTTCCATAAACTCCACCTACAGGCTCTCCTCCTCCTCCCTGTGCTCTCACTCTCTGCCCATTGCTGCACCTCACTCTGGTGATCCTGCACAAACTGCTCTTCAACCAGTACTTCCTCCTTGCTAGAACTCAAGATGTGGCCAAACCTCATCACTGGCCAAAAATCTCTGATCTCCAGTCACCAACGCAACCACCTGCATGATGTCCTCCATCTCCGTACCCAGTTCTATTCTCAGTAATGCCTCTGCCTTGTGGGCATCCTAATTTTTCTGCACCAATCTGAAGATAAAAGCATCCTGGGCCAACCTACCTGGCCCATCCTGTGTGGTGCACTGGATGGTCAGAAGATCTCTAGCACCTAAATATCCCCTAACACCACTAAGATGACCCAAGAAACCTGAGGAGCCCAGCTGCCTACAAACACAGTCTGACTCCCTATGGGGTCCTGAGTTACGTGGAATCTAGAAGAAGGTCATGCAAGTATGGGGACTGCAGAGACTTCTGGATCCAAATTTATTAGCTTGCTCTTTCATTTTTTCATTTTTCCTCTTTTATGTTTCCATGTCATATGCTAGATTTTAAACTCCTAACACATTTGATGTTCCAGTATCCAAATTTTCCATGAATTTCACTTACACTGTTCCTTTAAAAACACTTTGAAGAAAACGTAAAATCTTGTTTATTTTGTAAACTCAATTTGAAAGACTTCTTTATAAATATTCATGCACCCAACACACCAGGAAGTGAGTTTTTAAAAAAGTATTCTTCTTCATGATCTTCATGCAAATTCACTGATAAAATCCCTAACCCTTCAAGATAACTTGATATGGCTGAGAGCATACAATTAAACACTCTTAGGTACATTAATTTTAAAATAATTGAAGAAAGCACAGAGTTATTCTAAAATTAAACATATTTTCCAATGTAGAGGCACCAGCTTTCATTTCTTTGAGATATCTATGCAGGAAAATTAAGTAGTTCAGTTTGATTTAAGTGGAAATCTATTTCAATCCTATTATTCTCACTTCAGACATGTGCTTATTCAATATCAATGAACAAAAATATGTTTAATTTTAGATTTCTTCAAACTTTTCTATCATTCCATATGAAATGTTTCTTCCCACTGACACTATCTCTTTACATACAAAATGTCACAGGAAATTGGTGAACATTTGTTTTCCAGCCTTGCTGAAGGTTTCTCAAATATTATTCATACTTACGTTTTCAAAGGAGAATATGTAAATTTGTTTAGCCTACCTAACTGGGAAACAGGACAGCCAGTTATGGAGATGTAACATATTGCTTAATCCTGTATTCTTTAATGTTTAAAGACCAGGGGGAAATTTTAGGCCCACAGCGTATTGCACCCTCCAAAAAATTGCTTTATTGATAAAGTCTGCAGTAAAATCAGACATGAAAGAGCATTTTTGGAAAATTTTATTCTCAAAATTTTAATAATACAGACAAATATAAACAGTTAAATTCTATTTTTTCCAGTTAAAAATAACACTTATGAACTAAACTTGAATATTTCAAATTTTTCATATTATCCAGAAAATTCATAAATGGGCATTTAAACCATACCTCTTCTCCAAGCAACCCTTTTTCATTTAGTGATGTTGAAGTAGCAGAAATATTGTCTTTACAAAGAAAATTAGCTACAGAACTTATTATTATTTTAAATATATTTCAGCTGCCTCTGTGAAATGGGCTTCCCCCATGACCTCCAACAAAAGAAGCCCAACAATTTGAGCTACTATATGATTCACACCCTATCTCACAGATTGTGAAAATGTCAGCCTGCTCTAGCACCATGTTCATGACAACTTAAAGTGGTATCATTTCAGTTGCTCAAGTAATTGTCATGCCTTCCATCATAATAATCTGATCTGCTGCTATAATAATCATCACAGTGACTGTTTCCACCATAAGTCACAGGGACCCTCATGCCAGTGGTGCCCCATGTGAGCCTCCTGGAAAAGCAATGACCAAATAACAAAAGTCAAACCACATTACAAGGATTTTTTTTGTCATTATAACATTATTCCAATACAGACTTATAGATTTAGAATCATATGCTTTAATCTGCCTGTACTGAGAAGATAATAAATATACTGTGGAAGTTGAGGGATCATATATTTACTTAAAATAATTTTTAAGAGTCACTCTTTAGCTTAAATAATTAAATTTCAATAAATATTCATGCACATTTTTCTGAAAATGGGATGAAATTCTGACTTTTATATTGTTTGTAGGCTTTACATTGTCAAACAAACCTTCTGACTTAAAAATGTTAGGCTGACCCCTTACCCCTAAAAGCAATGTATTGTTTTAAATAAGCTATTAAGAAAATAATTCAGTGACATCCAAACTAATCAAAAGGCCATACTACACATAGATGTTGAATGGAAGTAAAATTATAGTAAAAAGTCTGAGTTATTAAATCTAATTCTCTGATTGACATACCACAACTGAACACTTACCATAATTCTTATATGAATTTATGTAAGACCCCCACTTGGATATTCAGAATAATCTCTGTCGTGACTTCTTCCATAGCCATCACTATGATCACTAGATTTAAAGACGTGGTATTAACTATGTCCAAGTTAACAATGCCAGATGTTATTTGATAAAAAGAGAAAATTTTTATAATACCTAAAGCTTCTATAGAAATGCTGATCCTGAGAACTTGACAGGCCATAATCATGGTATGCATAGTCTCTAGGTGCTGGGGCATACACTTGCTATCTCCAGAATATGGATCATTTCTACTTGTGAATAACACAAGGAAAAAATAAAAAAATATTTTTAATGCACCTTCTAAGATTAGAAAATTAAAAAATGCTTATGTGAGTATATAATAATTCAGTCTAATGCTTCAAAGAAAAATTCAAATTACCAATCATTTTCTTTCTTAAACAATTTTTAATAGACTCTGATTTTATTTATGCTGATTTTTCTATACTCTTTAAAATGTTTTTCTCCAATGTTTTATATTCTGACATCTTAGCCTACCCCTACATTTTGCATAATATTTAAAATACCATCAGTTTGCAAAACCTAACAAAGTACAAGTAATTTTGACAGTGACTTCCATATACGTAAATAATCAAGGCCTAATATGGTGTTTTAAATTTTATATGTGAGCTTTTCTCCCTGTCTAACCTTCATTGTTTACTCATCAGCCTCTTGACTAGATTACTTAAAATCCTCTTAAATTTCACTTCACACTTCCTGTTTAATGTAATCCCCTTGTGAACTAATAAATCTCTTCAGTATTCAGTACTATTATTACGACCCTGGATAAAACCATTCAATTGCTCCTCAAAAACCACAATAGTAAGCCAAGTGATTATACTTTAGTTTCAAAATCTAATATCCCACTTACCTTTAAATTTTTATACTATATTTTTTTGGTTTGGGGTTTTTTTTTAATTTTTAAAATTTTTGTTTAAAATATTACAGATGTGCCTTTTTATCACCATTGACCCATTTGACAATGCCTCACCCCACTGACCAGTCCCTCACCACACCATTGTCTATGTGTTTGTGTTATGCTTAAATACATATGTTATTTGGTTAACCTCTCAAGCTCCACACATTCCCACTACCCCAATGATATTCATCAGTGTAATCAATGCTACCATGTCATTGAATCATTTCTGTCCACCTCTTAATATGATTTTTAGATTCCACATATAAGCAGACATCATGTGATGTTTGAATTCCTCTCATTGGCTTATTTCACTTAGCATAATAATCTCCAGGTCCATTCATGCTGTCCCAAAGGATAAGAGGTCTATCTTCTTTACAGCTTCATAGTATTCCATGGTGTAAATGTCCCATAGCTTTATTATCCATTCATCTAATGATGAGCACTTGGGCTGTTTGCAGATATTAGCTATTGTAAATAGTGCTGCTATGAAGATAAGGGTTATGTATTCTTTCTGATTAGTGTTTCAGGATTCTTAAAATATATCCCTAGAAGTGTGACCACTGCATTAAAAGGTAGTTCCATTTTTAATTTTTTGAAGAACCTCCATACTCTTTTCATAGTGGCTGCACCACTCTTCATTCCCACCAGCAGTGTACCAAGGTTCCCATTTCTCCACATCCTCACTAGCACATCATTTGTTGATTTGTTGGTGGTAGCTATTCTGACACGTGTGAAGTGATGCCTCTTTGTGAGTTTAATTTGCATCTCTCTGATAATTAGTGAAGTTGAGCATTTTCTCATATGGTTCTTAGCCATCTATATATCCTCTTTGGAGAAATGTCTATTCAGGTTCTTTGCCCATTTTTAAATAGGATTATTTGTCTTCTTCTTGTTGAGTTGTATGAGTTCTTTGTACATTTTAAAGATTAGCCCCTTATCAGATACATTCTTGGCAAATACATTCTCCCACACTGTGGGGTTCCTATGTATTTTGAGGCCATTTTCTTTTGCTTTGCAGAGGCTTTTTAGCTTTTATTTTTATTTTTTTAAATATATCTTTATTGATTTCAGAGAGAGAAAAGGAGAGGGAGAGATAGAAACATCAGTGATGAGAGAGTCATTGACTGGCTGCTTTCTGCACTCTCCCAACCAGGGATCGAGCCAGCAGCCCAGGCATATGCCCTGACCAGGAATTGAACCCTGATCACCTAGTTCCTAGGTCGATGCTCAACCGCTGAGCCATGTCCGGCTGGGCTGTAGAGGCTTTTTAGTTTGATGTAGTCCCATATGTTTATTTTCTCTTTTGTTTCTCTTGCTCTAGGAGCTGTATCAGTAAAAATTCCACTTTGTGAGATGTATATGACTTTACTGCCTACGTTTTCTTTCAGGAATTTTATGGTTTCTCAACATACATTTAAGTCTTTTATCCATTTTGAGTTTATTTTTGTGTATGGTGAAAGTTGGTGGTCTAGTTTCATTTTTTTGTATGTAGCTGTCCAATTTTCCCAGCACCTATTATTGAAGAGACTGTATTTGCTCCATCATATGTTCTGTTTCCATGGTCAAATATTAACTAACTATATTGTGTGGGCCTATTTCTGGGGTCTCTGTTCTGTTCCACTGATATATATATCTGGTGTTGTATCAATATCAGACTGTTTTGATATTACAATGGCTTTGTAGTACAGTTTGTTATCCAAGTAATCCCTCCCACTCTGCTTTTCTTTCTCAAGATGGCTGTTGCTATTCAGGGTCTATTTTGACTCCATATACATTTTTGGAATATTTGTTCTAGATCTGTGAAATATGCTGTTGGTGTTTTAATAGGAATTGCATTGAATCTATAAATTGCTTTGGGTAATAAGGACATTTTAATAATATTAATTCTTCAAATCCATGAGCACAGTATATTCTTCTATTTCATTATATCTTCCTCTATTTCTTTGTTCAGTGACCTGTATTTTTCTGAGTATAAATCTTTTACATCCTTGGTTAAGTTTATTCCTATGTATCTTATTTTTTGTTTAAATGATAAATGGTATTTTTTTTTAGTTTCTTTTTCTGAGAATTCATTGATGGTGTATAAGAATTCCATCAATTTCTGGAGGTTAACTTTGTATCCAGCTACCTTGCTGAGTTCATTTATCAAATCTAGTAGTACTTTGGTGGAACCTTTAGGATTTTGTATGTACAATATCATGTCATCTGCAAATAATGACAGTTTTACTTCTTCCTTTCCAATTTGGATACCGTTTATGCTTTTTTCCTATCTGATGGATGAGGCAAAGACTTCCAGGACTATGTGGAATAAGAGTGGTGAAAGTGGACATCCCTGTCTTGTTCCTGTTTCTAAGGGAAATAGATTTAGTTTTTGCCCATTGAGTCTGATGTTGGCTGTTGGCTTGTCATATATGGCTTTTATTATGTAATGGTATGTTCCCTCCATTCCCACTTTGCAGAGAATTTTTATCAGAAATGGGTGCTAGATTTTGTCAAATGCTTTTTCTGCAGCTATTAATATAATCATGTGACTTTTTTCTTTCATTTTGTTTATGTGATGTATCACATTTATTCATTTGCAGGTATTATACCAGCCATGCATCCTGAAATAAATCCCACATGGTCATAGTGTATGATCTTTTTAATGTCTTGCTGGATCCAGCTTCCTAGTATTTTGTTGAGGATTTTAGCATCTATGCTTATAGGGGATATTGGCCTGTAATTCTTCCTTTGTAGTGTCTTCATCTGGTTTTGGGATTAGGATGCTGCTGGTCTCATAAAAACAGTGTGGGGTTTTTCCCTTCTCTTGAATTTTCCGGAATAGTTTGAGAAGGAAAGATATTAATTCTTCTTTGAACATTTGGTAAAAATTGATTATAAATCCATCTGGTCCAAGACTTTTGTTTGCTAGGACTTTTTTTCATTACTACTTCAATTTCATTAGTTCTTATTGGCCTATTCAGGTTTTACATCTCTTCTTTATTAAGCTTTGGAAGATTTTATGCTTCTAGGATTTTGTTCATTTTGCGCATGTTGTCCAGTTTCTTGGCATATAGTTGCTCAAAGTATTTATTTATTTATTTATTTATTTATTTATTTATTTATTTATTTATTTATTTATGATCTTTTGTATTTCTGTTGGGTCAGTTGTTATATCTCCTCTTTCATTCTGGTTTTATTTACTTGGGTCCTCTCTTTTTATTTCTTCATGAGTCTGGCTAAAAGTGCATCAATCTTGTTTATCTTTTCAAAAAAACCAGCTCTTAGTTTCATTGATTTTTTGTATTTTTTATATATTTTTTAGTTTCTATGTCATTAATTTCTGCTCTGATATTTATTATTTCCTTCATTCTACTTCCTTGGGGCTTTTCTTGCTGCTCTCATTCAAATTCTTTTAGTTGTTGTGTTAAATGGTGTAGTAGAACTTTTTCTTGTTTCTTGAGTTATACCTGTATTGCTGCTATGAACTTTCCTTTCAGAACTGCTTTTTCTGTAGCCCATAGATTTTGGGTTATTGTCTGTTCATTTTTGTTTTTTTTTTTCAGAAAGTGCTTGATTTCTTCCATGATTTTATTGGTAACCCATTCAATGTTTAATGACATGTTATTTAGCCACCATGTGTTTGAATGCTTTTGAGTTTTTTTTATACTGGTTGATTCCTAGTTTCATGGCATTGTGATACAAGAAGGTGCTTGATATGATTTAAATCTTGAATTTGTAGAAACTTGCTTTTGCCCTAACATGTGGTCTGTTTTTGAGAATGTTCTATTTGCAGTTGAGAAGAATGTGTATTCTGCTGCTTTGGGATGAAATGTTCTGTAAATGTCAATTAAATTCATAAGGTCTAGTGTGTCACTTAAGGTCTCTTTTTTCCTGTTGATTTTTTGTCTTGATGATCTGCCCAGTGATGTCAGGGGGTGTTAAAGTTCCCCGCTATGATTGTGTTGTTGTAAATCTTCCCCTTAAAGTCCACTAAGAATTTTTTTATATATTTAGGTGCTCTTATATTGGGTACATATATATATATTTAAAAGGATTATATCCTCTGTTAGATTGATCCCTTTAGTATTATGAAGTGATCATCTTTGCCTCTTATTATGGTCTCTATTTTGAAGTCTATTTTGTCAAAAATAAGTATTGCTACTCCAGCTTTTTTTTTCATTTCCATTTGCATGGAATATTTTACTCCATTCCTTCACTTTTAGCCTACGTGATTCTTTTGCTCTCAGGTGTGTCACTTGTAGATAGCATATATTTCGGTTCTGTTTTCTTATCCGTTCAGCTACACTATGCCTTTTTATCTATTTATTCCATTTACACTTAAGGTTACTATTGATGCATACTTATTTAATGCCATTTTACCCCTTTATGCTGATGTACCTTTCTCTCAGTATTTCCTCTTTTTCTTAGACTAATCCTTTTAGCATTTCTTGCAATGATGGTTTCATGGCACTGACCTATTTTAGTCATTTTTTTCTGGGAAGCTCTTTATTTCATCTTCAATTTTAAATGATAGCCTTGCTGGATAAATCAATTTTGGTTGCATGTTCTTGCTTTTCATTACTTTAAGAACTTCATGCCACTCTCTTCTGGCCTGAAGAGTTTCTGTTGAGAGATCTGATGTCAGCCTTATGGGGGTTCCCTTATAGGTCACTGTTTATCTATTTCTTGTAGCCTTAATATTCTCTCTTTTTCCTTAATGTTTGCCATTTTAATTATTATGTTTCTTGGAGTAGGTCTCTTTGAGTCCCTCTTGTTTGAAACCCTCTGTGCTTCCTGAGCTTGTATAACTTTCTCCCTCACCAGTGTAAGAAAGTTTTCTGTCATTATTTCCTCCACCAAGATTTCTATCTCTTGCTCTCTTTCCTCCCTCTCTGGAACTCTCCTATGATGCGAATGTTGTTTCACTTCATGTTGTCCTAAAGCTTTCTTAGTCCATTCTCATGCTTTTTATGTGTTTTTTATTTTTGCTGTTCTGATTGGTTTTTTTTCTACCTTATCTTCTTAGTCACTTATTCTATCATGTGCTTCATTGAATCTGCTTTTAATTCCTTCCAGTATATTCTTGCTGGAGTGAAGTGAGGACAAAAATGCTTGAGAAAAAAAACACAAAAAAAATAAAGAGAAAAAAATAAAGAGAGAGAGGAAAAGGGATATTATTGCTAATAGTAACAAAAAATTTTAAAAATAATAAAATAAAATGTAAAAATTAGAGAAGATACTATGAGATAAAAGTGGCAGAGAAAAAAATCTGAAAGAAGAGCCAAGAAAAAATTAAGGGTAGAGTTTAGGAATAGTATAATAGTTTAAACTTAAAAAATAAAAATACAATACAGATAAAAGCAGAAACTAACAATCAAAAAAAAAAAAAAAAAAAAAAAAAA
>NW_015504794.1:99162-124439 GCF_001595765.1 Miniopterus natalensis | reverse complement strand
AAAAGGAAACATCACCAGAAGAAGTCTTTGATGAGGTGGAATTAGGCAAGTTATCAGAAACGGAGTTCAGAGTATTGATGATGATGTTCAAGGATCTTAAAAAGAAAGACAAGGCAATAGAGGATAAGATCAAGGACCTTAGGGAAAATATGAAAAAGACATATAACAAACAAAAATCAAACAGAAATAAAGAATGCTGTATTTGATATCAAGAATACACTGAAAGGAATTAAAAGTAGGCTCAATGAAGCAGAGGATCGAATAAGTGACTTAGAAGAAAAGGTAGAAAAAAATCACTCAATCAGAGCGACAAAGAGAAAAAACACTTAAAAAGCATGAGGACAGTCTAAGGGAGCTTTGGGACAACATGAAGCAAAACAACATTCGCCTTATAGGACTGTCAGAGGGGGAGGAAAGAGAGCAAGAGATAGAGAACTTGGTGGAGGAAATAATGATAGAAAACTTCCCTAGGCTGGTGAGAGAGAAAACCACACAAGTTCAGGAAGCACAGGGGGTTCCAAACAAGAGGGACTCAAAGAGACCCACTCCAAGACACATCATAATTAAAATGGCAAATGTCAAGGACAGAGAGAAAATATTAAGCCTGCAAGAGAGAGTCAAGCAGTGACCTACAAGGGAACACACCACCACCATAAGGCCAACAACACAACTCTCAAAAGAAACTCTTCATGCCAGAAGGGAGTGGCATGAAGTCCTAAAAGTAATGAAAAGCATGAACATGCAACCAAAATTGCTTTATCCAGCAGAGCTATCATTTAAAATTGAAGGTGAAATAAAGAGTTTTCCAGACCAAAAAAAAAAAAAAAGGCTAAATGAATTCAGTACCACCAAATCAGCATTGCAAGAAATACTAAAAGGACCACTTTAAAAAAAAGAAGGAATAATGAGAGAAAGGTACATCAGCATAAAGGGGAAAAATAGCACTGAATAAGTTTATATCACTGAATAAATAAGTAGCACTGAATAAGTTAAATGTAAGTAAAATAAATGGTCCTATCAAAAGACATAGAGTAGCTGAATGGATAAGAAAACAAGGAGCCAATTATATGCTGGCTACAAGAGACCCACCTGAGAGCAAAGGACTCACACAGGCTAAAAGTGAAGGGATGGGATAAAATATTCCATGCAAATGGAAAGGAAAAGAAAGCTGGAGTAGCAATACTTATTTTTGACAAAATAGACTTCAAAATAGAGACCATAATAAGAGGCAAAGATCGTCACTTCATAATACTAAAGGGATCAATCTAACAGAGGATATAACCCTTATAAACATTTATGCACCCAATATGGGAGCACCTAACTGGAAAGGAGGAAGTAAAACTGTCATTATTTGCAGATGACATGATATTGTACATAGAAAATCCTAAAGACTCCATCAAAGTACTATTAGATTTGATAAATGAATTCGGCAGGGTATCTGGGTACAAACTCAACATCTGGAAATCAATGGCATTCTTATACCCCAACAATGAACTTTCAGAGAGAGAAACTAAAAAAGTAATACCATTTACCATTGCAACTAAAAAAATAAGATACCTAGGAATAAACTTAACCAAGGTTGTAAAAGAGCTATACTTGGAAAACTATGTGACACTGAAAAAACAAATAGAGGAAGATTTAAACAAGTGGAAGAACATACCATTCTCATGGATTGGAAGAATTAATATTAAAATGTCCATACTACTTAAAGCAATTTATAAATTCAATGCAATTCCTATTAGAATTCCAACTGCATATTTCACAGACCTAGAACAAACATTTCAAAAATTTATATGAAACCAAAAAATACCCTGAATAGATGCAGCCATCTTGAGAAAAAAGAACAGAGTGGGAGGGATCACACTATCAGATTTCAAACTGTAATACAAAACCATTGTAATCAAAATGGCCTGGTATTTGTACAACAACAGGTGTATAGATCAATGGAACAGAACACAGACCCCAGAAACAGACCCATGCCATTACGGCAAGAGCATCCAATGGAGTAAAGACTGTCTCTTCAATAAGTGGTGCTGGGAAAATTCGACAGATACATGCAAAAAAAATGAAACTAGATCACCAACTTTCACCATACACAAAAATAAACTCAAAATGGATAAAGGACTTAAATGTAAGTCACAAAACCATAAAAATCCTGGAAGAAAACATAGGCAGTAAAGTCACAGACACCCCAAGTAGTGGAATTTTCACTGATACATCTTCTAGGGCAAGAGAAACAAAGGAAAAACTAAACATTTGGGACTACATCAAACTAAAAAGCTTCTGCACAGCAAAAGAAAACACAAAAAAACCCCACGGTCTGGGAAAACATATTTGCCAAGGATGTATCTGATAAGGGGCTAATTTCCAAAGTGTACAAAGAACTCATACTACTCAACAACAGGAAGACAAACAACCCAAATAAGAAATGGGCAAAGGACTTGAATAGACACTTCTCCAAAAAGGGCATACAGATGGCCAAGAGACACATGAGAAAGTGCTCAACATCGCTAATCATCAGAGAGATGCAAATTAAAACCACAATGAGGTGTCACTTCACACCTGTCAGAATGGCTGCCATCAACAAATCAACAAATGACTTGTGCTGGCAAGGATGTGGAGAAATGGGAACCCTGTTACACTGCTGATGGGAATGCAGACTGGTGCAACCACTATGGAAAATAGTATGGAGGTTCCTCAAAAAATTAGAAATGGGGCTGCCGTTTGACTCAGTGATTCCACTCCTAGGGATATATCCTGAGAATCCTGAAACACTAATCAAAAAGAATATATGTGCCTCAATGTTCATAGCAGCACAATTTACAATAGCTAAGATCTGGAAACAGCACAAGTACCCATCAGTAGGTGAGTGAATAAAAGAACAGTGGGACATATACACCATGGAATACTACGCAGCTGTAAAGAAGAAGGATCTCGTACCCTTTGGAACAGTATGGATGGACCTGGAGAATATTATGCTAAGTGAAATAAGCCAGGCAGAGAAACAAAAACATTACATGATTTCGCTTATGTGTGGAATTTAAAGAACTTAACAAGCAGATGAACAGAATAGATTCATTGACATGGAAGCATAGATGAGATTGACGAATGTCAGAGGGATGGAGGAGGGCGGGTGGGTGGAGGGGTAGAGAGTAACCAAAGAATTTATATGCATATATGCACAACCCAAGGACACGGGCAATGGTGGGGAGAGGGACTGGTGAAGGGGATGGGACAGGGTGGAACTGGTCATTGGGGAGAAAAAGGGACATCTGTAATATTTTAAACAAAGATAAAACTTTTAAAAAATCTACAGAATGTAAAATAATAATAGTAATAATAATACAGTCCTTTCAATTTGTTTTTTTAAAGTGCAGCTCTCAAGAATTTCATATTTTAAAAATCACCTGTAAAGGAAGAAAAAAGATAAATGCACTTAATTCAAACACTGACTTTTAACATTCCCATGATAAGTGAATGACCAAAACATCAGGGCAGGTTTATGAACTCCAGGAGATCCTTGCAATAGAGAAAGGTGTCCTATCCATACGGGGCTGTCTGGAGTGTTTTTGGTATAGCAAAAAGAATTCCTGCTTTTCCTCAAGTCCTTCCTCTCGTCTACAAGTTCACTGATGCCTAAAATAAACTCTGTAAGTGTCAAAAAAAAAAAAAAGCATTGCCAGCCTCCTGAAAACATTTATTTGTAGGGAAAATTCTGCCTCCTATTGTCAAAAGTCAGAATACAGTGCAAATTTCCCCAATAAAATCATTTGGTGAAAAAAATGCTGCCATGTGGTGTTCAAGGATGAGAATGTGTTGCTAGCTTCCCAAAAAAATTATTTATGGGGAAAATTTTGCCTCCTATTGGACAAAAGTGAGAATGCAATGCCAACATTTGCATTCAAATAAAATAATTTGATGGAATAATGCAGCCACCTGGTGGACAAAAGTCAGAATGCATTGCCAGCATCCCCAAAGTAATAATTTGGTGGGAAAATCCTGCAACCTCGTGGACAGACTTGAGACTGAATTGTCAAAATATCCAGTAAGATAATTTGTTGGACAAATGCTGCCACCTAGAGTTTGAGAATCAGAATGCATTGCCAGCCTCCTTCCAAAAGTCTCTTATGGAAAAAAATTCTGCCTACTGTAATACATATTAATGCATTGCCATCATCACCAATAAAATTACTTGAAGGAAAAATGCTGCCTCCTGGTGGTAGATGGTGAAAATGTATTGTCAGACACCCAAAATAATTATTTCCTGAAAAAATGCTTCTACCTGTTGGATAAATGTAAAAATGCCTTGCCAGCATCCACAACATAATCACTTGTAAAATCATGCTGTAATTTGATGGACAGGCATGAAAATACATTGCCAGGATTCTCAATTAAAATCACCTGTTGAAAGATGCTGTTATCTTGTGGATAAGCATGAGAATGCATCACCAGATTTCAGAATAAAATAATTTGGTGGGAAAATGCTGCCACTTGATGTTCGAGCTTGAGGATGCATTGCCAGCATACACAAACAATAATTTGTGTGCAAAATTTTGCTACCTACAGGACAAAAGTGAGAATGCATTGCCAGCTTGCCCAATAAAATCATTTGGTTGAAAAATTCTGCTGGACAACATGATTTCCCAGCATCCCCAATAAGATCATTTGTAAGAAAATACTGTCAATTATTGGAGAAGCATGAGTATGGATGGTCAGAATCACCAATAATCTCATTTGTTGACAAAAGGCTGCCCTCTGTTAGAAAAATGTGAGAATGCATTGTCAGCATCCCTAATAAAATCACTTCTGAGATTATGATGCCATCTGACTGAAATCCGTGAGAAAGCATTGCCAGAACCCGTAAAAAAATCCTTTGGTGGAAAAATACTTCCACCTCGTGGAAAAATGTGGCAATGTAATGCCAAGATCCCCAATAAAGTTATCACCACAAAAACCATTACAAGAGCAAATGCTGCACCTGGTGGGCAAGAGTGAGAATGCATTTACCACATACTATGTATTCATTTGTGGGAAAACCACTGCCATGTGGTAGGGAAGCATGGGAATGCAATGCCAACATCCCGAAAAAATGCTTCCGCTTGTTTGTTAAATTTGAAAATGCATTTCCTGCACTACCAATTAAGTCCTTTGGTAGAAAAATGCTGCTACCTGATGGACAAAAGTAAGAATGTATTGCCAGGATACCCAATAAAATCACTGGTGAGATCATGCTGCCTTCTGGTGGATAAGAGTGAGACTGCACCGCTGTGATTCCCAATTAAATAATTTGGGGGGGAAATGATGCCACCAAATATTCGATAGTGAGAACACATAGCCCACATCTCCCAAAAAATAATTTTAGGAGAAAATTGCTGCCAATATTTGGACAAACATGAGAATGTATTGCCAGAATACTCAAG
The DNA here is from genome assembly GCF_001595765.1 of Miniopterus natalensis. The sequence goes on along the minus strand of NW_015504794.1, from coordinate 119,019 downwards.
AAAATTACTTAGTGAAAAATTCAGCCACCAGTTGGACAAACTTAAGAATGCATTTTCAGCATCCCGAATAAAATCACTTGTGCTGTCACAGTGTCATCAGGTGGACAAGCATGAGAAATTATTGTCAGCATCCCCAATAATATTATTTTTGGAAAATTTCATCCTCCTCGTGGACAGACTCAAGAAAGAATGCATTGTCAGCTTTCCCAATATAATCAGTTGTTGGAAAAATGCTGCCACCTGGTGGACAAGAGTAAGATTGCATTTCCAGCATCCCTAATAAAATCACTTATTAAATCTTGCGGCCATTTGGTGAAGAGTGAGAACACATAGTCAGGGTTCTCAATTACAATCATTTGTGGAAAAATTCCGTTACCTTGTGGAGAAGTGTGAGAATGCATTGCCAGAATCCCCAAGAAAATCATTTGGTGAATAATGCTGTCTCCTTGTGATCTAGTGTGAGGTGCAGTCTCAGCATCCACAATAAAATATTTTGGTGGAAAATATGGCTATCAGTAGGACAAGCATGAGAATGCATTGCCAGCATTGTGGGGGAAAATTTTTATGTAAAAATGCTACCAACCATTGAACAAACGTGACAATATTTTGCCAGCACCCAGAATAAAATCATTTGGTTGAAAAATATTGCCACCTCCTGGACAGAGGTGGGAATGCATTACCAAGACCTCAAAATTATTTGGGGGGAAATGCTGCCTCCTGGATCTCAAGCATGAGAATGCATGCCAGCATGCCTGAAAAAAATCTTTTTAGAGGAAAAATGCTGCCAACTGTAAGAAAAATGTTAGAATGTATTGCCAGCCTCCCCAACAAAATTACTTGGTGAAAAAATGCTGCCGCCTGATGGACAAGTGTCAAAATGCACTGCAACAATCCCCCCAAAATATCACTTAATGAAAAAATTATGCAACCTTTATGAAACCTTTTGGTCAAATGTGAGAAATCATTCTCTGCATCCCCAAAGAAATCATTTGGTTATAAAATAAAGTCAAATGTGTGAACTATTTGCCAGCATCCCCAATAAATTCATTTGTTAGAAAAATGCTGCCACGTTGTTGAGAAGCATGGGAATGCAACGCCAACATCCTCAAAAGATCACTTTTGGAATAATGCTGCCACTAGTTGGACAAATGTAATATGCATTGCCATCATCACCAATAAAACCATTTGGTGGAAATACAGTTCCACTTCGTGGACAGACATTATAATGCATTGCCAGCATCCCAAATAAACACATTTGAAGGAAAACACTGACAACAATTATTTGAGCATGAGAATACATTTCCAGCATCCTCAAAATAATCATCTGTAAGGAAATACTGCCAACTAATTGGACAAGCATGAGAACAGATGGTCTGAATCGTCAATAAGCTCATTTGTTGGAAAAATGTTGATACCTGTGAACAGCGTGAGAATGCATTGTCAGCATCCTAATAAATCACTTATGAGGTTACACTGCCATCTGGTGGAAAAACATGACAGTGCATTTCCAATGACCCTAATAAAATCCTTTGGTGAAAAAATGACGCCACCTGTAGGACAAGAGTGAGAATTCATCGCTAGGATTCCATAAAAAAGCTGTGGTTGGAAAATGCTGCCACCTGGTGGAGAAGAGTGAAAATGCCTTTCTTGCATACTCAATAAAATTATTTGGCTGAAAAATGATGACAACTGGAGGACAAGAATGAGAATGCTTTGTCAGCATCCCTAATAAAATTATTTGATGGAAATATGCTTCCACCTGGCAGACAAAAGAGATAATGCATTGCCAGCATCCTCAACAAAATCATTTGTTCCAAATGCTTCCATGTGGTAGAGAATGCAATGCCACATGATCAAAAAATCATTTCTGGAAAAAATGCTGTCATGTGTTCCACAAACGAGAATGTATTGCCAGCACCCCCAAATAAAAGCCTTTGATGGAAAATTTCTGCCATCCGTTGAACAAACGTTGTAATGTATTGCCAGCATCCCCAATAAAATCGCTTGTGAGATCCAGCTTCCATCTGGTGGACAAGCATCAGAATGCATTGCAAGGATTCCCAATAAAATCATTTGGTGGAAAAATGCTCCTACCTCATGTTCGTGCATGAGAATGCATTGTCAGTAACCCCAAAACAATCACTTGTAATAAAAGTTCTGCCACATTTGGAAACAAGTGCGAATGCAGTGCCAGCATGTCCAATAATATTATTTGTGGAGAAAAAGCTGCTACGTGATATTTGAGTGTGAAAATGCATAGCCAACACCCCCAAAAAATTTAATTTAGGGAAACAAGCAACCAACAGTTGGACAAACATAAGAATGTATTGCAGCATCCCCAATAAAGTCACTTGGTGGAAAAATGCTGCCATCTGTGGGACAAATGTAAGAATGCATTACCAGCATCCTAAATAAAATCATTAGTTGGAAAATGCTGCCACTTGGTGAACAAATGTCAGAATACACTGTGTGCATCCCTCAAATAATTATTTGTTGTAAAATTGCTGATACCTCATGGACAGATGTGAGAATACATTGCCGGAATCCCCAATAAAATTATTATTTGGAAAAATTCTTCCCCTTTATACTCAAGCATGAGAATGCAATGGCTGAGGCTGCTGTGCCACCACTTCTCTCTATAGATCATCACAACTATCATCTATTTCTTTAACAGTCTCCTTATTTCTACCCAGGCCATCCTGAGAACACTAATCAGGACTGGAGAAAATTAAAGAGATCCCAATTGAGAAAGTGACCCACTTTCCAGGTTAGGGCCCCAAATCATTATTTAATACTCTTTAGTAATATTCAAAGAAGAAGATATAAAGTTTGTTGTTTTTAGGGAATTTCCTGCAGTGTGAGATAAATAAGATGGACTGTCCATTATACTTCAAATAAGAGTAATACCTATGAGAAACTTTTTCAGATAAATATGTGTTTTCAAGCAAACATTGCTTTATTGCATAGGATATAGGTGCAGCATGTCCCTCTGGCAAGGCACTGAGGCATGAGACATCCAGAACATGGAATGAAATGGAAAGTAAAAGCAAGATCATCAAATGTGTTTTTCTGTGTGTTGTTTGTTCCTTGAAAAACGTAAATCAAGAGCATCAACATTGTCTGCCTGTGTGTTGTTTGGGCCTTGTTTGGGGCCTTACCAGTCCCTGTGAGGGCTGGGTGTATACAGTTTCAGAAGTGGGTAAGTCATGCTTTGAGATGGTATCAGAAGCCAGAATTTTTCCTGTGTAGCAGAGGCTGGGGAAAAGGAAGCACTAAGAGAAAGTCCATTAAAATAGGTCTTACCAAGTTACTGAGGGAGATTTGGTAGTTCAAGGGAGGGGACTTGGGAGCAAGTGCCTACATATTCAGTGCTCAGTTCTAAAGGATGATGGATTTGCAAATATCCTTCCTGTAGGAAATCAGCTCACACATTGACAGCAGGGGACCATGTGGGAGACCTCACAGTTCATGTCACATTTGAACAAAATACTGTGTGTAGAAGTCTGAGCACAGTGTGCTTTGCTGAGAGACTCAGCCTCTTAGGCCCAGGATTCAGAACCACATTTAGCAAGTGGGGGAATAGAGTGCATGCACAGACTGGAGAAAAGAGCCAAGATGTGTGGGAAGGCATATTACATTCATTTCAGGAAGAATTCCTTACAGGAATGGCAAATGAACAAGGGGCCAATGAGAAGCAGAGTTCATGATAGCCTTCACACAAAACAAACACACAAAGACACACAGATGACTCCCCCCCTCCCCCATACAGGTATGTATTTGAATTTGTATTGGGAAATCTCTGGACCATGATGTCCATAGTCAGCACAACTTTCCCTTTAGTCACCCATTTACCTTTCCTCACATTGAAATGGCTGCCTGTGAACAAGATTTTTTTTTACTGTGTTCTTGGGAACCAGGTCCTTCTTATATAACCAAATATCCTTAAGCAATATCAAGTCATCATTGCTACTGGTCACTGAAACCCAAGGCGTGGACCAGAGAGTCAGAATGAGGAAAAGACAGAGAGAACAAGAGTAACTGGAAACAGAAAATGACTGATCTAAATACAGAACGAGCCTGTTTCTTGGCCTTTGTTCTCCTGTGAATTCAATTCTACCAGAACGGAGGCTCCAGTCCCCTCCAGGCACAGGCCTTCCCTTTCCCTGTAGCTTCCATCTCAAATATCCCATATCCCTGGATAGCCTCTACTGCCTAGGATGTTTGTCCCCGTGGCTTTTACCAGGGGTCACTGTGAATCAGTGGGACCCAAATTCTGAAGGGGGAAGTGTGATTAGACTTGAGAAGGAGCCCACCAGGCAGCAAACCCCAGGAGAGCCAGGGATGTGAGGACAGAAGCTGAGCTTCCTCAGGAATATTTGGCTCCAGGTGCGAGGCCCATACACTAGGGTGCCTAGTGAGGGGCAGGGCTGTATAGGGTGACATCCACTATTATCTCATTGATTGAAATAGATACATCAGGAGCCCACCACTTAAGGGGCATGTGGGGCCTGGCCAGTAACAATTTCCCTACTGCTTACCCAGATCAAAAGCCCATGTGCCTAGGACTAGTGTGATGGCACTTCACACAACAAGGACCCACATCCATACCTGGCAACTGCCTATGCAGCCCTTAGTGAGTCAGGCTGTGCTTGGAAACAGTGGGGCTCATAGGTCATGCGCATCATTTTACAGGGTCTTCAGCTCCTAGGGACCCTCCTGCCACTCAGTGCTCCATTGGGCATTTGCTCCACACAGGACAGGGCAAGTGGTATGGCCCAGGATGCTTTTTTGTTCACGTTGGTGTAGGAAGGTGATGATGCCCAGGAGGTAATGGCAGAGGCAGTACTGATAGTAAAGCTGGGGCTGGAGATGGAGAATCTATTGCAGGTGGTGGTATTTGTGACTGGGGACCAAAGTTTGGCTCCTGATGAAGTGGTTTAGCCACAACTTGAGTTGAAGAGGGAGCACCAGGTGCTGGCTGAAGAGCAGATTGGGCAGTATGACCAGAGTGGGGTGCATAAGTGAGCAGAGGGTGAAGAAACTGGGAGAACATGGAGAAGGTACAGGAAAGTGAGTTGGTTGGACAGGAGCAGTTTTTCACGCAGGGGGAGAGCCTTATGAAGGGGGTACAGATGGTAGCAAGATATGACATGTGGGCAGTGGAGGAGGTGGGACCTAGATCTAGAGGTGGGAGGCAGCAGGAGGTGGTGGATGAAGAGCTGTTGGTGGAGGAAAAGGAATATGAGTTTCTGCAAGTGCCAGACAGGGAGGAGCAGTGGAAGGGGGTGTATTTGTTTGACTTGGAATTAATTGGCAGGTAGCAGTTTGTCCTGTAGTGGGAGAAGATCAGAAATGTAGTGGTGGTGGTGGGTGAGTCTGACCCTAAGTCAGAGGTAGAAGCAAAACCTCCAGAAAAAGAGCGAGTGGAGCAGGAGCAGGCAGAGTCAGGGCATGGTGGGAAGTGCACCTGGTCCCCACTGGAGGTGCTCCGGGCCCTTCAGTTAGAGATGGAGCCGGTGAACTTGGAAGCCAGCAAGGCCTTCTGTGGGCTCAAATGCAGGACATGGCAGAGGCGCCAGCCCTATTTAGAACTGAGAAAGCACTAACATTCAGTGCATTCCTGGATTCTGTGCCAAAGCTGTACCCTTGATGCCTTACAGGCGGGAATACAATGTGCCCACTTTAGTGGAGGAGAAAGGTATCAGGAAAGGTTGTTAGTTCAGAAACAGAATAGACGCTTTGGAGTAAAGCCCAGGGTGGTGAACACAGTCTGATCCAAAATCTCAAAAGAAACCCTTTATCTTGTAGGAACCATTTCCACACTACCTGGGGGCCCAGGAGCACAGTCCTAAATGAACCTCCTTCCCAGAACAATGGCCATTTACTCCACACTGCTCTATGTCACACAGGTTGATCTCAGAGTAGATCTATATGTCAAAGTGCTCAGTCAGAGGCAGGAATTTGTGATGTGAAAAAAAGAAATCAAGGTATCCTGTCAAGTACTCAGCAGTCAAGGATGCAGGGGAGATAAAAATTTGTCAGGAAACAGTCTGCCTGTGTGTGTTCAGACAACTTCAGGCCTTAGGAGCCACTTTTCTCATTTTTGTCTAGATCTGCTCCATATTTTACCCATTTCATTTTCAGCTTGCTGTGTGCAAGCTCCTTGACCCACAGTAGTTTGTTAACCACACTAATTTGTCAACCATTATCATTGTCCAAGATGAAACCATGTTCAGCCAAATGATCAATATGAAGGTCAGGCTCTGCAGACCACTACTGAGAAGGGACAGTGCTTGGGGGAAAAATTATCCCTGCACACAGGAAAAGGCAGGTGTCCTGGAGTGAGTTCAGCCCTACCCATGATCCCCATTTCTTCTGCAGGTGGAGAAAGTCAGGCATGCCAGGTATGGCTGCAAGATTATTGTTCTTTCTCAGCAACCCCCACTTCCCCATTGTGAAGGAGTATGTCATCACCATCACAGGTGAGAGGAGGCAGCATGGCTGGCAGCAGGAGGTGGGGAGAATTTGAAAGTGATGCTCCCCTGTCCACATACTCCTCATGCTGCAGGATATAGGGCATCCCATTCCACTCACATTCAGTGGTACCAGCATTGTGAATGATGGGCCTACAGTAGTAGGCACCATAACAGCAGCCTTTTCTTCAGCCGGTTCTCTGACCACAACATGGCAGGATCTGACAGGACTGCTGAGGTGGGGACTTGCTGGAAATGCTGTAAGAGAGCTCAACCCATTCTCTTCCTTTTTGTCTTTGTAATCAGATCCTTACCCTCTACTCGCTAGCTGTGTTCACACTACCAGATCATCAGTAAGGAAATGAGGCCCAATACAATCTACTACTATGTGAGAATGTTGGAACCAGAAGAGGGGACATAGAGGAGGACAGGTGAGGAAGCGCTGGCTGGGCACTCACCCCTGGGTTGCCACATAGCTGGGACATTGTTTTCTCATGTGGGCACACTGAGGCTGGGAGAAATATAGCCTGTGACATCAGGGCATCGGGGCATCAGGAGGAGACAGGAAGTCCTGAGGACTGCAGTGGGAATCATGTTAAGACAGGGGAGGCTGAGGGAGGATGAAGGAATGTGCATGTCCATCACCACTCAGAATCAAAGCAGATGCACTGTCCCACTCCTCTGAACTTCCATTCCAGGCCAGTAACCCCACCCTCATGTCTGCCTACCATTCCTTAATTAGAGGCTCCCATGTTCTTCTTACAACCCTTCCCACAATTTTCTAGGAGTCTTCTTCATGCAAAACTGGAGGCTGTTGTGCCCCCACTTCCCTCTGTTGATCATCACAACCATCATCTGTTTCCTTAAGTGTCTCTTTATTTCTACCCAGGTCATCTTGAAAACACTAATCAGTATAAAGGGTTTTTGGTGAAACATGTTGAGCACAGGGTTGGAGGAAATTTTAAAAATTCCAATTTTGGCAGTGATGTGTCTCCCTGGTTAAGGCCTCCAATGATTATTCAATAGTCTTTACTAATGCTGGATATTAATACTAGAGGAGACAAAAGGAGTTATGTTGTGTTCAGGAAACCTCCCACAGTGTGACATAAATTGGAGGGACTGTCCATTTTACTTCAAATCAGAATACTGCACAAGAACCTTTTTCAGATAAGTATGTGTTTTTATTTATACATTGTTTTTCTGCACAGGAAATAGGTACATAATGTCCCTGTGACAAGGTGTTGAGTCAAAGAGACATCCAGAGCATGGTCTGAAATGGAAAGATAAAGCAAGAGTATCACTTGTGTCTGCCTGTGTGTTATTTGAGGGTTAGTTTGGGCCTTACAATTGGCTGTCTGTGGTTAGCAGTCCTGTGAGGGCTAGGCCTATACAATTGCAGAAGTGGGTAAATTATGCTTTGGGATGCTATCAAAATCCAGAATTCTTACTATCTGGTGGATGCTGGGGAGGAGGACTAAGAGAAAGTCTGTTAAATTGGGTCTTACCAATTTCTCTAGGAAGAGAGGGTAATTCAAGGAAAGGGTCTTGGGAGCAAAGGCCTAAATGTCCAGACCTAGGTCCTATACAGTAATGGATTTGCAAGTGTCCTCCCTGTATGGAGTCAGCTCACACACTGATAGCAGGCTACCAGGTGTGAGACTGGATGTTCATTTTGCAGTTGAACCAAATGGCCTCCCTAGAAGTTTGAGCACACTGTATTTTGCTGAATCAGCCTCTTAAGCCCACAATTATAAAACATTTTTTAAATGGGGACTTAAGGTATGGGTTTTGTGCTGTGGTAGCACAGGGAGACAGAGTGCAAGGTGACCTGTGGTAGCCCAACTGTTCTAAATTGTGTTTTGCAATGAGACTCTTTATGGTGTTACTGTGAGATGAGGGCAGTCATACCCTGAGGTTTCAAAATAGAATATGTGCCTGATAATTTGTGGTGGTACACTAGGGATTGGAAGTAGAATCCTTGGATATCAAAAAGGATTCTGGACTATGGTAGCCATAGGTGTTACATTAGTGTGTCACAGTGGTAGGATGAAATGTATCACAGTGTAATATTGTCTGTGGAATCACTAGGTTCTCCCAGTATAGAGTGAGATTGGAGTTACAGTCAAGAGTGTAATAGAAAACCTTGGCCAGGCTGGGCATGGCTCAGCAGTTGAGTGTCGACCTAGGATCTGGGCGATCAGGGTTCAATTCCCGGTGAGGGCACATGCCCGGGTTGCAGGCACGATCCCCAGTCGGGGGCATGCAGGAGGCAGCCAATCAATGACTCTCTCATCATTGATGTTTCTATCTCTATCTCCCTCTCCTTTCCTGTCCTTTGAAATCAATAAAGATATATTTAAAAGAAAAAGAAAACCTGGAGTTGGCACAGTGTAGTGTGAGCAGTGGGAGCCCTGGTTTGTTAGTGTAAAGTGTGGTTACTGGGAGACCCAGCATTGTCACAGTGAAGTGTGGGTAATGAGCAGCCTTCATTTGCACAATGGAATGTGTTCCCTGGAAGTCATGAAGGTATCACAGAATTGTTTGGGTAGTAAACCATGTGGGGTAATACAGTGGAAAGTGGGTATCAAAAACCCAGAGATTCAGAGAGTTGTTTGAGCCCTGGGAGACTAGAGTGTAACAGTGTTATGTGGGAAATGAAATTTCTAAAATGTCATTCTTGATTGAGGGCATTGGAGGCTCTGGCCTGTCAAAGAAGATTGTTGCCTGTGGGAGCTCTGAAGTTGTGAAAAAGTAGTGAGTGTAGTGGGAGCCAGGGGTGTCCCAGTGGTTTGAGAAGAGGGAGAACCTTCCTGTGTGACAGTGGATGGTTGAAAATTGGAGCCCTTGATGACACAGTGGAGTGTGGGCCATGGGAGTCCTTTGGTGGCAGATTGGGGTTTCTGCAGTGAAAGTAGTGAAAGTTCTACTGTGGCACAATGGCATGTGGGCCATGGCAACCCTGGGGTGCCACAGTGGACTGTGGGTTTTGCAAGTTGTTTATGGAAGCCAATAGTTGTCAGTGTATGTACTATAGATGGGGGATTTGGTGTTACAGTATTCCATTAATTTAGGAAGTGGAAACCTTAGGGTGATATGATAGATAATGGGTAGGTTTCACTTTTGCATGTTATTATCCAGTGTGCACATTTGGAGGTGTGTGGTAGCACTGTGTGATTTGGGAGTGAGAGCCCTAGTATGTCAAGTGCTATACAAGGGTTCACAATAGATCGTGTGCATGGGAAGATCTGAAAGTCTCAGAGAAGCTTGGGGACATTGGGGATATCATATTAGAGTATGGGCATTAAGATTCAAGGAAGTCACAGTGAAGGGTGGGCAGTATGTGCACTTTGGGTCAAAGGAGATGTCGGCAATGGGATTTCTGGTGTCCCAATAGAGTGTAGGCAGTGGGAGTCAAAAAGCTGTAACCCTGGATAGATGAGGCTGGTAGTCTTGAGGTGTCATGGTAGAGTCTGGTCCTGGGAATTGCTTGCTGTCACAGAGGAAGTTAGGAGCTGGATTACTTGCAGTTGAAACTACATTCTGGTCAATGGGAATCCTTGTATGCCACAGTAGAATGTAACCAGTTGGGGTTCAGATGGTATCCCAGTGGAGAATGAGCATGGGAATCCCTGGAGTGTAAAAGTGGAATGTTTGCAGAGGAACCCAGAGGTTCAAAATAGTTTCTGTGGCCTGGGAGTCTTTATGGTGTCATAGGGAGTGAGTACTGTGGTAGCCCTGAGGTGTCAGAATAAAGTAGGGACTTGGATATTTCTGGATTGTGCAAAGTGGAGACTTGTTGTAAAGTTTGGCAGTGGGATACCTGGTTTGTTAAATTAGAGTGTGGGCAAGTTGAGCCCAATGTGTTGGTGTACCCTGGGCTCAACTTGCCCACACTCTAAGTTGTGGTCTTTTGTGACTGTGAGGAGTTAGAGTGGAAAGTGGGCAGTGGGAGCCCAGTAATACAAAATGGTGTTGGGGTTGTGAAGTCTTTATGGTGTCACACTGGAATTATCATGATTGTAGCCCTAAAAAGTCAAAGTAGACTGTTTACCAGGGAACTCTACAGTGTCACCCTGGAGATGGGGAGTTGTATTCCAATGGTCTCAAAATGGAATCTGGAAAGTGGGATCCCTTGTGTACAAATTGGAATGTAACCAGTGGGAGTTCTGAGTGTGTCTCCATGGACTGTGCCAAAGTAAGTCCTTGGATGTCAAAGGGGTTTCTTGGCAATAATAAAAACTACATGTTTTATCCATAGTGTGTGGCTGGTGTGATGTCTGAAGATGTCAGAGTGTACTGTGGGCTTTGGGAACCCAGGTGTGTCCCAGGGAAGTGTGGACAGAAAAAGCCCTGAGGTGTCACAGTGGAGTGTGAGCCATGAAAGCCATGGTTGTCAAAATGTTTGTGGGGCAGTGGAAAACCACAGGTGTTATCCTAAATGTGGCAAGAGTGCAAAGTGGGTTGTAGGAGGCTGTGTATGTCAAAGGAGGCTGGGCAGCAAATGACCAATGACGGGGAGTTTCACAGTGAAGTATGGGCAATGGAAGTGTTGAAGTTTCCTAGTGGAGTGTGGATAGCAGTTTTGCTGAGTGAAAACTGAAATCGTGGTGTGGGACCATAGCATATCACATAGGAGTGTGTGCAGTCGGAGCCAACTTGTGTCACTGTGGAATATGAACTCTTGTAACCACTGAGTGTCAGACTGCAGTTTTGGGAGTCAGGGGGCTGAGGTATCACAGTGCACTGTGAGTATTGCAACCCCTGTTGACTGAAAGGAGAGGCGCAACAGTGGTAGCTGTAAAGCGACAAGGTATAGTGTGGGCCTTAAGGGCTGTGTATTGTAGCATTACAGGGTTGGTGGCGGCAAGTCCTGTGATGTCCCAGTAGTGTGTGAGCCTAGAGTGTCAGAATGGTTTGTGGGAAATGGGAGACTTAAGTTTTCATGCTGTAATGTGGATATAGGCAAGTCCTTGTGGAGCACAATAAGTTGGGCCTGTGGGAACTCTGAGTGGTGACAGAGCAGTTGAGCATTTGGAGAAATTGTGTGTCAGAGTGGCATATCAGCAAGGGGAACACTGTCTTGGCACAGTGTAGAATTAGCAGTGGCATCCATGAGGTAACACTGTGGTGTATGTGCAGTGGGAGAACTGAAGTGCAAGTGTACTGTTGCCAGTGGAAGAACTGACATATCTTTCAGTGATATACTTCTTTACACATTTAAAAGGGAGTTAAAAGATGAGTGTATCGCTCTATCCCTGTTAAATGAAATCTCCATTTTTCCTTTGTTTAAATTTTAAAGAGGGGATTCTCAACACAGGATTGTTTCTATGAAATGAAATGATAGTGTGAAAAGTATTTTGTTAACTCTAAAATTAAAATAATACTAAGAAAAAAATGAAAAAGAAAAAAAACATTTCATTTTATTGTTTAGAGTATTATAGATGTGTCCCCCATTTTCTCTCTCTACCCCCACCCACCCATCTCTCATCTCACACCAGGCCTCCACCTGTTTATAGTCTGTGTCCAAGAATTATGCATATATGCTTATAAATTCTCTACTTAATCTCTACCTGCCCTCCTTCCTGCCTTCCCTCTGAGACATGTCAAAGGGTTTCATTCCTCCTTGTCTGTGGTCCTCTTTTATTTATTTAGTACATTAGATCCCACATATAAATGAGATCAAGTGTTATTTGTCTTTTCCTGACTGGATTACTTCGCTTAGCATCATATTATCCATGCTCTCCTAAAGGGTAAGAGATTCTTCTTTTTTACAGCTGTATTGTATCCCATGGTGTAAATGTCCCACAGATTTTATATGCACTCATCTACACATGGGCACTTTGGTGCTATTGTAAATAGTGCTGCTATGAAAATAAGGGTGCATATATTCTTGCTGATTGGTTATTAGGAACTCTTAGTATATATTCCTAGAAGTGGGATCCCTGGATCAAATGGAAGTTTCATTTTCAATGTTTTGAGTAAATGCCATACTGATTTTCACAGTAGCTGCAGCAATCTGCATTCCCACAAACAGTTTACTACGTTTCCCTTTCTCCACATCCTCTACAGCAATTGACACTTGTTGATTTGTTGATGGCAGCCACTCTGACAGCTGTGAAGTGATACCTCATTGTAGTTTCAATTTCTGTCTCTCTGATGATTAGCAATGTTGAGCATTTTTTCATGTTGGTTCACCATCTTTTGATTGGAGTTTGTCTTTCTCTTGCTGAGTTGTATGAGTTCTTTGTACATTTTGGAAATTAACCCCTTATCAGCTGCATTCTTGACAAGTATGTACTCCCATATCATGGGTTCCCTTTGCATTTTGAGAATAGTTTCTTTTGCTGTGTAAAAGCATTTTAGTTTCATGTAATCCCATTTGTTTATTTTTTCCTTTGTTTCTCTTTCCATAGGGGACATATCCACAAAAATTGTGCTATGTAAGGTATCTGTGATATTATTGCCTATGTCTTCTTTTAGGATTTTTCAGGTCTTGTGATGTACATTTAATTCTTTTATCCATTTTGAATGTATTCTTTGTATGGTGTAAGTCTTTGGTCTAGTTTCATTGAGTCTCAACTATTTGTCCAATTTTCCCAATACTATATTTTTTTCTTTTATTTTTTTATTCAAAATATTACAGATGTCCCTTTTTCTCCCCAATAACCCATTCCACACTGTCCAGCCCCCTCCTCAGTCCCTTTCCACACCATTGTCTGCAACCTTGGGTTGTGTATATATGCATGTAAGTTCTTTGGTTAATCTCTCCTCCTCCACCTACCTGCCTTCCTCCATCCCTCTGAGATTCATCAGTCTGGTCCGTGCTTCCATGTCATTGAATCATTTCTGTCTGTCAGTTAATTAAGTTCTTCAGATTCCACATATAAGTGAGATCATGTGATGTTTGTCTTTCTCCTCCTGGCTTATTTCACTTAGCATAAAATTATTCAGGTCCTTCCCCACTGTCCCAAATGGTACAGTATCCTTCTTCTTTGTAGCTGCATAGTATTCCATGGTGTAAATGTCACACAACTTTTTTACTTACTCATCTCCTGATGCACACTTGGGCTGTTTTCAGATCTTAGCTCTTGTAAATTGTGCTGCTAGGAATATAAGGGCCCATATATTCTTTCTCATTAGTGTTTCAGGATTCTTAGGCTATATTCCTAGAAGTGGAATCACTGGGTCAAAAGGCAGTTCCATTTTTAATTTTTTGAGGCAACTCCATGCTGTTTTCTATGGTGACTGCACTAGTCTGCATTCCCAACACCAGTGTTCCAGGGTTCCCCTTCCCCACATCCTCGCTAGCACATGTCATTTGTTGATTTGTTGATGGTAGCCATTCTTACAGGTGTGAAATGATACTTCATTGTCGTTCTCATTAGTATCTCCCTGATGATTAGCGACATTGAGCATTTTTTCAAGTGTGCCTTGGCCATCTGTATTTCCTCTTTGGAGAAACGTCTATTCAGGTCCTTTCCCTGTTTTTAAATTGGATTGTTTGTCTTCCTCTTGATGAGTACTATGGGTTCTTGGCACACTTTGGAAATTAGCTCATCAGGCACATCCTTAGCAAATTTGTTTTCCCAGACTATGAGTTTCCTTTGTATTTTGAGGCTGTTTTGTTTTTGTTTTTGTTTTTTGCTGTGCAGGAGCTTTTTAGTTTGATATTGTCCCTGGTGTTTATTTTTTATTTTCTTTCTCTCATACTAAGAGATGTATCAGTGAAAATTCCACTACGTGGGATGTCTGTGACTTTGCTGCCTATGTTTACTTCCAGGATTTTTATAGTTTCATGACTTACATTTAAGTCTTTTATCCATTTTGAGTTTATTTTTGTGTAAGATGAAAACTGGTGGTCTTGTTTGTTTTTGCTTTTGTTTTTGCATGTAGCTGTCCAATTTTCCCAGCACCATTTATTGAAAAGGCTGTCTTTTCTCCACTGTATGCTCTTGAATCCTTTGTCAAATATTAATTAACCATAACAGCATGGGCATATTTCTGGGGTCTCTATTCAGTTCCATTGATCTATATGTCTGGTGTTGTACAAATACCAGGCCATTTTGATTACAATAGCTTTGTATTACAATTTGATGTCTGGTAAAGTGATTCCTCCCACTCTATTCTTTTTTCTAAAGATTCCTGCACTATTTGGGGTCCTTTTTGGTTCCATATAAATTTTTGAAGTGTTTGTTATAGATCCATTGCCGGAGCCTGCCGGCAGTCGAGCAAGAACCTGATTGAGGGGGTGAGGATTAGAAAAGAGACAAGAGAAAGGATGGGATCGGGAGGGCTGCAGTACGTGACTGAGCCCCGAGTTTATTTTTCAGCTCATAATTATAGCACACTGAATGCGGAAGCGCATGAGGTTAGTGACCCTTGTTCCCATTCCTTCTCTCCACCCTGTTCCTTGTTCTCGTACATACATCATTGGTAGCTGGGACATGCTGCACTTCTGACCCAGCCACGGTTCCTGGACCAAGGTACTTCCTCATACAAGCATTGTTAATATTGGCCCCATGCTGAGCTACTGGAGTGAGGTGGGGGGACGAGTGCTCGCTCCGCTGCCCACCTCTCAGGTCAATGCCCCAGAGATCTCTCTCTTGGTAGCACTAGGGCTGGCGGGCCCCTGGTGTCTCCCCAGGGCAGCACCTCGCCCGAGCGGCTTCCCCTAAGAGACGCCAGCCGGCTCCCCACAATTATGAATAGGAGGATGAGCAGATAGATGGATGGAAGATGGATAAGTGGATGGATGGACAGATAGAGGCATGGAAGGATAGATGAGTGATACAATGACCTAATGGTGAAAGAACCCCTGACGTTGNAAACATCAATGATGAGAGAGTCATTGATCGAGCCTGCAAACCAGGCATGTGCCCTGACTGGGAATTGAACCCCGATCACCTGGATCCTAGGTCGGTGCTCAACTGCTGAGCCACGCCCGGCCAGGTGCTGTTGGTATTTTAATGGTATTGCATTGAATCTATAAATTTCTTTTGGCAGTATGGGTAATGATATTAATTTTTCCAATCCATGAGCATGATATATTCTTCCACTTGTTTATATCTTCCTCTATTTCTTTTTCCAGTGTCCTGTCCTTTTCTCAGTATAGGACTTTTACATCCTTGGGTTAGTTTATTCCTAGGTATCTTATATTTTTAGTTGCAATGGTAAGTGTTACTGTTTTTTTAGTTTCTCCTCCTGAAAGTTTATTATTGATGTAGAAGAATGCCAAGAATTTCTG
Source organism: Miniopterus natalensis (assembly GCF_001595765.1). The sequence continues at coordinate 103,302 of NW_015504794.1, read as the reverse complement.
GATGTTGATTTTTGTATCCAGCTACGTTGTTGAATTCATTTATCAAATCTCGTAGTTCTTTGATGGAGTCTTTAGGGTTTTCTATGTACAATATCATGTCATCTGCCAATAATGACAGCTTTACCAATTTGGATATCTTTTATGTTTTTCCTTCTGTTTGATGGCTGTAGGAAGGACTTCCAATACTATGATGAATATGAGTGGTGAAAGTGAGCATCCCTGTCTTTTTCCAGTTTTTAATGGAAATGGTTTCAGTTTTTGCCCATTGAGTATAATGGTGGCTGTAGGTCTGTCATATATGGCCTTTATTATGTTGAAGTCTGATCTCTCTATTCTCACTTTGCTGAGACTTTTTACAGAAATGGGTGCCAGATTTGTCGAATGCTTTTTCAGCATCTATTGATACAATCATATGATTTCTGTCCTTCATTTTGTTTATGTGATGTATCACATTTATTGACTTGTGGATGTTATACATCCCCGGAATAAATCCCTTTTAGTAGTGGTGTATGATCTTTTTAATATATTGCTAGATCTGGTTTTTGCTAATATTTTGTTGACGATTTTAGCATCTATGTTCATCAGGGATATTTGTCCATACTTTTCTTTCTTTGTAGTGTCTTTATCTGGTTTTGGGATTAGGATTATGCTGGCCTCATAAAAAGAGTTTGGGAGTTTTCCCTACTCTTGTATTTTCTGGAATAGTTTGAATAGAATAGATGTTAATTCTTCATTGAATGTTTGGTAACACTCGTCAGTAACTCCATCTGATCCAGCACTTTTTTTTGCTGGCAGTTTTTGATTACTGTTTCCGTTACATTAGTTGTTATCGGCCTATTCAAGTTTTCTGTCTCTTCCGGATTCAGCTTTGGAAGATTGTATGCTTAGAGGAAGTTGTTCATTTCACCCAGTTTGTCCAGTTTGTTGGCACATAGTATTTTCTTACAATCCTTAGTATTTTTGTTGGGGTGGTTGTTATATAGCCTCTTTCATTTCTGAATTTATTTATTTGGGTCCTATCTCTTTGTTTCTTAGTGAGTCTGTCTAAAGGTGCATCAATCTTACTTATGTTTTCAAAGAACCAGCTCTTGGTTTCATTGATTTTTTTGTATTGGCTTTTTAGTCTCATGTCATTTAATTAATTATTAAATGTCAATTAATTATTGCTCTGATCTTTATTATTCCCTTCTTTCTATTTCTTCAGGGCTTTTCTTGCTATTCTCATTCTTGTTCTTTTAGTTATTGTGTTAGATGGTTCATTAGAGCTTTTTCTTATTTCTTGAGATAGGCCTGTAATGCTATGAGTTTTTCTCTCAGGACTACTTTTGCTGTCTCATAGATTTTGGGTTGTTGTTTGTTCATTTTTGCTTTGTTCCATGAAGTGTTTGGTTTGTTCCTTGATCTCATTTGTAACCCATTTGTTGTTTAATAGCTTGTTACTTAGCCTCCATGTGTTTGAATATTTTTGAGGTTTTTTAATACTGGTTGACTTCTAGTTTCATGACATTGTGATCCAAGAAGACGCTTGGTATGATTTCAATCTTCTTGAATTTGTAGAGACTTGCCTTGTGTCCTAACATGTAGTCTATAAAAATGTTTCATGTGCACTTGGGAAGAATGTGTATTCTGCTGCTTTGTGGTGAAATGTTCTGTAAATGTCAATTAAATCCACTAGATGTAGTGTGTCATTTAAGGTCTGTGTTTCCCTGTTAATTTTTTGTCTTGATGATCTGTTCAATGCTGACAGTGGGGAGTTAAAGTCCCCCACTATGATTGTGCTGCTGTAACTGCCCCCATAAAGTCCACCAAGAATTTTTTTTACATATTATGTGCTCCTATATTGGATGCACGTATGTTTATAAGGGTTATATCCTCCTGTTGGATTGCTCCCTTTAGTATTATGTAGTGACCATCTTTGTCTCTTGTTATGGTCTTTGTTTTGAAGTCTGTTTTGTCAGAAATAAGTATTGCTGCTCACTTTTTTCCCTTTCCATATGCATGGAATATTTTATCCCATCCCTTCACTTTTAACCTGTGTGAGACTTTTCCTCTCAGGTGGGTCTCTTATAGACAGCATGTATTTGGGTCCTGTTTTCTTATCCATTCAGCTACTTTATGTCTTTTGATTGGACCATTGATTCCATTTACATTTAAGTTTACTATTGGTATATACTTATTTAATGTCATTTCCCCTTTATTCTGATGTACCTTTCTCTCACGATTTCTTATTTTTCTTAGAGCAGTTTTTTTTTTTTTTCAGCATTTCTTGCAATGCTGGTTTTGTGGTACTGAACTTCTTTAGACTTTCTTTTTTTTTTTTTTTTTTTTTACTGGGAAGCACTTTATTTCACTTTGAATTTTTAATGATAGCCTTGCTGGATAAAGCAACCTTGGTTGCATGTTCTTGCTTTTCATTACTTTGAGTACTTCATGCCACTCCCTTCTGGCCTGAAGAGCTTCTTTTGAGAGATCAGATGTCAGCTTTATGGGGTTCCTTTTTAGGTCAGTGCCTATCTTTCTCTTGCAGCCATTAATACTGTCTCTTTGTCCTTGACATTTACCATTTTAATTATGATGTGTCTTGGAATGGATCCACTTGGGTCCCCTTTGTTTGGAACCCCCTATGCTTCCTGAACTTGGGTGGCTTTCTCCCTCGCCAGCATAAGGAAGTTTTCTGTCATTATTTCCTCCACCAAGTTCTCTATTCCTTGCTCTCTTTCCTTCCTCTCTGGTACTCCCATAATGCGAATGTTGTTTTACTTCATGTTGTCCCAAAGCTCCCCTAGGCTGTTGTCATACTTTTTAAGTGGTTTTTCTTTTTGCTGCTCTGATTGAGTGTTTTTTTTATCTCATCTTCTAAGTCACATATTCTGTCCTCTGATTCAATGAGCCTGCTCTTAATTCTTTCCAGCATATCCTTGATGTGAGATATAGTATCCTTTATTTCTGCCTGATTCTTATTTATGATATGTATCTCTTTTTTTATGTTTTCCCTAAGTTCCTCAACCTTACCATGAAGTGTCTTGTTGTCATTAATTTCCTTGAGCATCTTTATAACCATTACTCTAAACTCTATTTCTGATAACTTGCTTAATACCATCAATCAGTGTCTTTCTGGTGATATTCCCTTTTCTTTAATTTGGGGGTTGTTTCTTTGTCTCCCCATTTTGGTGGCTCTTAGTGTTTGTATCAATATATTAGATATATTTGCTGTCTTCCAGTCTAATAGGGAGGGATTTTTTGGTGTGAGTCCAGTGGAACCCGGAGGGATTTTTTATACTTCTGAGCTCTTTGCTCTAGGCATGTCCCTTATGGGGATGTCCCTTTTGTGGGTTCTTTGGGCTCTCCTGTTGTAATTGGGTCTAATTGTTTTTGACTAGTCTTTGAAAGGAGTCTTCTCTCAGGTTGGCTTACTGTGTGTCTCAGCCCCAATCATATCATGTGAGTTGTATGGGTGCTGGCAAGGATGGACAATACACAACTGAACTTCCAGGAAACAAGGGATATCTTACAAAATATCTTTACAATTACAATGAAAACAAGCCATGTGAAAATAGACATGGGAGAGTCAAGGGAGAACACAAATACTAAAGAAAAAAAGTAAAAAAAAGAGAGAAAGTTAAAGCTAGAGACAAGTATATTGCTGTTAATAGTGATGAAAATTACAAAATAATAATAATAAACTAAACTAGAATATAAAAAACAGAGAAGCTAGTGGGAAATAAAAAGGGCAGAGAAAATATTCTGAAATGAGTACCAGCAAAAAATTAAGGGAGAGGATAAGAATAGGGTAATAGTTGAAAATTAAAATACAATAAAAAAATAACAAAAACTAACAATCAAACAAAAAGGACAGAAGGGAGAATAACAAAAGAAAGAAAAGAAGCAGAAGAAGCAGAAGCAGAAGCAGAAGCAGAAGCAGAAGCAGAAGCAGAAGCAGAAGAAGAAGAAGAAGAAGAAGAAGAAGAAGAAGAAGAAGAAGAAGAAGAAGAAGAAAAGAAGAAGGAGGAGGAGGAGGAGGAGGAGGAAAGTTATGCCAATGGATTGAGAGGAGAGAGAGATGTATAAAGCCAGGTTAGAGAGGGAGTCCAATAAGACATATGAGAAAAAGTATAGAGAAAAGCAGTGAATGTATTGGTT
>NW_015504794.1:66784-99077 GCF_001595765.1 Miniopterus natalensis | reverse complement strand
AAGCAGTGAATGTATTGGTTATAATGATAAAGTCGCAGCAATAAAGGAGGGAATATCAAGAAATTTTGATAGTATAAGCCAGTATAAAACAAAACAAAGCAAATAAACAAACACAAAAGCCAAACAAAACAAAAGAGCAAGCTAAGCAGGCCAAAAAAAATTAATTAAAAATNTTTTAAAAAATTACAAAATTTAAAAAGAAAAAAATATTTTTTTCTTTCTCTTTTTCCTTAGGGTGAAAAAAAAATTAAGTCAATCAGGTGAATTTTTTCTGGGCAGCTTATGTTGTCTGAGGTTCACTACTTTTTATGCTGATTTTAGTTCTCCTGGGAGGTACTTGTGTATCAACCAATGTGAGGAGATTTCTAGATTTGGCTCTGGTTTCCTTAGGTAGTTGGTTAACGTGAGGCTTCCTCTGGAACACCTCCTCTTGTAAGCTATTCTGCAACCTTGTAGTTGCCTGATCTTACTCCAGAGTCCTCTGCAGTCTTTAGGGTGCAGAATGGCTAGTTTGGCTCAGGGTATCTCTCTCTTTGCTTAGAGGTTTTGCTGTAAAGCCCTCACTATGGGAAAGTCAGTCTCTACTTCAAAGCCAGATCCTCAGTCTCTACTGTATTTTCCAATTCTAGTTCCCTATACACTGGCTTGCTGCATCTTCAGATTGACTTCAGTCTATTGTCTTTTCTGCATGGGCAGTTTCAGCAGTCTGGGCTCAGTGGGTCTGATTAAAAAACATTCTAGTGAGCATTTGGTCTGCCCAGCCCACAGCAGGGGTTTTCAGCTTTTCCTCCTGTTTCCAAACAATAGTCCATTAGAATCTTATTCTTGTAATGTCCTCCTGTGATCTGTTCTCCCTTCCTCTTGAGGACTGTGCCCTGCTGGGGGTATCTGGGGCTTCAGTGAACTGAACCAGCCCCTTTCCTATTGGAGATAGTGCTCCTAGGCTATAGGAGAGGTAGGTGTGCTCTGCCCCTCCCTTCCCAGTTTGGCTGGTGGCACCAAGCCCACACCTCAAACACTCTACTATGCAGGCACAAATTCCAGCTTCACTGGTCTGTCTCCCAATGCAAGCCAGGAAGGTGGGTCCTCATTCAGCAAACAAAAACTCAAAAAAACACCCAGCAACACAGAAGCAGAGAACCCAGCCTACAAGGTCCTGCTGTGCCCGAACCAAGGCACCCAGCAAGAGGGGAAACAAAGTCAGCTCCATACTGCTTCCCTGCACCGCTGACCTCAGTAAAGCTGGGGTGGTTCCACACTTGCCACCATGGCACCCCTCAGGGCTGGTCAAAAATACCAGAATCTCCCCACTGGGAGTTTAGAATGGGAGAGCTCTCTTCCCCTTTCCATGCACCATACAGATTAAATGCTTTCAACACAATGTTTTACAAGAAGGGTAGAGGGCACCTGTATGGGGCTGCTCAGTGCAGACCTCTGGTCCCTTACTACTTGGGTGCCACACATTTTGGAACTGCCTTGTCTACAGTCAGCACCCTGAGCATAAGATGCCTGTCATGGTTCGTGGCTGTCATTAGAAGCTCTGTTTCACTAGGAAACAGCAGTCCCTTCCACAAAGGCACACTGTTCCCCCAGTTCCCTCTGTCATACCCATGGGGCACTCCTTCCCTTTCCTCTGTTCTGGGTTTGAGATCCCATTTTTGGATGCCAGTCCACAATCCCAAGGGGAGGGAGCACTGCAGCCTCTAAGCCTTGGGGGCTCTGAGCCCAGCACAGGATTCATGGGGAACTCCCACTTTCTATGCCCCCTCTTTTTCCAGACTCTATGTTGTTTCTTCAATGCTCCTTACTCAAAATTTGTCCACTCAGGTATATTTCTCTGGTTTATCCAAGCTGGTTATGTAGTATTTTAGGAGTAAATCAAGTCTGTGGCTGGGAGCAGGGGTGCTCTTCTTCTCATAGTGCTGCTATCTTCCCTCTCTGTCCAGGTGATTTTGAGAGTACATTTATTAAAGATGAGGACATTAAAACAAAGGAAGGGTTTATGGTAGAACTAACAGGAGAGAGCCTCAGCAGGGCTGTTTTGGCTCTCTAGAAAGATTATAGAAAAACAAGTGAGCCAAGGCAGAGCTACTGTTAGTTCACTGGAAAATCAGAGAAAAGGGGAGCTCTGGAGACAGATTCAGGGGGGTAAGCCTGGGATGAGCTCTCACTGCTCACTGCTCCCCTGTTGCAAGTCTTGTGGGGTCCCTTAGAGTTTAGGAGAAAATGAGCAGAGATACAAGGTAAGGGTGTGCTCTAGCAAGAGCATGCTCAAAGTCACTTATGTTTATTAAATCTGGGGACAGTGAAACAAATGAAGGGCTTCAGGTGGAAGGAGCAACAGGGCAGAGACTAGGAGGGGCTGCTTTTGGCTCACTGACTGAAGTGAGCCAGGGTGCTGCTGCTGTTATGTCAATGGAAAGACAGAGAAAAGGGGGGCCTTGGAGACAGGTTCAGGTGGTTAGCTCAGGATGAGCTGCTGTTGCCTGCTGCTCCCCTGGTGGCAAGTCTCATGGGGACCATTAGACTTTAAAAGAAAGAGCAGAGATATAAGGCATGGGCATGCTCTAGGGAGAGCACACCCTCTCAACACCATTTTTTGAAGAGTGTATGCTCTTACCTCCTTTGTCAAATATTAATTGACCATAATGGTGTGGGTCAACTTCTGGGGTCCCTGTAATTCTCCATTTATCTACATGTCTGTCCTTGTGCCAGTACCAAGCTATTTTGATTACAATGGGTTTTTGTATAGCTTGATATGTGGTATAGTGATCTTACTACTGTGTTCTTTCTGAAGATTTCTGTGGTTATACAAAATCTCTTTTGGTTCTCTATAAATTTTTGAAATATTTTTTACAGTTTTGTGGAATATACTGTTGGTATTTTCATGACAATTGTGTTGAATTTATATATTTTTTGGGGGTAGTACGGACATTTTAATGATGTTAATTCTTTCAATCCATGGACATGGTATATTCTTGCACTTTTTTGTATCTTCTGCTATTTCTTTTTTCAGTGTCCAGTAGTTTTCTGAGTACAGGTCTTTTACATTCTTGGTTAACTTTATTCCAAGTATCTTATTTTTTCAGTTACAATGGTATATGGAATAGTTTTTTTCTGAGAGCTCATTGTTGGTGTAAAAAAAGTGCCCTCAATGTGTTGATGACAATTTTGCATCCTGCTACCTTGACAAATTCATTTATTCAATCTACTAGTAATTGGCGGAGTCTTTAGGGTTTCCTACATGCAATATCAAGTCATCAGCAAATAATAAGTTTTACTTCCTCTTTTCCAGTATGGATGACTTTTATGTTTTCTTATTGCCTGATTGCTGTGGATAGGACTTCCAGTGCTATACTGAGTACTAGTGGTGAAAGGAGGCAACCCTGTCTTATTCCTGTTGTTAGGGGATATTGTTTTAGTTTTTGCCCACTGAGTATGATGTTGGCTGTAGGTTTGTTATATATGGCCTTTATTATGTTGAGATATATTCCCTCTATCCCCACTTTGCTGAGAGTTTTTATGAAAAATGGGCGCTGGGTTAGTCCAAAGCATCTATTGATATGATTATATTATCATTGTCCTTCATTTTGTTTATTTATCACATTGATTTGTGAATACTCTACAAGCCTGGCATTCCCAGAATATATCCCACTTTGTCATGGTGTAGAATCTTTTTTAATGCTTTGCTGGATCTAATTTGCTAATATTTTGTTTCAGGATTTTAGAATCTATGTTCATTGGGGATATTTGTCTGTCATACTCTTTCTTTGTAGTGTCTTCATCGGGTTTGAAATTAGGTTAATGCTGGACTCATAAAAAATCTTGGGAATCTTCCCTTTTAATTTTCTGAAATATTTTGAAGAGAATGGGTGTTAATTCTTCTTTGAATGTTTATTAAAACTTTCCTGTAAATGTATCTGGTCCCAGACTTTTGTTTGCTGGAAGTTGTTACTGGCCTCTCCAGGCTTTCTGGTTGTTTCTGATTGAGTTTTGGAAGATTGTATGTTTCTAGGAATTTGTCCCTCTTACTCAGGTTGCTCACTTTATTGTTGTTCATAGTATTTTCTTAGAATTCTTTCTTTTGCTTGTTTCATTGCCTCTTTCACTTCTGATTTCCCTTATCTGAGTCCCTCTCCTAGTTTCTTGGTGAGTCTGGCTAAAAGTTCATCAATCTTATTTCTTTCCAAAGAACCAGTTCTTTGTTTCATTGACATTTTATATATTTTTTTAGTATGTGTAATTAATTTCTGCTCTGATCTTGATTATTTTCTACCACCTATATCTCAACTTTTCTTTCTTTTCTTTAATCCTCACCCAAGGATATTTTTTTCCATTGCTTTTCAGAGAATGGAAAGCAGAGAGAGAGAGAGAGAAACATCGATGTGAGAATGACACATCTATTGCTTGTTTCCCACATGCAACCTGGCCAGGAACAGGGATCCAGTTTTCAATTGAGGTACCTGCTCTTGTCTGCAACTGAACCCAAGAACCTTCAGTCCATGGCCCGCATTCTAATCATTGAGAAAAATCTGCCAGTGACTTACTGTTCACTTTCTAGTGTTTTTTTGGGGGTTTTGTTTTGTTTTGTTTTTTGGTTGTAGCGTTAGACAGTTTATTAGGGCTTTGCTTGGTTCTTGATGTAGGCCTGTAATGCCATGAATTTTTCACTCAGGACTGCTTTTGCTGTGTTCCTTAGATTCTGGGTGTTGTGTGTTCATTTTCATTTGTTTCCAGGAAGTTTTTTATTTCCTCCTTGATGTCATTGGTTACCCATTTTTTGTTGAATAACATGCTATTTAGTCTACATGTATTTGAATATTTTTGAGTGTTTGCATAGTGGTTGATTTCCAGTTTCATGCCCCTGTTATCTGAGAAGGTGCTTGATACAATTTCAATTTTCTTGGACTAGCAGACTCTTTTTGTTCTAACATGTGGTCTGTCTTTGAGAATGTTCCATGTGTACTTGAGAAGAACGTGTATCTTGCTGTTTTGGGGTGAAAATCTTCTGTGCCAATTAAATCTATTCTATCTAGTGTGTCATTTAAGGCCTATGTTTCCCTGCTGATTTTTTCTGAATGACCTATCCAATAATGACAGTTTGGTGTCAAAGCCCCCTACTATGATTGTATTGCAGTTGATCTCACCCTTAAATTCCACGAGGATATTTTTTATATGTTTAGGTGCTCTTATATTGAGTGAATATACATTTATAAGGGTTATATTCTCTTCTGGGATGGATCCTTTTAGTATTATGTAGTGACTTTCTTTGTCTCTTGCTATGGTCTTTATTTTGAAGTTTATTTTGTCAGAAATTAGTATTGCTACACCAGTTTTGTGGGTTTTTTCCTTTTCGTTCAGTTGGGGGGTTGTTTCTGTGCTTCTCCATTATAGCTATCTCTTTACTTTTGTTCACATATGTAAGATAGAACTACTATGATGCCCAGAGTTTATGTGGTGACCTTATGTAATAAAGGTCCTGTGGGACATGATGGTAAAGTCCCCTTTAACTCATAAGCTGAATGCTCTAGTAGTGTCCTTTTTGGGGGTTATGTGGACCCTCCTATTATAACTTGAAGCTGATTGTTGTAGGCTCATTCATGGGTGGGATTGGCTTTCACCCCAAGGAAGTGAGATTAGCAGTATGGGGCCAGCTAAAAATGGAAGTGCTAATCCAATCCTTGATTTGGTGTGACACAGGCCCTCAGACCTCAAAATTGGATACTGCTGCTTGCCTCCTACCTCATCAGGGCCAAGTCAGAGAACCTGGGAGGAGTCTCTGAGGGGGTTGCACCATATGACTCAACTCTGTTATGTCACCTTTTCCCTGTGAGGTTGCATCAGGAGGATAGATCAAGCAGCTCTTGAAGAAAGAAAACAAAGCTGCCCCTCAACCCTCAACTTGGAGTGTTGCCTGACCTTGAGAGGAGTGAGAGCAAGCCTCTCACCTTCTTCTATATCTGCAGTGCTCTAACAGAATTCCTGTTAGAGTTCCCTGAGTGAGTCAGGGCTAATCCCAAGTGAAACATTGAGCCCTCTTCCTCCAGTGGATATGAGATTTCAGGGCAGGTCAAACAGAATCTAAGGATGCTAATCTAATCCACCCTTTGATTGATGTGGTGTAGGTTCTTACCTCTTGAGGGGGTTGGTAGGTGCTCTCCTTTAAAATCCACACCAGAGATCTGGAAGGGAGGTTCCAAGGAGGATGCATGAGATTTCAGAACTCTGAGTTTTGGCCCCCTTCACCCTAGTATATAGCACCTACAGAACAGTGCATGTGGTGCTTGGATTAATAGATCAATGCTGCCCCCTCTTCCAGCAGTAGCACTGCCTGTTGTGGGGGGTGAGATACAGCTTGTCACCTCCTTCTATCCCTCCAGCTCATTGCTAGAGGCCCTGATGTAGAGCTCCAAGGGGATAGCTCCAGATGCTGCAGTTCTGACCTGAAATTCCTCCCCACTTTGGGTCTGCACTTGGATGGTGATGCCAGCAGGTACTGGGAATGCAAAACCAGATGGCCCCTGTTCTGGGGTGACCCGAGACAGACAACCACCAGAGTTTGTGTTTGAATTTTGGAGCATTTATTAGCTGGCCAGCAGCTACAGTTGCGGAATCTCACCCATGTAAGAGCCAAACTGCAGCCTTGACCCTCAGTTCTTCTCTTACTTTATGCTCAGTAACCACAAAGGCACTAAAGTAAAGGGGTTTGCAATAATTTGTCAGGCTGTCAGCTATTGGTACTGGAAACAAGGGGAGATCTTTAGCAACACAAAAGGAATGATTTAAAAACAATGTCTTACAATGAGTAATGGGTTTATGCTTGGCCGGAGTGTGACTGGTTTGTTCTTTCTATGGGAACTTTGGGGGGGTGGGGGAAGAATGGAATTATTGGGCTAGTTTGTTGGCCTTGTCCTGTACAGTAGGGATCTTGTTCTATCTTTACTGTTAGTTCCTTAGGCATATTCTTCTGGCCATTGTGGCCAGAACAGCCCCTTGGGAGGGGTTGGGGGTGGTGCTTGTTCTCTGCCCTCAGGAAGGGAACTAGTCACTTGACAAACAGCTCAGTCACACTGCACCAGAGCTGTTGAATGTTGTCTCTGAGGGGATCACACCAGATTTCACACTTCAGATTTGTGACCCCTTTTTCCTGCAAGTCTGCGCCTGCAGGACAGTGCAGGTGTGGCTTGGAGTGATAGATCAAGACTGTCACCAATGCTTGAGGTTTCACTGACTCTTGTGGGGGGATTAGAGAGCTTGTCACCTCTCTCTGTTCCTGATGGTCATTGTCAGATGCCCTAGTGAAGTCCCATAAGGGGGGGAGGCTCCAAATACCCAGTTATGGTTTGCACTTTGTTCCTGTTGTAGTCTGTGCACTGCTGGTGGTTCTGGCAGGCTTGGGGAAAGCAAACACAGATGGCCTCTTGTTGGGGGTGTTGCAGGATCTTGGCCCTCAAGGAGGGAACTAGGCACTTGCCCTACAGTTCAGTGGAGCCCTTCCAGAGCCTGGATGCAGGCATGTTTTGGAAAGCAAATCCAGGCTTTGGGAATGTAAATCAAGACAACTCCTTGCTGGGCATGGTGAAGGTATTCAGCCATCACTAAGTTAGCTAGTCACTTGCCCTACAGCTCATTGGCACCATTCTAGAGCTCTTGAAGGGAGGATCCTAGGGGGTCAAACCAGATTTCACCGTTCTGATTTGAGCAACACTTTTTTTTAACATTTTGAAAGGTTGCCATGCTGCTTTCCATAATTGCTCTATCAATTTACAGTTCCACCAGCATTGAATGAGGGCTTCTTTTTCTCCACAACCTCTCTAACCCTTGCTAGGACATGTCATATAGAAAATAGTCATTATAACAGCAGTGAGGTTGTATCTCACTGTAATTATGATTTGCATTTCCCAATGAGCTAGTAAAATTGAGCATATTGTTAGTTACTTGTTGGTTATTTCTTTGCCTCTTTTGAGAGAAGTCTTCATGTCTTCTTTCCTTAATATTGGACTGTTTGTTTTGCTACTTACATAGGACATAAAAATAACTTTATATTTTGAAACCTAATTATGTTTTATTTTAATCCATTGTGTTTTATTTTAAAGCCATTTCAGAAATTAATTAAAATATACAAAATAAAAAAATAAACGTTTTATGCTATACACTTCAGTTGAATAATGTACAACTGTTACAGCATAACAAAAAGCTGGGAAAATTCCAGGACAAGTGGAAAGGGAAACTGAGACAGATTGTTACATAGGAGTTTGAGTAAAACCTATCTTCCCTAAACCAAAGGCACTGGAGAGTAAATGGTTTGTGTCTGATGAATCAGACACAGGAACTCAGGTACAGAAACTAGGGTACAGAAACTCACCAGGGCAGCAACTCCCAGATGCCTACATGGGGCAAAACTTGGAAAACATGATCTTTGTCCCCAGGGTAATCCATAGCATATCACTGGTCATGCAGTTTAGACCCCCTAAGTATTCCACCCTAAAGATAACATGTAGGCCTCAGTTGTATTTCAGTTCCAGGCCCAGAAAATCATCAAAACCAGATAAGTGGCACTGTGGCTGACTCAGGACCAGATACATTGACTAATGACCCCCTGCCTGGCTCCAACCAATTAGTGGAGAGCATAACCCTGAAAGAGCACACCTGGAATGCTGATGAATATTCTATTGAGAACTTTCCTCAATATTCCCCTAAGGTTTCCCACCTTCAAGAAAGATAAATAGGCTCAGGACAAAGGAAGCAGTCTGAGGGAGCTCCCAATGCTGTGAAGCAAGCCAGTGCCATTCTCCTACCTTTTGAGGGGACCCCATGGTACTTTCAACCAGGCTAGCAATGGGCAATGGCAGTTCATCCCATGCCCCCTGAAACTGTCTTCAAGATCCCCAAACCTGTTTCCAAGGCCTCCTTTTCCCCCTTTTCTCTGACTTTTAGGTGAGCCAAGGGAGCCCACCTAAAATTTTGTCCCTGATCTAAAAGTGATTTCCTCACTTCTACACACAAACTATTGCAAAATTGATGCCAGTAACATAATACTGGCAAATCAACAATTAAAAGATGAGTAAAACAAAAGATTAATAAAGCTCTGTAAATTACAAGTTAAATATGACGGTAAACTTCATACTTAAAAAGGCATAGTGGCCCTGGTCACTGCTATTTCTTCTATGCACCTGCCTTGTTTCACCATCTTAAGTATATTTTTATTGCAGCCAATAAGGTCTTGCTTTCTTTTCTACATTTTGTCTCTTGATTAAAATCTTTCCACCAAGAAGACAACAAACGGGGTCTTCTACTCATCTCTCCTGTAACACAACTATCAGTTCTCTAGTTTTTAAACCTTTATGTCACCATAAAAGAAAGTCCCATCTCATTTAAAGAGTACTTCCAATTCTACCCTGGACCATTTCCTCATTTACAGTAATGTCTTTCCTGTCTCTATGGCTATGCCTTTGTTGTTTTTGTTAACCCTCACCAGAGGATATTTTCTCCATTGATTTCCAGAGAGAGAGAGAAACAGAGGGAGAGGGAGAGATAGAAAGAGAAGCACAGAAGTGAGAGGGATAGAGATACACTGGCTGCCTCCCAAATGTGTTCCTCCCCAACTGGGGCTTGGAATGAACCTGCAACCTAAGTACATGCCCTTGACTGGGACTCAAACCTGAGGCCCTTGGGAATACAAGCCCAAACTCTACCACTGAGCCACACTGACCAGGGCCACTATGCCTTTTTAAGTATAAAGTTTACAGTCATATTTAACTTGTAATTTACAGAGCTTTATTAATCTTTTGTTTTACTCATCTTTCAATTGTTGGTTTGCCAGTATTACATTACTGGCATCGATTTTGCAATAGTTTGTGTGTAGAAGTGAGGAAATCACTTTTAGATCAGGGACAAAATAGGGTGGCATATTCATACTTTATTTATTTAAAAATTCTATAGCAATGAGACTTTACTTTCTCTCTGTGTGACTCTCTCAATTTTGGGTTACCATATAAGTAACCATTCTATAGTTTCTTTTATATGAATAAAATTTATTCAGAAGAAAACACTGTCTGAATGTCATATTTAATTGCTAGGAGACACAGCACCTCAGGATGAGATCCATTGTGGTGGTATATCTGTGTAGATCTTTCAAGACAGCATTTAAAGGTACAGTATTTAATATTATGCAGGTGTGGAAAGAAGATGAAAAAAACTACATAGAAAAAAGTTTACATGAGATTGAATGCTGCTAATAAATTCAAGACAATTCTCCTAAAGATCAATCCAATGATTCAGAAACTGTTAATAGATCTGTGTTGTGTGATCACACAAACCCTGGGGAATAGGACTTAAGATCTATAATGGAGGAAATATTTTAGGGTTTTGTATGAAGAAACCTTGATGGAAAGACCACATTACAGATTTTATGCTTCCGAATTGGATGAAGATAGTGATTTCTGCTCCATGATTTTTCCCAGAAAATTTTGTGAAACAGGTGAAAGCAATCAATTTATATTTGTTTGGTGGAATGAGAATGGCCCTGATATAGTGATCAATGAAGAATTTTTAAAAACAGAAGTGCTGGAAAGAAAGGCTTCCTTCAGAATATTCAAAACTGATGGCATGAAATGTTTGGTTCAACAGCTTAAACTTTATGGATTTAACAAAATGTGGCCAAATTTTTAAAGATTTGAATCTCTAGCTGACTTCCTGGCTGAAGACAAAGAAGTTGTGCCATGGGCAGTACTGCCTAATTGTTAGAGGGTTTAACCCAAGGGACCACGCTTTTAATTCCCAGTGAAGGATATGCACTTGGGTTTCAGGGTCAATCCACAGCCCTGGTTAGGCTGCACGTGGGAGACAACCAATAAATGTGCCTCTCTCTCATCAATTTTCTCTCGCTCCTCCCTTCCCTCCTTCTCACTAAGTCTCTAAAGCAGCAATGAGAAAATTTTCCTGGGTGAGAATTAATGAAGAAGAAGTCACTGTATTTAGCAAGGTATACAGAAATTTTGTTATAACTCAGATAAGTAATATATATGATTTTATTTTGTGCAGCATTATCTTTATATAAAGAAAATAAAACCAGATTTCTAAAGTATATTAAATATAGTTAAATATTTATTTTTCTAAACCTAGGATACCTTGGCCATAAAATTTCAGGAGCATAAGAAATTTTGCTAGTAACTTTGACCCTTATCAATAAACTTTATCTAAATAAAGCACCTGAATTCATTAGAAGTGGTATTCACAGTTACTGTTAATATACAACATATTTTTTCTTGAGAACCATAATTAAATATTGTGCCTAATAAGTAAACTTTTAAATATAGTAACAGTGTACATGTATTATTTAACAACAATCTTTATGTGATAAACTTTAAATCATATTTTATAGACTGGATTTGTTACATTCACATATATTGCGTTATAATGTTTATAATAACTTTCTCTTTGGTTTTAGCTACAGATTTTTCATAATGCCCATTTTAAACAAGGCTGTCCCCAACTCCTAGTAAGAGCAGATAGAAGAATTTGAGTTAAAAATGCTTCTCTGGCATGTTCATTATTTCAAGACTTAAACAAAAATCATCTTGTTGCAGAGGGTCATGTGGAGTAGCATACATCTGGTTTTGATGTTGAAACAAGTGGAGAAAATGTATTTTGACACACCAAACAATAATATATGTCTCTTAGCAAACCTCCTGTCCCCCAGCTAATTGCTAAAATAACTAACCCACTCAGAAGTGACTTTTCTCCTCCATCATTCACTAGAGTTACACCATCAGAACAAATTGGAATTGATTGATATGCTACTGCAAATCAGTTGACCACATTTCCTGTGCATTCACATAACAGCTACACTCAATCAAATCCCACATGGTGGATTTCATGACAACCACAACTTCTGCCTTTCAGAACCGTACCCTTACATAAAAGGTATTTTGAAAGGATGGTGCAGCCTTCTGCTTTTCAAAAAATATATTGTTATTCATCAGTCATTGGTGATCTTCCTCCTACCCTGCAACCAGCAGGCAACCCAAGCTTCCCTGTGCCAATATTAGCTGATATACCTGCTGCCTTTGTTTCAAGGTCAACACAACACTTTTCTCATACAAACACCCTCCCAATTACAACTGTTGCATCAAAGAACAACCAGATGAAGCAAGATTGCAAAACTTACAGTGCCTGAGGGCAAATATCAGTAAAATTCCTGCAATTCTTTTTCTGAACAATAAACTTAATATTCACCTTTATTGTTACATTAGTTTTATTTTTAAAGCAGTTAAGAATACAATGATGATTTATTTTCATGGCAGTCTATTTATTTTATTATTAACATATATGCTTTTCATAATTACACAGAAACACACAACATTCCTCCCTCCAAGTAAATTATACCAAATTAACTGTTTTAAAAGATAAAATCATGGGCATAACGGAGAAAGAAGAAACTGGACTTAAATAATCCAGGGTGAATCAAATGTGGGCATAAATAAAGATGGTGTTAAGTGTTAGAAACAAATAAAATATAGAAAATACAAATACACAGGATTTAATTTAACATTTCCTCAATCACATTGCATTCTTTCAGTTATTATAAAGTTTCTCTACTTGTATTTTAATTGAAAGAGATTGTCTTTGTTAAAATACGCTTCATTCTCTAAAATATTGCATACTAAACGCCCAGCTACCCCACCACCTCCGGGAGCAGAGTACAGGGTGTGCCCTAGTCCAGCCAGCAGCAGAATGCCGCGCCCATCCTGTGCTGTAAGCATGAGCAGAGGAGCTTGCCATGCCCTCCCCACCCTCCAGCAGTGCGTCATCACCCTGCCCCTCCTGAAGCTCTGGCTCTGGTCTGCCTGCCCCACAACCTTGACACATGGCTGGCGTGAGCACCAGAGCATGCCTCATCTGGCACCCCTGGCTAACTGGCCCCGCTGCCTTTATGTGGAGTTCCTTGGCCTTCCATCATGACGCAATGACCTCAGAAGCACACACCACCATCTGTGACCCATTGTGCCTGACCCAGCACCCCTGGACAAATGGCCTCATTGCCTGACAACTGCCAGATAGCCATAAAATGAAGCACCCTCTGCAGACCTGACTCTGAAACCATACAAGCCTTACCCATAGCCCCAGGAAGACTAGACCTGCTGCAACCCCACACACCAAGACACAGGGACCTGCCACAGTGTTGCAGCATGCCTTATCTGGATCTACCCACTGCTGCAACTTGGCAGGACCAGAACTTCCCTCATGACCTCACTCACCTCACACAGAAGCCCAGACAATTGGACTGCTTTAACAGGAAGACAACAAAACATCCTCCAAATGAAAGAAATGGAGGGATCCTCAGACTAAGAACTAAATGAAATGGAGGCAAGCAATTTGTCAGATAAAGAATTCAAAGTAATGGCTATAAAAGTGCTCAAACAGCTTAGTGAGAACTACAAGCAAATTAATGAGAACTATTAGGAGCTTAATACAAACTACACCAGCATGAAAACAGAGATTGAAACAATGAATAAAAATCAATAGGAAATGAAGAGTGATATACCTGTAATCAAGAATACCTTGGAAAAATTCAACAGTAAGTTAGATGAACACCAGGATACAATCAGCAAAAATGAAGACAAAGTAGAAGAAAAAAACACACCTATTTAGACCAGCAACTGGAAAAATATTATAAAGCAGGAGGAGATTATACGGGAGCTTTGGGAGAACACAAATTGAAACAACTTCCACATCATAGGGGTAACAAAAAGAAAAGAAGCTTAGCAAGGCATGGAGAACCTGTTTGAAGAAATAATGATAGAAAGTTTTCTGGCCTGGTGAATAAAATTTCACACAAGTCCAGAAACACAGAGTCCCAATCAAGGGAAACCACAAAAGGCCCACACCTAAAAACATCATAATTAAAATGGCAAACATTAAAGACAAAGGAGGACTCTTAAAGGCTGCAAGTGACAGACTGAAAGTCCCCTACAAGGGAGCTCCAATTGGACTGTCAAATGATTTCTCAACAGAAACACTTCAGGCCAGAAGTGAGTGGCATGAAATATACAAAGTGATGAAAAGCAAGGTTCTTAACCCAAGACTACTTTATCCAGCTAACGCTACCATTCAAAACTGAAGGTGAAATCAGGAGCTTTGCTGACGAAAAAGGCTTGAAGAGTTCAGTACCACCTAACCAGCAATGCAAGAAAGGCTATAAAGAATCCTGTAAGAAGAAGAAATAGAGAGAGAGGGAAGAACACAGGAATAAAGTATAATAATAGCAACAAAGAAGATGCCTTCAATAATAACCTCAAATGTACATGGCTTAAAGGCTCTAATCAAAATACATAGGATAGCTGAGTGGATAGGAAAAACATGACCCCATTTATACGCTGTTTAAAAGAGACCCACCTCAGAAGAAAGGGCACACACAGGTGAAGTGATGAAAAAAATATTCCATGCAAATGGAAATGAAAAAAAGGAGTGAATGAGAGAAAGAGTTGGAATGAGGGAATGACAGAAAGAGCAAGAGCAACGGGAAACACAGACAAAATGACTGATCTAAGAAGAGTCATACTGAGTCCGTATCTTGGCTGTTGTTCCCCTGAGCATTCAACTCTGCCTTAATGGAGGCTATGGTCCCCTCCAGGCATATTCCTTTCCTTTGTCTATAGCTTCAATCTCATATATCCCATATCCCAGGATACCCTCTACATCCCGGGGCATTTGTCCCTGTGGATATTACCAGGGGTAACTATGCTTCAGTGGCAAAGTGGTAGAGGAAATGAACTCTGAAGTGGGAAATGTCATTAGCCTTGAGCAAGAGCCCAGAAGACAACAAACCCCAGGACAGCCAGAGATGCGAAGACAAAATGTGGGCTTCCTCAGGAATGTTTTTCCCACCAGCTAAGGTGCTCGAGGAAGGTGGCAGTAATGATTTCCTCACCACATGCTCGCATCGCAAGCTTCTGTCTGTAGGCTCATCGTGACCTCACTTAGCACAGCAAAGATCTATATCCAGACCTGGTAACGGTGTGGGTAGTGGGCTTGGCAGGCTCCAGAGTCCAGTGCTTGCACACTCTCTTCTTGACATTACCCAGCCCAGGGCCAGGGCCCAGAGAAAGTCAGGATGTGTTTATAGACAATGGGGCTCCTTAGGCGGCATGTGTGTTCTTAGAGCCGCTAGGGTGCCTTCAGGTCCTGGGGATTGTAAGGCCAACCAATGAACCTCTGGCACTTGGCTCCATGCACACTTGGGCATGTGTTATGGCCCAGAATGCTTTTATGCTCCCATTGGTGCAGGAAGTTGATGGTGCCCAGGAGGTAAAGGCAGAGGTACTGGGAGTAGAGCTGGGTATGGAGAATGTCATGAAGGTGGTGACATTTGTGACTGGGGGCCAAATGTTGGGGTCCAACAAGGAGTCTTGACCCAATATTGAGTTGGGGAGGGAGGAGGAGATGATGGCTGAACAGCAGATTTTACAGGATGAGTAGAGTTGGTTACAGTAATGGCCAGAGGGTGAGGAACACCAGGAGAAGGAGGAGGAGGGACTGGAGGGGGAGTTGGCACAGGAGCACTTTGTCCTGCATGGAGAGAGCCTCATGCAGGTGGTGCAGGGAGTGGCAGGGTATGACATGTTTTTGGCAGTGGAGGAGGTCTTCCCAGATCTGGAGGTGGGAGGCAGGAGGAGCTGGTGGATGAAGAGCTGCTGGTGGGGGCAAAGATCAAGAGTTTCTGCAAGGGCTAGACAGGGAGGAGCACTGTGTGAAGGAGCCATTGGTTGAGGAAAAAGTAATTAGCCAGGAGCAGTTTTCCCTGTGGGGGTAGGATGTCCTGAAGGTAGGAGAGGTGGTGGGCAATCAGAGGTAGAAGCAAAACATCCAGAAAGAGAGCCAGTGGTGCAGGAGCAGGCAGAGGAAGGGCACGATGGGAAGTGGACCTGGTTGCCACTGGAGGTGCTCCAGGCCCTTCAGTTAGAAATGAAGCCCATGAATGTGCTAGCCAGCAGGGCTTTCCTTTGGCTCAAGTGCAGGACATTTCAAAGGTTCCAGCCCTATTTAGAACTGAGCACTACCATTCTTCAGCACATACCTGGATTCTGGGCCAAAACTGTATCTTTCATGCTTTACAGGCAGAACCATAAGGTGCCTGTCCTAGTGAAGAACAGAGGTATTGATAGATATTGTTATTAGAAAGAAAATAGAAACATTGGAGTAAAGCTCCGAGTAGTGAGCACAGTCTGATCTAAAATCTTGGAGACATTCTTATACCTTATAGGTACCACTGAAACACTGCCTGGGGATCTGGGAGCACTTTCCCAAATGAGACTCATGCACATAACAAGGGCTATTGATTTCACACAGCTCTATGTTGCACAGGTTCTTCTTGGAGTAATTCACTAGGCAGTGTCGGTTAGTCCAAGTTCTCAGTCAGAATCAGGAATGTGTGATGTGCAGAAATCAAGGTACCCTGTCAAGCCTCAGCAGGCAAGGACTGGGGGGAGACCAAAGTCTGTCAGGAAACAGAGTCTCCTGCACAGGTGCAGACATGTCTAAGTTCCAGGAGCCACTGTGATTCTTTTTTCCTTTTATGGAGAAGGTGTGGGGCTAGGGGATAGAAAGCTGTGGCCAAGCTAGTATTGTTTAGATCTCCTCAATTTTCTAGCCCTTTCATGTCCTCATGATCAATTTGAAGGTCAGGTCACACATAATAGTTCTGGAGAGGGAGGGGGCTTGTAAGCAGGAAAAGCTGCGTGTCCAAGAGTGAGGTGTTCCAAACCAAACACCGCATCCATACGTCTTCTGCAAGTGGAGGAAATCAGGCATTCTAGGGATGGTGGCAATATTAGCTGTTCTTTTGCAGCAGCCTATACTTATGCATACTGTAATTGTGAAGGAATGTCTCATTACCATCATAGGTGAGAGCAGGCTCCCTACATGGGCAGCGGCAAGAAATGTGTACATCTAAAAGGTGATGCGCCCCTGTCCACTTACTCCTCATGCTGGAGGATACAGTGTGTTCTATTCCACACGTATTCAAAGGTACTATCATTATGAACAACAGGTCTACAGCCCCAGGCACCAGAACAGCAGCCTTAACTTCAAGTACTTCTCTGTCCACAACACAGCAGGATCTGACAGGATTGCTGACATGGGGCCTTGCTTGCAATGCCCTGAGAGAGCTTGGTGTGGTTCGCTGCTTTTTGGATTTTTAATTAGATGCCTACCCTCTCCTGACGAGCCCTTTTTGTTCTATCAGACAATCAGTAAGGACTAAGTGAGACAGTTGGCTTCAGGGGAGGGTATGTAGAGGCGGACAGGTGAGGAAACGCCAGCTGGGCACTCCCCCTGGGTTGTTAGGTAGCTGGGAGATTGTTTTCTCACACGGACACACTGAGGCTTGATGACAAACCTGAGAATGTATTGCCAACACCTCCAGTAAAGTCACCTGTAAGATCATGCTGCCATCTGTTGGACAAGCGTGAGAATACATCACAAGGATTCTCAATAAAATCATTTTGGAGGAAAATACTGCCACCACTTGGAGAATTGTGAGAATGCACTTCCAGAATCCCTCAAAAAATCACTTAGTGGAAACTGATGACACTGTATTCCATCTTAAGAATGCATTACCAGCATCCCCAAAATATCATTTTTTGGGGAAAATGCTCCCAAATGTTGGAGAAACGTGAGAATGTGCTACCGGCATCCTCAATAAAATTACTTGGTGGAAAGATGCTGCCGCCTGATGGACAATCGTGAAAATGCATTGCCAGAACTTTCCCATAATCATTTGACGGAAGAATAATGCCAACTGGTAAAGAAATGTGAAAGCAATGCAAGCATCTTCAATGAAATCATTTGGTAAAATTATGCTGCCGCCTTGTTGGCAATAGTCGTAATTCATTGCCAGCATGTCCAATAAAATCTCTTGGTGAAAAAATGCTGCCACCTGCTGGAAAAACGTGAGAATGCATTTCCAGCATTCCCAATAATATAATTTGTTAGAAAAATGTTGCCACCTGGTAGAAGTACCTGAGTATAGATCGCCAGCATCTTCCAAAATCACTTCTGAAATCATGCTACCATCTTGTGGAAAAGTGTGAGGATGCATTGCCACCATCACCAACTAAATCGGTTGAAAAATGTTGCCACTTGCTGAAGAAACCAGAGAATGCATTTGATGCATCTCCAATAAATTTGGAAGAGATATTTACAACACATTCAAATTTTAAAATATGTGTGTAGCTAGCCCTCACCCTGCTTCTTACTCTTTGTTTCTACTCACTTAAAGATTTATTGAACTTCCTCTTTCTCTAGGAAATTTTTTGTGATAGTTACAGCTCCACAGATGCACGAAGTAACTACTGGTCCTGTAGGGCTAGAAAAGGGGGAAAAATGGGAGTGATGTGAACCTGAATATGGGTTTTGCTCATCATATTCTCCTGAACAGGGGCAAAGAATTCTGCACATGGGGGCCAGGTTCTCTCCACATGCCCTCCAGATTGATTCTCTACTCTGCTCTGGGTCCAACGACTAGGCTGCTGTGTTCTTGGTCTCCTTTTTGTTGGGGCCAGTGGGAAGCACAGGCATGACATGAGGTGGCAAAGAGGTGAGTGGTTTCTCTGCATATTCAGTGTCCCGTCCTCCTGCTCCCCTGGGCCCTCTGAGCCACAGTGCCTATTAGGCAGCCCTTTTCACACAGCTCTTTCTCCTTCTGGGTATGTGATACCAAAACCTCCTCTACCCTCAGGCCTGGGGTTGATAAGGCCTCCATACTATTGCCATCTCTGGTGCCACCCCTACCCCTGGAAGCTCCTTAAACACTTCCACTCACCCACTAACTGTGCACAAATTCCCATCACAGGCAGCATTGCAAACAGACTTTTAGTGAATGTGAGGTATCCTTCCATGTTTGAACACAGTATCCTTCCAAGTGCACCTTATACTCCATCAGGTCTAAAAAGTCAAACTTACGTTTATTGTTCTTTCACCCATTCAACATATCTTGATTGTCTCACTGTGTCAGATACCAAGTGAGGACCTGGTGAAGAAAGCAGTAGAGGTTAGGAGGGCTGACATTCTTGTGGGTTTGTAATCAGAGCCAAGAACTTTCTGATGAGCCCTGTTTACCCTACCAGACCATCAGTGAGGACTTCTGGGGCAACCTAATCCAGTATTATGAGGAGGTTGGCAGTAGGAGAGGGGACCTAGAGGACAGGTGAGGAGACTCCTGCCGGGAACTTGCCCCTGGGTTGCCAGATAGGTGGGACATTGTTTTCTCACATGGATGCTCTGAGGCTGGGAGGAATACAGCCTGTGACACCAGGGCATCAGTGCATCAGGATGAGACAGGAAGTCTGGAGCCCTGCAGTGGGAATCATGTTCAGGCTGGGGAGGCTGATGGAGGATGAGGGAATGTGCATGTCCACCAACACTCAGCATCAAAGCAGATGCACTGACCAACTCCTCTGAACTCACACTCCAGGTCAACAAGCCGACCCTCAGGTCTGTCCTTCCTTAACTGTGGGTCAAGGAGCCTACACGCTGCATGCTGGACATGAAACAACTAGAAAATGGAGCGCATGTACACAAGGCCCTAGTTTAACCTGATCACTCCATCGACTGGCAAGCCCCCACCTCATTCCCCAAAACATGCAAAAGGAGCATAAAGGCCTTTGACCACCCCAGGAATTTGTCCGCAATCAGGCTGACTCTGCTTCCTGACACTTTGATCTCCTCTGCATCCTTGCCTGCTGAGGGCTCCACAGGACATCTCTATTTCTGCACATCACACATTCCTGCCTATGTCTCATTACTCTGACCCAGAGACCCCCTTGGGCGTGGCAAGACTCTGAGAAGGACCTGCGGGCCCGAGAGCTGCCTGCAGACAACGGCCGTTCTGCTGGGATTGATTCTGACTTCCGCCTGCGCCCCTGGACCCCCGGGAAGGATTTCGGTGGGAGCTGTGTGTTCAAAGGGCGTCTCCAAGCTTTTGCATCAGACTGTGGTCGCTGCCGCGACACTGACTGCCGTGTGTCTATTTCCTTGCTGAACTACCTCTCCCCGCTGGTGGCTCTCTCCTTCACTGGGGCGGGCACACTGTGGGCCCGCGCGTCTACCATCAAGGATACAGCTTTGGCCCAGAATCCGGGGATGCTCTGAATGGTGGTGCTCCTCAGTTCTAAATACGGACGGCGCCTCTGCCATGTCTTGCGCTTGAGCCGACAGAAGGCCCTGCTGGCTTTCAAGTTCACGGGCTCCATCTCTAACTGAAGGGCCTGGAGCTCCTCCAGTGGGGACCTGGCACACTTCCCACCCTGCCCTGACTCTGCCTGCTCCTGCTCCCCTGGCTCCTCTGCTGAAGCTTTTGCTTCTGCTTCTCCCTCTAACTCTGGCTCAGCCTCAGCCACCACCTCCACTAGCTGCAAGATGTCCTGGCCCACCAGGACATACTGCACAAGGCCAATGATTTCCTGCTCAATCAACCCCTCCTCGGCCTCCTCCTCCGCCTCCGCCTCCGCCTCCTCCTCCTCCGCCTCGTCCTCTGCCTCCTCAATATCATCCTCCCCCTCGTCCACCTCCTCTTCCTCCTCCTCCTCCTGTTGCTCCTCCTCCTCCTCGTCCTCCTCCTCCTCCTGCCACTCTTCTTCCTCCTCCTCCTGCCACTCTTCCTCCCCGTCTGGCCCTTGCACATACTCATGATCCTCTTCCTCCACCAACAGCTCTTCGCTCATCACCTCCTCGTGCCTCCCCACCTCCAGATCTGGGAAGACCTCATCCACGGCCAGAAACAAGTCATACCCTGCCACCGTCCTCACCGCCTGCACGACGCCCTCCCACTGCACCACATCCTGCTCCGGTGCCACCAACTCACCCTGCAGGCTCCCCTCCTCCCCTTCCCGGGGCTCCACACCCTCTGCCCGGGGCTCCACACACTNCCGGGTCTTTGGACATTAATGCATACAGGATGAAGCAATACGTTATTTCTTTATAGCAGCTTGCTGTCCTGTTTGCCAGTTAGGTTGGCTAAACAAATTTACATATTCCCCTTTGAAAACAGAAATGTGAAAACAGTTTGAGAAGCCTCTAACAAGGCTGCAAAACTAATGTCTACCATTTCCTGTGAAGGATGGAAGAAGGAAGGAAGAAAAATTTCGTATGATATGATATAAAAGTTTGAGGAAATCTAAAATTAAGCATCCTTTTTCGTGTTGAAATTGAATAAGCACATGTCTTAAGTGGTAATAAAGGGATTAAACAACATTTTCCACTTAAACTGAACCAGTTAACTTTCCTGAGTAGGTTTCTCAAAGAAATGAAAGCTAGTGTCCCTAGATTGGAAAACATTACAAAGTCAACACAGACTTTTGTGATTTCTTGAAAGTATTTTTAAAGGAACCGTCTAAGTTAAATTCATGGGAAAATTTGGATTCTGGAACATCACATGTGGAAGGAATTTAAAATCTAGCTTATCAGATTGAAACATAAAGGAATAAAAATGAGAAGATAAAAGAGCAAGCTAATAACTTTGATCCAGAAGGGGATGTAAACTATAGCACCGGAAATATAGTCAGTATTGTCATAGTTTATATAGTGTCACATGCACTATATAAACTGCCACTCTCTCCAGGATATCATGCAATCACTATATGAAGAATAAGGTTGTCTAACCAGTATGCCAAATACAATAATACTGAAGAAAAAGACTAGAAATCATGTAATAAAATGGGCGAAACAGAACCAGTTTTCCAGAGTGTACATGTATTGACATGCTTAACAGTTTGTGATTCTTAAGAATACAGACTTACTTTGAAAAAGGACTGCTTCCTCTGAGTTAGCATTGGTGCAGGGGAACATTGGGAACACTTGAAACTTTCATTAATTGAGCTTCTTCCCCTTGCATTCTGCTCTTTATAGCCACATACCCAGCACTCATGGTGCTCCTGACATACTTACCTGGGACAAGGAATTCTGCACATTTAGAAGAGATATTTACTATACATTCAAAATTTAAAATGTCATGTGAATGTCTGGCCTTCACTCTACCTCTCTTTTTCTTTCTACTCATTGAAAGACCCATTGAACTGCCACTTTTTCCAGGAAGCTTTCCATGATTGGTTGTTACAGCTCCAAAGATTTATGTAGTAAACATGGCCCTTATGTGGCTGAAAAAGGAAAAAAATACTGGGAGTGATGTGAACAAGAATATGGTTTGCTCATCTCATCAGATTCTCATGACCTATTTACCCAGGACAAGGAATTCTGCACATGTGGGCCAGTTTCTCCCCACATGCTCTCCAGATTGATTCTCCACTCTGCCCTGGATCCATGGAAGGAATTGCTTATTTTTTGGGTTCTTGGTCTCCTTTTGGTTGGGGCCAGTGGGAAGCCCAGTCAGGACAGGAGGTGGCAGAGGAGTGAGTGGTAGGTCTGCATACACAGTGCCCCTCTTCTCCTCTCCTCAGCCCTCTGAGCCACAGTGCCTATTGGACAGCCCTTTGCACACAGCTNACACAGTGCCCCTCTTCTCCTCTCCTCAGCCCTCTGAGCCACAGTGCCTATTGGACACTTTCTTTCCTACTGTTGCCATCCCTGGTGCCACACCTACCCCTAGATGCTCCCTTAACACCTCCAACCACCCACTGACTGGTGCACGGATTCTCATCACAGCCAGTATTGCAAACAAACTCTTGGTGAATCTGAGGTATCCTTCATTCTTGAACACAATATCCTTCCAAGTGCACCTTAAATGCCATGAGGTCTAAAAAGTCAAATATATGTTTATTGTTCTTTCATCCATTCAACATATCTTGACTGCTTCACTCTATGTCAGATACCACATGAGGACTTGATGAAGAAGGCAGTGGAAGGTGGGAGGGTGAAAATTCTGGTGGGTTGGTAATCAGAGCCTGTCACTTTTTGAGGACCCCTGTTTGCCCTACCAGATCATCACCAAGGACCTGTGGGCCAATATAATCAAGTACTATGAGGAGGTTGTAAGCAGCAGAGTGGCCATATAGGAGGATAGGTAAGAAGATGCCTGTGGAGTACTCACTTCTGGGTAACCAGGTAAGAGGGACATTGTTTTCTCACATGGAAACACTGAGGTTTGGAGGAATACAACCTGTGACAACAGGTTATCCGGGCATCAGGATGATACAGGAAGTTTGGAGCACTGTATTGCCAATCTTGTTTAGACAGAGGAGACTGAGGAGGATGAGAGAGTATGCGTGTCCGCTATCACTCAGGATCAAAGCAGATTCATTGACCCACTCCCCTGAACTGTCATTCCAGACCCACATCCCCACCCTCAGGCATGCCTACTATTCCTGAACTAAGGGCTCACATGATGTTCTTCCTATAATCCTTTCTATAATTGTCTGGGGTCTTCTTCATGCAAAGGTTGAGGCTGCTGTGCCACCACTTCCCTCTACTGATCATCAAAACCATCATATAATAACTGAAGTGTCTCTTCATTCCTACCCAGGCCATCCTGAGAACACTGTTCATTATAAAGGGATTATGTTAGGACATGTTAAACAAAGGGCTGTAAGAAATTTAAGAGATTCCCAACTGAGAAAGTGATTCACTTTTCTGATTAAGTCCTCAAGTGATTACTCAGTATACTTCAGTAATGCTTAGAGGAGACTATGTGAGATGTGTTTTGTTATGGGGAACTCCCACTGTGTGAGATAAATAGGAGATAGTCCATTTTACATCAAATAAGTGTAGTTCATATGACAAGCTATTTCAAATAAGTATATTTTTTCAAGCAAACATTGTTTTCTTGCACAGGAAATAGGTTCAGAATGTCTGTTACTAGTTGTTCAGTCAGGGAGACATCCAGAGCATGGTATGAATTTGAAAGATAAAACAACATCAGCTGTGTTTGTGTGTGTTTCATTTGTCCCTTGGAAAACATAAATTAAAAACCTCAATAGTTCCTGTCTCTGTTATTTGTGCCCTCCTTTGGGTCATATAATTGGTTGCCTGGGAATTATCAGTTCTTGTGAAGTATGGGCCTGTACAGTTGCAGAAGTGGGTAAGTTTTGCTTTCGGATGGTATCAGAAGCGAGAATTCTTCCCGTGTGGCGGAGGCTGGGGAGTAGGAACAACTAAGAGAAAGTCATTAAATTGGGTCTTACCAATATACCCAATGAGATAAGGTAGTTCAAGGAAAGGGCCTTGAGAGCAAGGGCTTAAATGTCCAGTGCTCTGTCCTAAAGGATGATGGATTTGTATGCCCACCACACATTTCACAATTGAACAAAATGCCCTCTCTAAAGTATGAGCACATTCTATTTTGCTGAGAGAATCAGCCTGTTAGGCCCAAAATTCTGAACCACATTTTTCAAGTAGGGACATAAGGTACATGTAATGACTGTGTTCTAGTGTAGAATGCATTGCCACCTAACCCAATAGAATTGTTTGGTGGATAAATGCTGCCACCTGTTTGACAATGGAAGAATGCATTGCCAGCAACCCCAATAAATTCATTGGGGCAAAAATGCTGCCACCTGATGTATGAGTGTAAGAATTCATTGCCAGCATTCCCAACAAAATAATTTGATGGAAAAATGATGTTACCTGTTGGACAACCATGAGAAATCATTGCCATCATCCCCAATGAAATAATTTCATAAGAAAATGCTGTCATCTATTGGATAAGTATGAGAATGCATTGCCAGCATCCCCAATAGTCAGTTGGTTGGAAAAATGCAGCCACCTATTGGACAAATGTGACATTGCATTGCAAGCATTTCCTGTAAATCACTTCTGAAATGTTGCTGCCATCTTGTGGACAACTGTTAGCATACATTGTCAGCATCCCCAATAGGATCATTTTCGGCAACATGCTGCCACGGAATGGACATACGTGGGAATGCCTTTGCAACATTAACAATAAAATAATTTGCTGCAAAAATTCTGCCACATGGTGGACAAATCTTAAAATGTTTTGTGGGGGAAATACTGCACCCCCTGGGGAGGTGGCGGACATGAGAATAAATTTGCTTGGTGGTTTAAATGCTAATCAAATGTAGGAATCCATTGCCAGCATTCCCCCAAAAAATCACTTGTGAGATCATGCTGCAATCCTGTGGACGATCATGAAAATGCAGTGCCAGGGTTGCCAAAAAATTATTGGTGAAAAATGCTCTTATCTTATGGATAAGCATGAGAATTCATTGTCAGTATTCCCAATAAAATTATTTGGGGGGAAAATGATGCCACCTGGCTGTTCAAGCATGGGAATACATTGCCAGCATTCTGGAAACAATTGTTTGTGGGGAAAAATCTGCCAACTGTTGCACAAAAGTGAAAATTCATTGCCAGAATCCCAGATATAATATTTTGGTGAAAAAAAGCTGCCACCTACTGTTCTAGTGTGAGAATGCATTTCCAGCATCCTCCCAAAATTCACTTTTTTGGGGGGAAATGCTGCCATGTGGTAGACAAGAATGAAAAATTTTTTCAGGATCCCCAACAAAATCATTTTAAAGAAAGATCCTTCCCCCCTGGTGGACAAACGTGAGCATGCATTGCCAGTATCCCCTCTGAAATCACTTGTGGGACAATGCTGCCATCCTGAACAAGTGAGAGAATGAATTGCCAGCATCCTCGGTAACTTCATTTTTATGTAAATGCTGCCATCTATTAGACAATTACAGAATGCATTACCTGCATCCCCAATAAAGTCATTTGTGAGATAATTGCTTCAACCTGATGGACAAGTGTGAGAATGCATTGCCAGCATCCCCAATAAAAATTTTTGGTGAAAAAATGAGGCCACCTGTTGGACAGATAGGTGAAAATGCATTGCCAGAATCCCCCAAAAATCTTTTTTGTAAAAAATTGCTGACAACTGTGTGACAAATGTGAGAATGCGTTGCCAGAATCTCCAATAATGTGATTTTGTGGGAAAATGCAGCCATTTCATGGAAAGAATAAGAATGTATTGCCAACATCCCTAATAAAATCATTTCAGGGAAACATGCTGTCTCCTATAGGACAAATGTGAGAATGCATTGCAAGTAACACCCATAAAATCATTTGTGGAAGATATACTGCCAACTGGTTGACACACCTGAGGATCTACTCCCAGCATCCCCAATAAAATCATTTGTTGGAAAATCCTGCCATCTGTTGGACAAACTTGAGAATGCATTACTAGCATCCTCAACAAAGTCACTTGTGTGATCATGCTTCCATTTTGTGGCCAAACATGACAATGAATTGCCAGCATCCCATAATATTATTTGTGGGAAAAATGCTGCGATATGGTTCACAAGCATGAGAAAGCATTGTCAGCCACCCCAATAAAATAATTTGGTAGACAAATGATGCCACCTTGTGTAAAACATGAGAATGCATTCCTAGCATCCCATATAAAATCAGTTGATGAAAAAATGCTGCTACCTGGTGGACAAACATGAGAATGCATTGCCAGCATCGTCAATCGAATCATGTTGCAGACAAATGACTACTGGTGAACAAGGGTATGAATGCATTGTCAGCACCCCAATGTAAACACTTGTGAAATCATGCTGCCAACAGGTGGAAAAGGGTGAGAATGCACTGCGAGGATTGCCAATCAAATTATTTTAGGGGAACATGCTGAAACCTGGTGGAAAATCATGAGAATGCATTGCCAACATTATCAATAAAATCACTGTGAGATCACACAGCCATCTTATAAACAAACATTAGACTCCATTGCCAGCATCCCCAATAAAATAATTTGTTTTGAAAATCCTGCTTCCTGCTGGACAAGGGTAAGAATGCCTTGTCAACTTCCCTAGTAAAATCATTTTTAAGGAAATAATGACAACTATTAGGCAAGTGTGAAAATGGATGATCAGAATCCCCAATACCTCTTTTGTTGGCAAAATGCTACCACTGTTGGACAAGCATGAGAATTCATTGTCAACAGCCTCAAAAATAATCACTTGTGAGACCATGCTGCCATCTGGTGGAAAACAGTGAGAATTCATTGCCAAAACACACAAGAAAATCATTTGGTAAAAAAAATGTTGCCACCTAATGTTCGGGCATGAGTATGCATTGCCAGAATCCCCAAAAGAATAATTTGTTGGGAAAATTTTGCCACCTATTGGACAAAAGTGAGAATTCATTGCCAGATTCCCAAACTTATCAATAAGTGGAAAATGTCCACTGGTGAACAAGCGTGAGAATGCTTGCCAGGATTCCCAATCAAATCATTTGGGAGAAATATGCTGTAACCTAGTGAAAAATCATGGGGCTGCACTGCCAGCATTCACAAAACCACTGTGGGAGCACACTGACATGGACAAACATTAGAATCCATTGCCAGCATCTCCAATAAAATGGCTTGTTGGAAAAATACTGCCACCTGTTGGACAAACATGAGAGTACTTTGCTAGAAGCTCCAATACAATTCTTTTGTGGGAAAATGCTGCCACCAGCTGGACAAAAGAATAACGTATTGCCAGCATCCCCGTTAAAATAATTTGGTAGAAAAATACTGCCACCTTGTGAACACACATGAGAACAAATTGCCAGCAAGCCCAATAAAATCATTTTGGGGAAAACGCTGCAAAGTATGTTCAAGCATGAAAATACATTGCCAGAATCACACACACACACAAAATTTTTGGTGTAAAATGTTGACAACTCTAAGACAAACATGAGCATGCATTGCGACATCCCCAATATAACCATTTCATGGAAAAATGCTACCACCTATTGCTCTAGTGTGAGAATGTATTCTGAGCATCCACAACAATATATTTTAGTGGAAAATATGGCCATCCACAACAATATATTTTAGTTTGACAAATGTAAGAATGCATTGCCAACACCACCACTAAATCAGTTGGGGAAAAATTTTGTGTCAACCTGATGTTTGAGCATGAGAATGCATTGCCAGAATCCCCAAAACAATTATTTGTGGGTAAAAATTTGCCTCCTATTGGACAAGAGTGAGAATGCAGGGCTAGCATCCCCAATGTAATCATTTGATGGAAAAATGCTGCCAATTTGTGACCAGGCCATGAGGCTGCATTGCTAAGTTACGCAATAAGATAATTTGTTGGAAAATGCTGCCACCTTGAGTTTGAGCTTGAGAATCCATTACCAGCATGCCCAAAATAAATTTTTTGGGGGGAAAATGCTCCTAACTGTTGTACAAATGTGACAATCCATTGCCAATATCGTGAATAAAATCATTTCATGGGAAAATACTGCCACCTTGTGAACGGACATGAGAATGCAATGCCAACATCCTCCCACAAATCTCTTTCTGGAAAAATGCTGCTAACTGTAAGACAAGCATAAGGATACATTGCCATCATCCCCAATAAAATTACTTGGATAAAAAGAGCTGCCACTTGGTGGAAACCCGTGAGAATTCCTTGCCAGAACTGCCAATAAAATCCTTTGAGGGAAAAATGCTCCCATTCATTGGACAAATGTAAAAATGCCTTGCCAACATCCTGAACCAAATTATTTGTGAGATCATGCTGCCATCTGGGGATCAAGCATAAAAACACATTGCCAGGATTCACAATTAAAATCGTTGGAAAAAATAGTGTTATTTTGTAGAGGAGCGTAGGATTGCTTTGTTAGCATCCCCAGTAAAATCATTTGGGGCAAAAATTCTGTCACCTGTTAGAAAAAAAGTGAGAATGCATTGCCAGAAACCCCAGTTAAACTCTTGGTGGAAAATTGAGGGCACCTAGTCTCCAAGGGTGAGTGTACATTGGCAGCATCCGCAATAAAATCATATGGTGGAGAAATGCTGCTACCTGGTGGACAAACAAGAGTGCAGTGCCTCAATCCCCAATAAAATCACTAGTGAGATCATGCTGCTGTCTGGTGGACAACCGTGAGAATGCATCACTAGGAATCCCAATAGAATCATTTTGGGGTGAAATCCTGCAACCCCATGTTCGAGCCTGTGAATGCATAGCCAAAATTCCCCCCAAATCATTTTAGGGACAAATTAATGCCAATAGTTAGATAAACATGAGAATGTATTGCCAGGATCCAGAATAAAATCACTTGGTGGGAAAATTCTGCCAAGTTTGGACAAAACTAAGAATGCATTCTCAGTATCCCAAATAAAATCACTTGTGATATCATTGTACCATCTGGTGGACAAGCATGTGAAATCAGTGCCAGCCTTCCCAATAATGCCGTTTGGTAGGGAAATGCAGCTTCCTTGTGGACAGACGTGAGAATATATTGCCATCACCACCAATAAAATCATAAAGCGTAATACATGCCACCTCATATTCAAGTGTGAGAATGAATTACCAGTATCCCCAGTAAAATCAGTTGAAAAAATTCTGCCAGCTGATGAACAAAGATGACAATGTTGGGATATCCCCAATAATACCACTTGGTGAAAAAATTCCACCACTGGTTGAAAAAAAACAAGGATGCATTCTCAGCATTCCAAATGAAATCACTTGTGATATCATGGTGTCAGCTGGTGGAAAAGCACGTGAAATCATTGCCAGCTTCACCAATAATGTCATTTGGTGGAAAAATGCAGCATCCCCAAACCAAACATTCCTG
This sequence comes from Miniopterus natalensis, assembly GCF_001595765.1. The sequence continues at coordinate 69,527 of NW_015504794.1, read as the reverse complement.
AGAAAAATTCAGCCACCTTAGGACAAAAGTGAGAATGCAGTGCCAGCATTGCCAATAATTTTATTTGGGAAGAAAATGCTGCCACATGGTATTCGAGTGTGAGAATACATTGCCAAAATTTCCAATAAGATGATTTGTTGGACAAATGCTGCTATCTAGTGTTCGAGAATGTGCTGCCAGCATCCCCGATAGAATCGCGTTGTGGACAAATGCTGCCCACTGGTGGACAAGTGTGAGACTGCATTGTCAGCATCCCCAATAAGATCACTTGTGAAATCATGCTGCCATCTGGTTGAAAACTGTGAGAATACATTGCCAGAAAGCCCAATAAAATTGTGCAGTGGAAAAATGCTGCCACATGTTGGACAAATGTAAAAATGCATTGCCAGCATCTCCAATAAAATCATTTGGAGAAAAAATACTGTCACCACATGGAAAAAATGTGAGAATGGATTGCCATTACCTCCAATAAAGTCGTTTGGGGGATAAAACTGCAACCTGGTGTTCGAGCATGAGAATGCATGGCAACATCAGAATCTTTTTTGGAAGAAAGTGCCACCAACCGTAGGACAAACGTGAGAATGCATTGCCATCGTGGTGAAAAAATGCTTCCTGTTGGTGGACAAGAGTGAGATTGCATTTCAAGCATCCCCACAAATATCATTTAAGGGGGAAATGCTGCCACCTTGTGGACAATCATGAGAATGCACCCCCAATAAAATCACTTGGTGAAATTATTCTGGCACATGGTGGACAACCATGAGAATGCATTTACACCACCCCAATTTATTCATTCATTGCAAAAAATGCTGCCACCTGGTAGAGAAGAGGAATGCAATGCTAACATCCTCAAAAATCACTTTTGGAAAAAATGCTGCCTCTTGTTCCTCAAAATTGAGAATGCCTTTCTAGCACCCCCAATTAAGTCTTTTGGTGGAAATATGCTGCCATATGTTTGAAAAATGTAAGAATGTGGCTCCAAGATCCCCAGTAAAATCACTGGTGGTAGCATGCTGCCATCTAGTGGATCAGCATGAGACTGCATCTCCAGGAACCCCAATAAAATCATTTGGGGACAAAATGCTCTCACCCATTGTTCAAGAATGTTAAGGCATAGCCCACACCCACACAAAAAAATGTTATGGTAAAAATGCTGTCAATATTTGGACAAATGTCAGAATGTATTGCCAGCATCCTCAATAAAATCACTGTGTGAAAAATTCCACCACCAGTTAGAGAAAATTAAGAATGCATTCTCAGCATCCCAAATAAAATCACTTGTAGTATCATGGTGCCGTCTCGTGGACAAGCATGAGATATCATTGCCAGCATTACCAGTAGTATTATTTGGTGGAATTGCGGCCTTCTTGTGGACAGACGTGACAATGAATTGCAAGCATCCTCAATAAAATCAGTTGTTGGAAAAATACTTCCACCTGTTGGAAAAGCGTGAGAATGCATTTCCTACATCCCTAATAAAATCACTTGCTATATCACGCTGCCATCTGGTGAACAAGCGTGAGATTGCATTGCCAGGATTCTCAATTAAAATTACCTGAGAAAAATGCTGTTGTCCTGTGGACAAGAGTGAGAATGCATTCCGAACATCCACAATAAAATATTTTGATGAGAAAATGCAGCCATCAGAAGGACAAGCATGAAAATGCATTGCCAGCATCCCTAGTAAAGTTACTTGCTGAAAAAAATGCTGCCATCTGATGGACAAGAGTGAAAATGTGTTGTAAGCATCTCCAAAAAGATCATTTGATGAAATTATTATGCGACCTTTTGGTCAAACACGAGAAAGCATTCCTTGCATCCCTAATAAAATGACTTGTTTAAAAATGTTCCCACCTGTCAAATGTATGAAGTATTTGCCAGCATCCCTAATCAATTCATTTGTTGGAAAAATGCTGCCATGTTGTGGGGAAGCATGGGAATGCAATGCCAGCGTCCTCAAAAAAATCAGTTTTTTAAAAAACAATGCAATTTGTTTGACAAACGAGAGGATGCATTGCTGGAACCTACAATTACATCCTTTGGTGGAAAAATGCTGCCATGTATTGAACAAACTTAAGAATGCATTGCCAGCAACCTTAATAAAATTACTAGTGAGATAATGCTGCCATCTGGTGGACAAGCATGTGAATGCATCTCCAGAAATCAATAAAATTATTTGGCAGAAAAATGCTGTCAACTGAAGTTCAAATCTGAGAATGCATAGCCAACACCCCCCCCCCAAAAAAAAAATAACTTAAGGGAGAAATTCATGCCAACATTTGAACAAATGTGAGAATGTTTCGCGAGCATCCCCAATAAAAATCTCTTGGTGGGAAACATCCACACTAATTGGACAAACAAGAATGCATTCTCAGCTTCCCATATTAAATCACTTGTGATTTCATGGTGCCATTTGGTGCACAAACATGAGAAATCATTGCCAGCATCCCCAGTAATATTTGGTGGAAAAATGGGGCTTCCTCATGTACAGACATGAGAATAGCTTGCCAGCATCTCCAATAAAATCACTTGTGATATCCTGCAAACATTTAATTGACCAGTGTGAGAATGTGTTTCCAGCATTTTCAGTAAATTTATGTTAGGAAATGCTGCAGTTTCTTAAACAAGTGTAAGAATAAATTGTCAGCATTCCCAATAGAATGATTTGGTGGAAAAATATGGCAGACCTGTTAAATGTGAGATTGCATTGCCAGCATCCCCCATCAAATAATTTTGCGGGTGG
>NW_015504794.1:50066-66691 GCF_001595765.1 Miniopterus natalensis | reverse complement strand
GGGGGGGGGGGGGGGGGGAATTCTGCCACCTGGTGTTTGACCATGAGAATGCATTGTCAGCATCACAAAAAAAGTCAATTGTTTAAAAATGCTGCCACCTGTTGAACAAGTGTGAGAATACATTGCCAAGATTCTCAAAATCATTTCAGAAATAATGCTGTAATCTTATGGACAAGTGTGAGAAAGCACTTCTAGCATCCCCAATATGATCATTTGTAAAAAAGTGCTGCCAAGTGTTGGACAGACATGAGAATGCATTGGGAGCAACCCCAATAGAATCATTTGGTGCAAAAATGCTGCCAGCTAATGTTCTAGAATGAGAATGCATTCCCAGAATCCACAATAAAATATTTTGAGGCAAAACTGCTGCCACTTGGTGTTTGGGCCTGAGAATGCAATGCCAGCATCCCCAAAACAATACTCTGTGGGGAAGATTTTGCCACCTATTGGATAAAAGTGAGAATGCAGTGTGCGTATTTTCATAAAATCCTTTGGTGGGAAAAACACTGCCCCGGAAAGAAGAAATGTGAGAATGCATTGCCAGAAACCCCAATAAAATCCTTCGCTGGAAATATACTGCCACCTTGTGGACAGAAGTGAGAATACATTGCCAGCATTTCCAATAAAAGCATTTGGGTGAAAACACTGCCACCTGTTCTTTGAGCATGAGATTGCATTGCAAGGATCCCCAATATAACCATTTGTAAGGAAATACTGCCAGCTATTGGATACGCATGAGAACGGATGGTCTGAATCACCAATGAACTCATTTGTTGGAAAAATGCTGCCACTGTTTAGACCAACGTGAGAATGAATTGTCAGCATTGCAATAAAATTACTTTTGAGATTATGCCATCTGTTGGAAAACTGTGATAATGCATTGCCAACTCCCCTAATAAAGTCCTTTGGTTGAAAAATGCTGCCATCTGTTGAAGAAGCATCAGAATTCATTGCTAGGATTCCATATAAAATGATTTGGTTTAAAAATGCTGCCACCTGAGGGACAAGAGTGACAATGCCTTTCTGGCATACCCAATAAAATTGCTTGTTTGAAAAATGCTGCCAACTGGTGGAAACGAGAATGTCGACTCTAATAAAATGATTTAATGGAAACATGCTTCCACCAAATAGAAAAATGAGAGACTATATTGGCAGCTTCCACAATAATGTCATTTGGTGGTAAAATGCTGACACATACTAGACAAATGTATGAATGCATTACCATCCTCCTCAATAAAATCATTTGTTGCAATATGCTGCAGCATGGTGGAGAAGCATGAGAATGCAATGCCAACAGCCTCAAAAAATTAATTTTGGGAAAAATGCTGCCATGAGGGAGTGTGCATGTCCACCACCACTCAGAATCAAAGCATATGCATTGATCCACTCCTCTGAACTCACTCTCCAGGTCACCAACCCCACCCTTGGGCCTTCCTACCATTCCTTAACTAGAGGCTCCCATGATGTTTTCCTACAATCTTTCCCACAATTGTCTGGTAGTCTTCTTGCAAAGACTGAGGCTGTTGTGCTGCCACTTCTCTCTATGGATCATCACAACCATCATCTATTTCCTTACCATCATCTATTTCCTACCTGGGCTACCCTGAGAACACTAATCATTATAAAGTACTTTTGTACAGGGCCAGCCCTCATAGGGACTTATTCCCAGGCAGCCAATTGTAAGGACCAAACCAACCCATAAACAACACACAGACAGACTTAGGTGATACTCTTGATTTATCTTTCCCAAGGAACAAACAATAGACAGACCAACACAGCTGATGCTCTTGCTTTATCTTTACCTTTCATTCCAGGCCTTGGATGTCTCCCTGTCTCAGTACCTAGCCAAAGAAATATTCTGCACCTGTTTCTCATGCAGAAAAGCAATGTTTGCTTGAAAATACACTTTTATCTGAAAAACCTTCTCCTGTGCACTACTCTGAATGGAAGTAAAATGGATGGTCCCTCCTATGAATCTCACACTGAGGGAAATCCCCTGAACACAACAAACCTTCTATTCCCTATGAGCATTACTAAAGAACATTGATCACTCGCAGCCCTAACCTGGAAGGTGGGTCACTACCTGAGTTGATATCACTTAAATTTCCTGCAGCTTTGTGTTTGCCATATCCCACCACAACCTCTTTATAATGAGCAGTGTTCTCAGGGTGGCCTGNCTTTCCCAAGGAACAAACAATAGACAGACCAACACAGCTGATGCTCTTGCTTTATCTTTACCTTTCATTCCAGGCCTTGGATGTCTCCCTGTCTCAGTACCTAGCCAAATGTAGTTATGTGGAGTTGGTGGCCTGGAGTGTGAGTACAACTGGCTGAGTGTGAGGGAGTGTGTATGTCCACTATCACTCAGAATCAAAGAAAATTCATTGACCCCATCCTCTGGATGTGCAACTCTTTCCACAATTGTCTGGGAGTCTTCTTCAAGCAAAGGCTGAGGCTGTTGTGAAAGCACATCCCTCTACTGATCATCACAACCATCATATATTTTCTTTAGTGTCTCCTATTCCTACCCAGACCATCCTGAGAAAGGATTGTGGTGGGACTTGTTGAACACAGGGCTGGAGGAAATTTATGAGATTCCAACTGTGACAGTGACCCACTTTCCAGGTTAGGGCCTTGAGTGATTATTCAATACTCTTTAGTAATGCTCAGAGATTATGCAAGGTGTATCCAGGGCCTCCCACAGTGTGAGATAAGAGTAGTTCCCAGGAGAAGCTTTTTCAGAAAAAAATATTTTTAAGCAAACATTGTTTTCCTGCACAGGAAATAGATGCAGGATGTCCCTATGGTAAGGCACTCAGGCATGGAGGAATGTGGAACATGAATAAAATGGATAGGTAAATATAAAACATATAGTGCCTGTGTGTGTTGTGCATGGGCTTGAGGTTTGTCAATGGAGGCTTTTCAATTGGCTGACTCAGAATTATCAGTTTCTCTGAGTGCTTGCCTTGCATAGTTCCTAAATTTGGTAAGTTATTCTTTGTGATTGTCTCAAATTATGGAATGTTTCCCGTGTGGTAGAAAGGCTTGTCTGTGGTCATGTGCTTTCACCTCCCCCTACTTGACAGCTGCCCATCCCAGGATATTCCATGATACCAGTCAAAGGATGAGGGTTCCTTAGGACTGTTGGCGTGCCAGTGGGAGGGAGGCACTGTCCAGGGCAAAAGGAGAGGAGGCACATAGGGGAAGTTAGTCTAACCTCCCCTGCCTGCTTTGAGTAGATGAGGGATGGGCCAAATGACCAGGACAGCAAATCCAGCATTGCTGACCCATCCACCAAGGTGGTGACCAAATGTTTAGGGATAGATCCAAGTCTTGAAGGCAAGAATATGCCTGAAGTCAGGAGACAGGGGGCCTCTCTAGGCCTCTTGGGTAATCAGTGTACCTGGAAGGGCCCTTCCAGTGACAACACGGGCTTGTGGGCACTGGTGCAGTGTGGGCCATGGGGAACATGCAGGCCGGGGCAGGTGGGATGGCTAGGCGACCTCCATCTTAAGGGTAAGGCTGTGCAGAATCTGAGGCCCTGGAGGCCGGGGAGCAGGGATTGTGGGCGGCAGAGCTGCTACTGGAAAGGGAGCATATCACGCAGATGGTGGAAGAGGCGGCTGGGAGCAAAATGTGGGCGGCGGAGGAGGCGGAGTCCCAGGTAGAAGCCTCGGAGAAGCCTGAGGAGCAGCAGCAAGCAGACCCAGGGCCAGCTGGGACCTCAGCCCCGCCCGCACTGGAGGCGCTGCAGGCCCTTCAGTTCCAGCTGAGCGCAGGGAGTGCCCGAGCCAGCAGGCCCTACATTCAGGTAAGCACAGGACCGCTCAGCGTACCAAGCCCATTCTTGAGCGCAGAAGGGCCATCATCCAGCGCATCCCCAACTTCTGGGCCAAAGCTGTATCCTTGCCCATGCCCTTCTGGCCTGACTGCTGACAAGGACGACAGGGAGTAAGTGGAGGAGGGGCCTGGGCAGGACAAGGGGAGGAGGGCAGAGGAAAGGGCCTACCATCGCCAGAGACGCAGGCCTGGGCAAATGTGAGGGCCCAGGACAGTCAGTAGGTGTCAGGACAGAAAGTATGGGCACAATATATCATTCCCACAAATCAGATATTGGAAGGGCACATTGTGGGGCAATCAACAGATCCAAAGACATAGGTTTTTGTGATGTTGTGATTTTGTGTTCTGAAGAACTCAGTGTAAAAACACTGTTGGTTTATAAGCAGTTTTAAGCTGCATGATTTCTGGTGTCTTCTCTCAGACACATCAGATGCCCACATGAATTTGGGGCAGGCAACAAACTGGGTTTCCACCCTCCTTCTTAGGAACAAACACACTCGCAAACAAACACAGGCACACACACACACACACACACACACACAGACAGAAATACACACCTACCCTCTTTTATTGCAACTGTGTATGTGGTGGATTTCCTACCCAGAATGCAACCTTTGTGAAACCCAGGGATCTGTAGAAGGTGTGTTCTTTCTAAAGAACACACACTTACCTCAGGGATCCCAAGAGACAGGGAGAGTATAAGGGGACACCCTAAGCACTGAGTTGTCTGCACCAGCACACAGAGGACTGAGAGAGCTCCGAAAAGTTCTGACAGGGATTCCCCCCATTGTTATGGCAGGCAGCCTTGGGAGATCATGAGCCCAAAGGTACCATTCTCTTGAACATGTGTGAGGAAATGTAGATGGATGTTGAAGTTGGTACAGAGACAATGTATGCAGTTCACTGGGAGGGGCCGCTGCTGTCTCTCCTTTGGCCCCAGACTGGCTATGTGGCTTTTAGCTCTCCTTCCCAAAGCCTCTGAAAGCTCCTTGACTGAAAATCAGATTGGAAACCACCCCCAGATATCATCCACCATCAGTGATCAAGATGAAGACATGCTGAACTACTTGATCAATTTGGAGGCAGAGTGGAGAGAAAGAAGTGCAGACCAGAATGGGCACTTGGGGACCTTGTGGGAAGGGTCGGAGCAGAAAAAGGAAGGAGAGGTGGATTGGGTCATTCCTATAAGCAGGCTCAGTTTGGAAGAGTTAGACAGAGAGAGCTACCTCCAGAAGAGGGACACAAGGCACTTAACTCCTCCTCTTGGCAGGTGAAGGAACTGGGCCATCCTAAATACCTCTGCAAATTGATGTTTTTCTTTCGGAGCAACCCGTACTTCCTGAACGAAGTAATCATGAAGCAATATCATGTCGGCCTTGCAGGTGAGAGATGGTTCCCAGGATGGGCATTTGGAAGAGCGGGCAAGTGGTGGCTGGGTGTGGATACTGGGCTAATGACAATCCACCCTGCTAACTTTCGTCCTCCAGGATACAGGGCCTCTAGTTCCACTCTAGTCCACCGGTTCTGGGATTATGAATGTGGAGCCCCCAGCTACAGGCAGGACACAACCAGCATTAACTTCTTCAACTGGTTGTCTGAACACAATGGGTGAGGGTCAGGCAAGATTGCTGAGGTGATACTACTCTGGCCCTGGTCAGAAATGGCAATGGTGGAAACCCCAGGTGCATGGGAAGCAGACTGGGTCAGTTCTCCCTTGCCCTGGTTTCTGTCCCAGATCATCAGCATTGACCTGTGGTCCAATCCCATGCAGCACTACCTGAGGCATGCCAGAGCCAGAGGAGGAAGCAGGGATGAAGACTTGTTAGTGAGTAGCCATCTGCTAGGCCTTGAAAGGTGAGCCCTTGTCCTGGAGAATGTGCAGAATGTCCTTTCAAAAGCAAATGTGCAATTTGAGGCTCAAGTAAGTTGGAAGGTACCCAGGGAGTGGGCGTGAGAGTGGCAAAAGAAAACTAGGAGACCTTAGTGCCCACGGAGTACAGGCAGGCCAGGGAGCTCTAATCACCTAAACTTTCAGGGTGAATGGCCCAGGACACTTGGCAACAAACATGGTTCTTTACCTGTTACCACAACAGTATCTTTGTGCTATTGCCACTTCTACATGCCTCTTTTCACTTGAGGCAAAGTCCTACCTTTCATGCATGATCCTTTCTTAGTGCCTGAGATTAATGTTTCTTTCATTAAACTTCCCTCAGCCAAGTCCACATTGCTGGCAATGGAAGCAGGTTCTCTGGATGAAAATGAAGTTCTGGGTAGGAAAAGTAAACAAGTCAAGAAAGGACAAGGTGTACTAACTGTGAACAGAGGGTCCTCTGACCCTCTGACTAGGGTCACAGTGGTCCCAACACATCTTTAAGTGCACACCAGTGTCTATGAGTGTGGGTATGTGCCGCGTCCTCTCCCAACCATGTCATCTGACAAGATCAGGGCCTGGAGAGGAAGCTTGATAGAAGGTGTCTTCTGAGGAGAGGACGTTGCATGTGGGTGGGAGTAATTGGCTTAATGGGAATATCCCTTCTCCTCCTTGGAGGGGAATTTTGGGTCGTAAAATCAATAACTAACCTGGGAATGGTAAACAATGTTCTCACTTCTGAACAAATACTGATTTCCCCAAGTCCAGTCACTATCACATGTGCCGGATGCTTTAACAAATAGTTATTAGGAGAAGCTAGGAAAATTCCCCCTGGCGCCCCCAATAAGGAATTTATGGAGGAACTAGAGAAAACTGAGCTCATGCCGCCGCCTATACTCAAGTGCCTCCACCTATTTTTGCAAGATTAGTCGAGGACAGGAAGAAGGCCATCACCTCTTGCCTACTGTACAAGGACCACCCTGGGTAGCATATAGAATAAATGGCAGATTGTGGCATCCCCCTAAAAGGGGCTAACAGTATGAAAAGGCTACCAGACCCTCCTCAGCCTTATACAGGTGCTTACAATGAGAACGGTATCAAAATAGTTAATGTAAATGGAAGGCATGTTCAGTATGAAAACCTGCCCTCCATGAAACGCTTGGCAAGGCAGCGGCCACACTGGTGCTTGCTCCCAAAGAAACAAAAGAAAAGCATTCTTAAGCAGTTAATCAATAGCTATTGGCACTCTTTTCTTAGAAGAAAATGGCAAGAAGAATATAATAGCTATGAACAGGTCCATAGTTAAAATATAACCATAAGAAGTAGTAACCACAGGCAAATATTATATAAAGTTTCTGTCTCACAAACTAATATATTACGGCCGCAAACAAAGCCATATCTATCACTCTATAGGTCACTGATTTTTCCTTTCTCCTCTATTCTAAAAAATAAAAGTCAAAATTGTTCCATTCTGATGAAATAGAAACTTGTATTGTTTAACCTGTGAATAATATTTCTTGCTTGCTAACAGAAAAAATGGAATCGTAGCCAAAAAAGAAAGTATAAAAGTGGAATAGTGTCACACCACCTCCGAGTCGTGTAGTCTGCTATCTCCCAGCGCTGATGCCTTGCCCACCTTCGGCACCCCTGACTCCCACTGCGGCTGGACTGCAGCAGGTATATACCTGTTTGTTGTGTGTGAGGACTAGGGAACACTTCATGTTCAGAGGGGGACAGGGCAAAACCTCAAGCATGGCCTGGTAGGACAGGACCTAGGGAGAGTGTGCCCATGAAGGAACAATGACTGATGTATTCTGCCTGGCCCTTGTGCACGGAAGGAAAGAAGGAGGAAAGAGTCACCTGTGGAAGATTCAGAGAGCATATAACACATATCTTCTGTATCACTGGAAGATCTATAAAGGAGCTTGCAAAGTGTTTCTGTCTCTGTGTTTTTGGTGGCACGGAAATGTACTAGTATTGAGCAGATGATCTGACAAGGGGCTGTTGAATGAGCCTCTGCTGGAATTCTGCCTGCCTGGCAAGAGGCAGGCTAGGGAAGTAGAGACCTTTAAGAAGGCCTTAATGCTTTATTCCTTTCTTTCAGGGTGTTGTCTGGGAGGAGGAAACAAGAGTTGAGACACTTCTGCTTACAAATGTGGTACTTTTTTCAGGAGACAGAGACTGTGTACAGGCATGGAGAACAGGGGCTTCAAGTTAGCTCCTGACCCATAGGTTCCCATTTTGTTTGGCTTGGGTGATTACTCATATTCCCAATTTCTCAGACATCTACTATTGACATGATGATGTTTTCAAGGTGGCATGACTGCTAAACCTGAATGTGCAGGTAGTGAATGTGAAAATTCATAGGCAACCCTCCCTCTGTGGGGGAGGCTTCCAAGGTAGCATGCAGGAGTGTGTGTGTCAGAGGTGTGCTCTTACACACCAAGGCCTGTGCATATGTAGGCTCTGGAGCACTGCAGCACCCTGCATCAGTCATTCATAGAAAAGTGACAAAATCACAACTGTATCAATGGACTAATGCCTGTACAGAGTGTACCAATCTTAGTATTCAAGAATATAGGACAACCCAATACCTCAAAATTTATTTTCACATCAAACAATGGTAAAACCTATTGCTCAATGGAGACCTGCACATAAGCTAATCTTCCCTTTCAAAGGTTAGTATTGGTGAGACTAGCATGACTTTCTCCATACCATTTTCCACACTCTGGTTTTGCTGGTGCAAAAAACAGCAGAGCTATTTGAGAAAACTTTGGTATGGGATGATTATGAAAAGATATGACAAAGTTTGTCCTCCACCTGTAGTCATCTGGACTGAATGGAAGGGTTAGGCTGGCAAGCATTGGACTTAGTCTGGACTACACCTATGTCCAGTTTCAACAGTGGTGCCTAAATTGTATGACTAGGTGAATTATTTTTACTCCTTTCCTGACGGTATGTATATTCATTTTAGAAGTTGGGAGGGGAGAGAGAGATGAAGGGGTAGAGAGAGAGATGTGAGAGAAAATCATCTATTTGTTGCCTCATATACATACCATGACAGGATATAAAACTGGAATACTCAGTGTATCCTTGCCTGGGAACAGAACCTTAATCTTTTAGGGGTATAGGACCAAACTCCAACCTACCCCAGACCTCAGGCTTTTCTCCCCTCAATGTGATATATTCATGGCTCTCACAGACAACACTAATTTGTGAAGTTCTTTGTTCCCACTGCCCATATTCTTCTGGATCACTTTAAGGGATCCACTGTCCGCATTCCTCTATGACAACTCATGCTGCAGCGTGTTCACACTCCACAGCGACAACACTGCCCTTCCAGTGCCCATACTCCATTTTAACACACCAGCATTCCCACTGCCCAGTGCCCATACTCCATTTTAACACACCAGCATTCCCACTGCCCAACTCCACTGTGCCACCTCAGCACTCCCACTGCTGACCCTCCACTGTGACCCAGGGCTCCCATTGCCCACAATACTCTGTGGGACCTTCAGAGTTCAAAATGTCCACACTACTGTAACATCCCAGAGCCTCCACTTTACAAATCCTGTATGTCATTCTAGGGCTTCCACTTCCCACAGGCCACTACAACACCTTTGGTCTACCATGGCTAAAACTCCATGGTGAATCTGCTGGGCTCCCAATACTCACTTTCCACTTTTATATCCCAAGGGTCCCAAAAATACTTCCCAAATACTTCTATGACACATATAGAACTTCCAATGTACACATCCCACTCTGACACGCCACAGGTGCCACTGCTCACATTACTCTGTCACACCAGATCTTCGGCTCACTCCACTGTGCCCCCACTCCCAGGGCTCCCACTCTAAAACCTCCACTGGCCCAGCCAGGCATGGCTCAGTGGTTGAGCATCGACCTAGGATCCAGGCGATTGGAGTTCAGACACATGCCTGGGTTGCGGGCTCAATCAATGACTCTCTCATCATTGATGTTTCTATCTCTCTCTCCCTTCCTCTCCTTTTCTCTCTCTGAAATCAATAAAGATATATTTTTAAAAATTTTTAAAAATAAAATAAGTAAAATAAAACCTCCACTGGGCACCCCAGGCCCCTGTTGCCTACACTACTCCCTTACACCTTCTGAGCTTCCAATGGCTACATTACTATGACATGGCAGAGCCTGTGATGTGCAAAATTCAGCAGGACATTTTAGGGCTCCCACTTTCCACACATCTCTGAGACACTCCGGTCTCCCAGTGCTCATGCTCCCCTGTGAATCAGTTGGGCTCCCACTACCCACTTTCCACTGTGATAACCCAGGGAACAATACCCAAACACTTCTGGACATATTCAGGACTACCACTCCACACATTCCATTGTCACACCTAAGGACTCTTACAGCCCACACTTCACTGTGACAACTCCAGGGCTCACCCTGCCTACCCCTCCATTATGACACCCAGTGCTCCCATTGCTCAAATTATAGTGACACCTGCAGAACTCCAACTGGCCACACTCTATGACGAAATACGTGGCTTCCCACTGCCCAGAAACCAGGACTCACATTGCCACATTCCACTGAGACGCTTTCTAGATTCCCACTGGTTTTATTCTATTGTGACATCTATGTGACCCCACTGTTCAGAATCTACTTGGAGTTCCAAGGACTCCCACTTACAATATCCACTGTGACACCACGGATCTCAGAGGCCCACATTTTATTTTGACACCACGGGGCTAACACTGTAATCACTCTACTATGATAGCAAAAGAATCCCCACCGCCCAAACAGCATTGTGAATCTCCTGCTCCCACTGCCCATATTCTACTTTGACACCCCAGGGATTCCACTGCACACTCTTCACTGGGACACCAAGTAAACTCCAACTGGTTACACTCTACTGTGACACCAAGGGTTCCAACTATCCACAATGTACTTAGACATCCAAGGACACCCACTTCCAAACTCCACTGTGACACACCAGAGCTCCCATGGCCCACATGCTACTGTGACACCTCAGGGCTACCACTGTCCTTACTTCACTGTTACACCATAAGGAATCACACTGCCAAAACACCATTTTGAATCCCTGGGATCCCACTACCCACGTTGCACTGTCTCCCTGGGCTGCCACAGCAAACATTTCACAGGGACACCCAGGGCTCCCACTTCACACACTCCACTGTGACAGCTTTTGGACTCCTAGTAACTACACTCTAGTGTGATACACCAGAATTCCCTGTGCAAAATACACTTTGACACCCTACAGCACATCCCAAAATTCAGTGTGACATCCATCGCTGTTAACGGCCATACTCCAATATGATACCCCAGGGCTCTCAATGTCCTCATTGCTCTCTGCCACCTTCAGGTTTCCCATTGCCCATATTCTTTTGTGAACCCCTGGGCATCCTCTGGCCACTATCCACTGTGACACCCCAAGTCTCCCAAGATGAACACATCAGTTTTAAGCCTGACAGTTCTCACTGTTCTCACTCTACTGTGAAACCATAAGGATACCAACAGCCCATAACTCACTCTGACACCCCAGTGCTCCAAATGCCCACAATCTACAAAGACACCTGAGTAATACTGAAAGAGACATAAAGGATCTCACAAGTTCTTCCTTCTTTTGGCTTGGGTAGTTACTCAACTGACTCTTTTCTACAACATCTGGCACTTAATGATGAAAGATACGATAGTTTCAGGTTGGCATATCTGCTAAAGCAGAAGACATCGGCAGTGTCATGTGAATTGGAGAAGTTTATTGCCAGAGACACCTCTGCAGGGCAGACTTAAAACGAAGTATGCCGAAGGGGGGGTTTGATGTTACACATATAAAGTGCTAAGACCTGGGTGTATGTAGGCAAGGACACAGCATAGCTCCCTGCATCAGTTGATCATGTAAGAGAAAGTCAAACTTCTGTCTTGTTTGTGACTGGTGTGTGGTGATTAGGACTAAGACAGTGTTTGGGCAAGTGAGACATACACTTTTGGGGGATAATGTAAGAAGGTACCCCATATTTCAGCACTCAAGTGAACAAAATGTCAAATGGTACCTTAAGGTTGGACTGCTTCAGTTATGCACAAAAACTGACATTTTGGCATTTTCCTGGCACTGCCACCTTATGTGCACTGCAGGGTGGTATATGAGGATTGACACTGATTTGAAAATGCATTGGGTAACAAAGAACAGTAGATATTATTTTAAAGCTATAATAAGTCTTTTCATTTGGTTCAAAATAGAATACCAACGTGTTACATGTATATAGTATGCACAATTTTTCCTTCTGCATCAGGTTCCAGTTTGGCTCTGCACAAGGCTGCTGCTGGCCCTGAGCTGATCTGTCCATATGTTGCATTGTCCACTTTTAAAGGGTCAGATGAAGTCTTCTCCTTAGAATGCTACCTTGAGAACGCATGTTTCTTCTGTATATTTCCACCAAAAAGGAAGCTTACAAATCTGAATTGTTTCTCTATGGAGGAAATCATTAGGTAAGTTGATGACTTGAAAGATGATCTGAATATTAGAGAGTACTTTTGGGACAATGTTAATGTCCCAACTTTGGATATTGTACTGTGATTGTATCAGAGAATATTCTAGTTTTTATAAGAGCTACTCTGAGGTAGCAGTGTAACTGAAACCAAAGTTTGGCTGCTTGCAGCCAAGAAAGTCTAACTCCAGAGACAAATGTTGGTGAAAAAGGAAGGAGGTTTATTCATGTGACAGTATCTTTAGAAAATGGAGGACTCTTGTCCAAAGCTGATCTCTACATCTTAGCACAGCCAGCAGTTTTCATAAGGAAGGAGAGGGAAAGCAGAAAAAAAAGGTCAGGAGGAGTGGCTTTGGACCTGCATGCAGTGTCCTTGCTGATTCTGACATGGGTTGTAATGTCACCAAACTGGAACTCGTCAGTGTTAGCAAAATTTCTACAGTTGGGTGACTGGCATCAGTCAAAGCCAAGGTCAAGGCTGTTACTTGTACAATCAAGAACAGGAACTGCTTTTGTGTGGAACACACTTATAATGAGACTCTCAGTATTTGACTTTCTTTTATCCTTTTGTTGGTACATGTAATTCTAATTCCAGTTCATTGTAAGTCAGAGCAGTATAAAATTTGTATTAACTGTTAAACTACTATTTTCATAAGAGATATATTTATTAAGGCTTTTTTTTATGGCTATAGCTAACTAAATTCTAAGCAGAGAGGGGAGGAAAGCGAAGGAGAGACTGAGAAGGAGCTAACTAGGAGAAAGAGAGAAGGTGATTGATGAACAGAGACAGAATGAGCCTTTTATGGCCTCTGTTCTCCTGTTCACTCTGCAAGAATGGATGGTAACATCCCATAAAACATTGCCTTTAGCTTGGATCACAGATATCCCATATCCTGGGACAGCAAATACATGCCATGGCATATGTCCCTGTCTATTTTACCAGGGGATGCTGTGCATCAGTTGGAAAGTGATATAGAAAACTCTCTATTGGGAAACTGTTGTGGGAATTGAGTCTTAAGAGAAGCCCAGGAGGTGATGAACCCCAGTAAAGCTGCAGATGTGAAAACAAGAGATGGGCCTCCTCAGGAATATTTGGCTCCAGATGTCAGGAAGATACACCAGGGTGCACACTGAGTGGCAGGTATGTGCAGTGTGACACCCACTGTCCTCTCACTGACTGGAAGAGATGTTTCTGGAGAGCTTGGGGTGACACAGTACAATGGACATGGCCAGTTGTGACCTCTGTTTTCTGAGCTCCCATCACAATGTCATGTGCATTTTCCCAGTGTGTCGAAGCACAGCTTAGCAAGGACCCAGATAAAGACACTGGCAATGGAGTGTACAGTTGATTCCACAAGCTCTGCAGTTGGTGCTTGCACCCCCAGCTTCTTGAAACCACCCGGCTCAGGTCCAGGGCCCCATAGGTAATCAGGCTGTGTTTGGAGACAGTAGGGTTCCTCAGGAAGCTTGTGTTGTTTTGGTGCCACTAGGGGGCCTTCAGGTGCTAGGGATCCTCCTACCACCCACTGCACCATGGGGCATTTGCTCCACAAAGGATGGGGCAAGTGGGATGGCCCAGGATGCTGTTATGTTCACTTTGGTACAGGAAGGTGATTATGCCTAGGAAGTAAGTGCAGAGGTGGTACTGAGAGTAGACCTGAGGCTGGGGCTGAAGGGCCTCATGCAAGTGGTGGTGTTTGTGACTGGGGACCAGAAGTTGGAGAATGGCAAGGAGGTTTGGCTACATCTTCAGTTGGGGAGGGAGGAGGAGGTGGTTTCTGACTATCAGTTTGTGCAGACCACAGTTGGATGCAGGAGTGGCCAGAGGGAAAGGGGCACAGGGAGGAGGAGGAAGGGGGCCTGGGTGGGGAGTTGGTGGCACAGGAGCAGTTTGTCCTACAGGGGGAGTTTCATGTAGGAGGTTCAGATGGTGGCAGGGCATGATATGTTTTTATTAGTGGAGGAAGTCTTTCTAGATCTGGATGTGGGGTGTCAGGAGGAGGTGGTGGATGAAGGCTGGTTTGTGCAGGATGAGGAGAATGGGGTGCTGTGGGGACCAGGCATGAGAAGCACTGATGAGAGGAGGAAGGCTGGGAAGAGGCGGGCCTCATTAAGGAGGTGCATTTGGTGGCCTGGCATAAAACATCAAACATTTGCCAACACATATTTGTGAGTAGAAGAAACCGCAAAACAACAAAGTATACTTTTTGTCAAGTAATAGGGGAAACTTTTTCCAACACGGGCCTGAACATGGGCATAACTTCTTTCATTTATCCTGTGGAAACTGGCCAAAAGAAATGGGAACTGAAGAGTCTGGCGCTCCTGTCAGGCTCTAGGTTTCCAGGAGTGTAAACAGTGTCTGTCACTTGGCAAAAGTACAAGACTTGTAACAAGTAGTCACTCTCTTCACCCTCTTTCACCCAAATAATACGCTTTAAGAAACAAATTTGAAGAACTCTGGTTCTCTTACCTACACATTCATAGGCTCTTGACCATACAGATGAAATTCTATGAAATTCTGTTGATTCCCTAGGACTTTGACAGGATTTCTGCTCACTACTATTGCAAACCCTGCTACAAGCAACACAAACACAGAAGCACTTGTGAGCTCCTTTTTGTTTCTTTCAGTGTTACTCAGGTGTCACTGTGCATTTTGAGGACTGGGAGTTATGGAGTTTTAGAATTGAGAGTGGGCCCTGAGAGCCCTGAAGTGTCACAGCAGACTATGGGCAGTGGGAGCATGTGTTACCAGTGGAGTGGGAGCTGTGGAGGTGTCAATGTCTAGTAGGGGTGTCAAAAGGACTGTTGACAATGGAAGCCCTAAGGAGTAACACTGCAATGAAGGCAGTAATGTCTAGGGGAGTCAACGTGGGATGTGGGCAGTGTTAGTCCTTTTGTGTTACAGTGGACAAGGAGAGTAGTAGACTTGAGATATCACGGTAGTATGTGCACCACAGAAGACCAGGTGTTTCAGACTGAACTTAACTGATTCAGGCCCAACAGTACAGGCCCAACCCTCACAGAAACATAATTCCCAGGAAGCCAATTGAAAAGACTTTATTGACTCACTGCAAACCCCAGCAAAAACAACAGACAAACACACAATTGATGCTGATTATTTATCATTCCACTTGATTCCATGATCTGGATGTCTCCATGTTTGAATGCCTTGCCACAGGGTAATTCTTTACCTATTTATTGTGTAGGAAAACATCTGCTTGAAAACACATTTTTATCAGAAAAAGCTTCTTATGTGCTATACTGTTATTTGAGGTAAAGGGGACTCCAAGCCTAGCCAGTCTGGATCAGACTGAAGGGGCTCGGGTTTCATTCANCTCTTTCACCCAAATAATACGCTTTAAGAAACAAATTTGAAGAACTCTGGTTCTCTTACCTACACATTCATAGGCTCTTGACCATACAGATGAAATTCTATGAGCTGTTGATTCCCTAGGACTTTGACAGGATTTCTGCTCACTACTATTGCAAACCCTGCTACAAGCAACACAAACACAGAAGCACTTGTGAGCTCCTTTTTGTTTCTTTCAGTGTTACTCAGGTGTCACTGTGCATTTTGAGGACTGGGAGTTATGGAGTTTTAGAATTGAGAGTGGGCCCTGAGAGCCCTGAAGTGTCACAGCAGACTATGGGCAGTGGGAGCATGTGTTACCAGTGGAGTGGGAGCTGTGGAGGTGTCAATGTCTAGTAGGGGTGTCAAAAGGACTGTTGACAATGGAAGCCCTAAGGAGTAACACTGCAATGAAGGCAGTAATGTCTAGGGGAGTCAACGTGGGATGTGGGCAGTGTTAGTCCTTTTGTGTTACAGTGGACAAGGAGAGTAGTAGACTTGAGATATCACGGTAGTATGTGCACCACAGAAGACCAGGTGTTTCAGACTGAACTTAACTGATTCAGGCCCAACAGTACAGGCCCAACCCTCACAGAAACATAATTCCCAGGAAGCCAATTGAAAAGACTTTATTGACTCACTGCAAACCCCAGCAAAAACAACAGACAAACACACAATTGATGCTGATTATTTATCATTCCACTTGATTCCATGATCTGGATGTCTCCATGTTTGAATGCCTTGCCACAGGGTAATTCTTTACCTATTTATTGTGTAGGAAAACATCTGCTTGAAAACACATTTTTATCAGAAAAAGCTTCTTATGTGCTATACTGTTATTTGAGGTAAAGGGGACTCCAAGCCTAGCCAGTCTGGATCAGACTGAAGGGGCTCGGGTTTCATTCAGGTCAAGGACATGTAACTTGGCTGCAGGCCCTGACCCAGCACATGGAACAGGCAACAAATCAATGTTTCTCCCAGACATCAGTGTGTTCCTCCTTCTTTCCTTTCCTTTCCTTTCCTTTCCTTTCCTTTCCTTTCCTTTCCTTTCCTTTCCTTTCCTTTCCTTTCCTTTCCTTTCCTT
>NW_015504794.1:26022-38353 GCF_001595765.1 Miniopterus natalensis | reverse complement strand
TGGCCCTGGGTCTGCTTGCTGCTGCTCCTCAGGCTTCTCCGCGGCTTCTACCTGGGTCTCCGCCTCCTCCGCCGCCCACATTTTGCCCCCAGCCGCCGCTACCGCCACCTGCGCGACACGGGCCCTGTCCAGGTGCAGCTCTGCCCCCCGCAATGCCTGCGCCCCGGCCTCCAGGGCTCCAGATTCTGCACAGCCTTAGCCCGTAGGATGGAGGTCGCCTGGCCATCCCACCTGCGCCGGCCTCCATGGTCCCCATGGCCCACACCGCACCGGCGCCCGCAAGCCTGCGCTGTCGCCTGAAGGGCCCTTCTCGGTACCCTGATAACCTAAAGGGTCTGGGGAGGCCCGCTGTCTCCTGACCCAGACGGACCCGCCATGTGGCACTGACCCGGGGATGAGCAGTTGCCAGGAAGCAGGAGGAGGCAGCCCGCGACCACGGCCAAGCCGGGTGGCACGCTGTGTGGCGCTATTGTCTTTCTCGGGATACTTCAGGCACACTCTAGGCTTCAAGGGGGGAGGCTATCCCCAGGCATCTGGTCGCCACCTTGGGGAAAGGCACACGCACCAGCGATGCTGGGTTTGCTGTTCCCCTCATTCGGGGCAGCCCCTCATCTACTCAAAGCAGGGAGGGGAGATTGCAGTCTGTTCCGCCCCTCCCTTTGCCCGCAACTGTGCCTCCTGCCCCCGGCGGCCGGACAGTCCGCAGGAAGCCCCATGCCCGGAACTGGTAGCAGGAGTTATCCTGAGATGGGCAGTTGCCAAGAAGCCGGACGTGGCGGCACCTTCCACTGCCGAGCAGGCTAGCACACTGCGTGGCGCTCTTGCCCTTTTCCGGATACTGCTTCCTCTCTGCCACGGAAGAGCTGGCAAGGATTGTTCACATACGGAATTAGTTTTCTATACAATTTCCCAAGTGCGCCCCATTTCCTTCTGGTACAATACGCCTCGACAGCCTCCGCCGGGTCGGTAGATTGGTTGGAGCCTGGTCCCACACACCAGAGAGGCTGTGGGTTCCAAGCCTGGGCAGGGAACATACCTAGGGGATGGTTTCGATCTCTCTCAACCTGCTGGTCATGAAAGGTAACCCATCTATATTTCTCTCCCTCTCTCATATATATATGTGATAGAAAAATGTATATATATTTATTTATATACATACATACATACATACATACATACATATCTTCTCTCTCAAATCGATAATCATATCCTCAGCTGAGGAGTGAAAAAACAGTAATAACCAGTGTCATAGGCTATGGGCAGTAGGGCCTGTCTCAACATTATGGTATCTGGGATCCAAGCTAGAGGCCATGGGAAGCCTGAGGCTGTAGGGGACTATGGTGTCCATTATTGCAGCTGTATGCTCAGGAAAATGAAGGCCAGGAAAGGGGCTCATTCAGTCTGTCCATAGATCATTCCCTCTCTGTTGTTTCCATGTCTCTCCTCCTCACTTCTGTCCTCTCACCCCTCTCAACACCTTGGGTTGAAGAGATATATAGCAAGAGAAAATTTAAACATAGATATACTGATATTCAAAAGAGTTCTTTATTAAATAAAATACCATTCCTATCAACAATAGACACTTATACAGGTGACCAGTAAAATCGGGGTCTTAGTTGTGCACCCTCTTCCAACAGTGCCTTCCAAATGGTTCAAAGAGAAATCTGTGTCTCCTGTAAAGGTATACAAGTCTCAGTATCTGTAGCTGTTTTGAGAGTAGCTGTAAGAAAGGTATTCTGTGCCTTGGATAATACATTGAAGCCCCAGGGCAATATGTGTTCAAACATGTCCCAGTCAGAGGCTGCTACATTTTTCAGGCATTCACTGCTACCAGTGAATGGAATGGAACTGTGCCCAAAACATAAGTGCCCCTTCCAGAGACTGCTTCCTTTATGCCATGGAAGAGCATTCATTCATTCTATTGAATCAGGACCAAGTTCTGCTCCACACTTCAGGTGCCAATGCCTGCCAGTCCCCCATTATATGCTTCTCAGCTGTCCACAGGCAGCAGACAAGCTTTGTCATATTCTTTGCATAATCTTCACACACCAAAATCCTCCTCAAATATCTGCGCTGTATGTGCACCCTCAAGTACTGAGTGTGGAAACTGGTATGGAGGAAGTCATGTTTGTCTCTCCAACATTAAAAGGCGCTTGGCTTATGTGAATGCCTCTTTGGGGGAATAGGTTGAACTGCAGCTTGAAAAGAAAATAAACTTTGTTGTGTCTGTATTTCTTCCAAAGTTCAATATCCTCTTTGGGCTTATGAATTTCACAAGGCATAATAAGTCTGTTGACAGAGGTCTGACTTTGCCCCATTTTTTTCTTAATCCTGATCCAACACTATTTGTTCTATTGGTTTTCAGATGGAGTTGAAGGGTTACAGAGAGACACTAATAGTAAGAGACACTAATAGTGAGAAACACATCTGTTTGTTGCCTCTCACAATAGCCCTAAGGGTCTGTGAAGGAGCCTTCAAGTGAGGTAAGTGTCCTTGGCCAAAATTGAACCTGGGACACTTCAGTCCACAGGCCAAGACTCTAATTACTGAGCCAAACTTGCCACAGAAGTCCCTTTTTGTAACTGAATGATCCTGGTTGCTACCATATGTAGCATATACCTACATAAACACAGGTTCTAGCACCTTCCCTGGTATTTAACAAGGTCTCTGACCTACACTCCTACAAACTGCTGCAAGCATATTTCACAGTGAGAAAGCTCTGACATTTCGCATTCACATTTTGCTGCTCATGGCTTCTAGTTTAACAGTCATGCCAACCTGAAACCAACATCTGTCTTCTATGATTTTAAAGGCCAATGTTAAAAAAAATATGGAATGTGTTTAACTACCAAAGTCAATGAAATTGGAACTGATGGGTCAGGATTTACTGTCATGTGCCTGTTATCTAGGACTGTACAGTCTCTGTCTCCTGACCAAAGAACCAGACTTGTAATCAGGTCAGTCAGTTCTTCTCTCCTCCTCCCAGACAACACATTGAAAGAATAGAACAAAATCTTAAGGCCTCTGAACCTTGGTCTGCACTTCCATGTCCCGCCTCTTGCCAAACGGGTGGAATTCAGAAAAAGATCATCCAACAGCTCTTTGTGAGGTCATCCGCAAAACACTATTACATTTCCCTGCTACAAACAGCACAAAGATGGAATCTCTTTTTGAGGTTCTTAACTTCTCTCTCACAGATTTTGTGCTGTCACTGTGGATGTCAACAGTTGGCATCCTGGAGATGTCATGGCAGGGGGTATGAGCTATTGGAGCCCAGGGGTGTCAAATTGGAGTGTGATATGAGAGGTTTAGGGTTCACAATGGGGTATGGCAGTGGGAGTTCTGAAAATGTTATAATACAGTGAGGACAGTGGTGTACCTGGGTGTCATAGTTTAGTGTGCTCCATGAAAATCCTTGGGTGTAAAAATGAAGTGTGTGCTATGGGAGCCATGTTTTGTCTAAGTGGAATATGCACTGTGGCAACCCAGGGAAATCAGAGTAGAATGTTGGTAGAGGGATCCTAGTTCACGAGGGGTAATGTGGGCCATTGGAGTCCTGAGGTTACATAGTGGTCTCTGTGTAATGAAATCCCTATGTTGTCAATGTGGAGTGGAGGCTGTGAAATACGAGGGGTGTCACACTTTACTTAGGTAGGTGGAGTGGTAGCCATGGGTTTTACAGAGGATTATTGGCAGTGTAAACCAATGTACAAATTTGAATGTGGGCAGTCAGAAACCTGGTTATCGCAGTGGAATGTGAGCAATTTGAGCCTGGGAATATCACTTGCTAGTGTTGACAGTAGGATCCCTCAGGTGTCACATTAGAGTGTGCAGTGTGGACATCCTGGAAGTGTCACACTGCTGTTTGTACAGTGGGAATGCTCTATCACATTGGAGTTTTGGCTGAGGGAGCTGTGCATATGACAGTGACATATGGCCAATGGAGCCTCATAGTATCATCATAGAATGTGGGCTCTGGAAATCCTGGAGCTGTCATAGTGAAAATGGGTAGTGGTATACCTAAAAATTCACAGGGAAGTGTTGGGTGTCACAGGAGAATGTGGGAGGTAAATGACCAGGGGTTAAAAACAGAATATTGGCAATGGAAAACCAGGTGTTACCATGGAGTTAGGAAACTGAGATACCTGGATTCCCAGTGTTGTGTGGACTTTGGGATCTCTGTGTTGTCACAGTGGTGTGTGGGTAATGAGAACCCTATAAAGTTTAAAGGAACTGTGGACTGTGGGAACTCAGGGGGTTCACAGAAGAATGTGGGCAGTGGGAACCCTGTGGTATCATAGTGAAGTATGGGCAGTGGGGGCCCTGCAGTGTCACAGTGGAGCAGGGCAGGGGAAGCCCTGCCATTGCACAGTGTGATATGGGCAGTGGGAAACCTACATTGTCATTGCTGTGTATGCAGTGGGTACCCTGGTGGAATTTCACAGTGGAATTTGGACAGTGAAAAGCCTGTGGTGGCACAGAGTATTGTTGACACTGTGAGCTCTGTGGTGTTAAAGTGAACTGTGGGCAATGGGAGCCCTGAGGTGTCATGGTAGTGTGTGGGCACTGCAAAACTTTCAGTGTCACAGGAGGATGTGCACCATGGGAGCCCTGAGGTTCACAATGGAGTGTGTGCAATGGGAGCCCTGGACTATGAGTTGTAGTTTGTGTGCAGTGGGATACATAGGCTGACAGAGTAGAGTGTGTGCTGTGGAAATAATGGAAGTGTCAAAGTGGATAATGGGGTGTGGGCATTGGAAGGCCTATGGTGACACAAAGGAATGTGGGATGTGGAGTCCTGATGGTATAACAGTAATATGAAGGTATTGGGAACACTGTTGGCGTCACTGTAATGTGTGGGCAGTTGGAGAACTGAGGTTTCATTGTGAATTGTGGGTTGTAAATTCCAGGTGTCACAGTGTAGTGAAGGGAGTGGGAGCCCTGTGTTGACAGTACAGTGTGGGCTGTGGTTGTACTGGGTTGTCAGAGTGAAGCATGATCAATGGAAGCCCTGTGGTGTCATTGTAGAGCCTGGGCAGTGTGAACCCTGTGGTGCCAGAGTAGAATGCGAGCTTTGGGAGTCCTGGAGTGCCAGAGTGAAGTATGGTCAATGGAAGCCCTATGGAGTCACAGTATGGTGTGGGCCATGTGAGACCTGTAATATCAGAGTAAAGGGTGGTCAACGGGAGCCCTGTTAAGTCACAGTGAAGTGGACTATGGGAACCCTAGGAAACGACAGGGTAATGTGAGCAGTTGGAGCCCTGAGGTTCAAAAGGTATTGTGGGCAGTTGAGTCTCTAGTATGTCACAGATGTGTCAGAAGTGCAAGAACTGGAGAACACAGTGGAGCATGGATAGCAGAGCACAGTCCTGTCACAATGGTTTGGATAGTGGGAGCCCAAGTCTGTCAAATTGGATTGCTGGCAGTGGGACTTCTGGGGTGTAACAATAAACTGTGGATGTGGGGGTTAGGAATGTATCATAAATACATGTGAGCAGTGGCAGCCATGAAATGTCACAGTGGATTGTGGGCTGTTGGAACCTTTAATGCCACCATGTATTATTGGTAGTAGGAGCCCTAGGGAGGGACAGGGTAGTGTTGGCAATGGAAGCACTATGGTGTCAAAGTGAAGTGTGTAAGTGGGTTCCCTATGGTTTCATCATTCAGGGTGGGCATGGGGAGCCATGGATTTTCATTGTGGAATGTAAGCAGTGAGAACTCTGGGGTGTGAAATGTATTGTGAGTTGTGAGGATCCAAAGGATTTCAAAGTGGAGGGTGGGTAGTTAAAGCCTCGGTATATCGAAGGGGAATGCTGAGAGTGGGAGCTCCATGATATCACCATTAAAGATGTGCAGTGGGAGACGTGATTTTACAATGCATTGTGGGTAGTGTTATCTCTAAGGTGTCAGACTGAAGTGAAGGCTGTGGTAGCCCAGGTGTCATACTGATGTTTGTGCTGTTGGAGACCTTGAGGTGTGGCAGTGTACTATGGCCTCTGGAGCTTTTGTGTGTCATTGTGGAGTGTAGGCAGTTGGAACCAAGGGTGATTTCCAAATCACATGGTGACACTGAGAATCATCTGTGTCTACCCTGGAGTGTGTGATCTGGGAGCCCTCAGGTCAGAATGGTGTGTAGGCTGTGCAAGACCTTGGGTATTACAGCAGACTTTGACAGTAGGCAACCAGGGATGCCGAAGTGCATTCTGGACAGTGGGATTCTTTGGAGGTCACAGAAGTGTGTGGCCAGTGTGGGTTCTGAAGGTATGTTAGTGGGAGAGACAGTGTAAGTCCTGAAGTGTTTAATTTCTGGGAAGTGGTAACACTCAGGTGTCAAGTAGTGTGTTAGTCATGAAGATGTTATTGGGTAGTGTGGGCAGTGGAAGCCCTAGGATGTGGGGGTAGTGGTAGATTTGAAAATTCAATAGTTTAGTGTGGGTAGTAGGCCTCATCAGGGGTCACAGAGGAGTTTCCAAAGGGGGATTCCTAGAGGTGTCATTGTCAGATGTGGGCATTGGAAGCCTGGGAGCATCAAAATCTGTTGTGTGAAGTGGGAGCCCTGGGGTGTCACAGTGGCCTGTAGGCAGTAAGAGCCAGGGAAGTGACACAATAGAATGTGGACAGTGGGATCCCTGGAGTGTTACAATGATTTATGGGCCAGAGGGACCCTGGGAGTTACAGTAAAATAGGGAGAGTGAAATATCTCCAGTGTCACACTGGAGTGAAGAGACAGTGGGAACACTATAAAGAAACTTTGGAGTGTAAAAGAAATCCTTGGGTGTCACAAAGGAGTAAAGTGGAGTAAACTCTATCTAGTGCAGTCCAATAGTAAGGATACATTGAGACCCATTAGCCAGTAAAAGCAACCACTAAATATTTTAGGCCTGTACTCCAAGGCCCTTCATAGAACATCCTTAACTCCCTTGTTAAAATAACAAGACCCAACCAATGGGCTTTTCTCTAAATTCCTCTTCATTCCAGTTTCTGCCACACAGCAAAAATTCTGTATTCTGAGACAATCCGAAAGAATAACTTCCAAAATTTCAGAACTCTACAAGCCAAGCCCAAAGAGAAACTGATAAGTCTGAGTAAGCCGATTGAAAAGCCTCCATTGACAAACTCCAAACCCATGCACAAACAACCCACTACATTAGACTTAGTTTGGCATATGAATACAAATGTAAAAAGCCTATCAACCTTCAAATAGCTTTAAAATTTAGAATAACCCCCCACAAATGTAATTACCTCAGAAATAAGGTCTGTCTTTATAAAAAGGCATTGCTTCTTTTATGTTCCAGAAATATTTGCATCAATTGCAATAGCCTTTCTAAACAACTACCTTACTTCTTTTGTGATTACCTTTCTAGGGGTTTATTCTAAATTCTAAAGCTCACAAAGACATGTAGGGAAAGATGACTTCCCATTATTTTTGTGGGAAAATCTTGTAAAAGTTATTATCTGAGTATTCCCTTTACCTTCTATTAGGTATTCAGTTCTTGAAGAAGGGAAATGACATGAACAAGTAGATGGTGGGTGTCGTAAGTAATTGACTTCCCTGCCCCTAACTATTTTCTCCATAATTTTTTCATCTTCTAACCAGAGAGATTTTGGTAAAATATATCTCTATCGTGATTTATTTTATAGGAGTGGTTGATAGTTTATTTTGATGCAATCTTTAATATACTAGTAAATAAAAGTTTTTTTCCTCCTGGACCTTAAAATCTAGACATTATATATGTCTCCTATACCCTTTCCAGTGATTGTTAAATAAGAATTCCTTAATGTTGTCCTCTAAGTCACTCTTTTGTGGATTATGCCCTCTTTTGTGAATTACATATATTTTCTTACATTATTCCAATATGTTTTATGGTTCTAGGATTTATTTATTTTTTTTGAGATTCTGCCAATACATCATGTTTTTAAGCCTTATTTTTGTGGATTTGATAAGAGCCAGTCTTCCCTGTCACAGTATTACAAATAAAACTTTCTACTTCAATAACCAAGGTTGTGAATTTTTTATCTTATATTTAAGGTGATAAGTTTTTATATTCATTATACCATATATTAATTTGTTGATTATTCAATCACTTGTAGTAATTTTTAAACATGGCTGACATATCAATGCTGTTTATTTAGAGAGCTTTGTTTCTGGTACATTGAATGCATTCAGTATGTATTAACCCTTTACTTTACCTCCATATTTTAGGGCTTTGTAGTAGCTAAGAGTTTGATTTGTATCATGATTTTTGTTAGGTACAGAAATCCATTTGGCTTATGAAGAATAACTGATGATGATTCCTTTTTTTCCCTAGATTCTAAATGTTAGGGGCAGAGCTATTGACCATGCTCTGTTAACAGTGATGGTTAGCTATAGTTATAAGAAATATTAATCATGTTCTGTTAACTGTGATTGTTCTGAGGGGATTAGAAAAATCACTTTCTAACCTGGCTAGGAGTTGTATGCCCCAGGATGTGGGTATTATCCTTTTTCCAAGAACTGTCTATCATAATGGAAAGATTAAGAACCTTGTTCCTGAATCAATGGAATCCTGGAGGCACCAGTCCATTGCAACCCCAGCCCACATTGCCTGTAATATAGTCCCGGAGGTGCCACCTGGAGTCCCAGAGACCTTTTGCAACCTCCAATCGACCTTTCCTACTTCCTCATGCCTGTAATTCCTACTTTCACATGAAGCCTTTGTCCTTCTAACCAGCATAAGCAGCTGTCTTATGTGGGCGGCAGAGCAGATTTTTGGTGGATGACCATTACTGCTCTCATAGATTGCCTGCAATATTGGAATAAATGCTCATATGATTCAACCCTGTCTCTGCTTAACTGGCTGAAGTGGTGACAGGCAGTTTGAACCCATTGTTGCCTGGTTTCATAAACACAAGAAAATGTAGTTTGTGTACACATTATTCCTAAATTTCTTCTTTCAACAGATATTTTGTGTATTTTCTGTGTGCTAAGCAATGATATCTCAACTGAGTAAGGGTCCTGAATAAGATAAACTCCCATTTTTATTGAGCAATTATTGTCTATAGTAAACATAACTCATATACAAGGAAAAGTAAAGAAATATAATTATTTGCAAACGTGGTAAGAAGGAAACTAAGGGAGGTAATTTAATTAGAGTTAGTTGGGGCAGTATATGGTGTTTTTACTCATAAAAGCCAAGGAAATCAAAGGATGTTAGCTGAATGTTGAATCTTTGGAAGGAGGCAGTGGTGCATAAATCTGTGGAAAATATTTTGGACCCAGAAACCACAATTGATTCCTTAAAGTGGGAACTAGCTCTTGTGGTTGTTTAGTTTGTGTCAGAGCCCATGTGTGCCAGAAGTCTTGGTGGAATATATGACTTCATATTTTTTGTCAAAAGTAATACCAAACAACCAAAGTACTTTATGTGGAGCAATTACTCTGACATGAGTTATGTTTATGTAAATCATTTAGACTTTGGGAAAATGTAAACCTTCATGAAGTTATTGGGATATTAGGAAATTTAAGCATTTATAGTAATCAAAGTCCTCTATTTAAAGTGATTTTTTAGCCATGCCTGTGTGGCTCAATGATTGAGCATCAACCCATGATACAGGAGATCAAGGTTGGATTCCCAGTCAGGGTACATGCCTGGGTTGCAGGCTTGATCCCCAGTGGGGAGTGTGAGGAGGCAGATCAATGACTCTCTCATCATTGATGTTTCTGTCTCTTTCCCTCTTCCCTTTTCTCTCTGAAATCAATACAGACTTATTTTTTAAAAAAATAAAAGTTAATTTTTAGGGACACATTTAAATGAAAACTGCCAAGTAAGACAGAAATAAAGACTACGTGAGGGTCCCATTTAGAAACAGAAGCGACGAAAATTTAGAACTACATAAATACAGACTTAAAGTCACATGGTTAATTTTAATTTTTATCATTTTAACTGAACATATTGTAAAATAATAAAGACTGTGAAAAAAATAACCAATCATTTTTAATGAATGATTGCATAATTTATCTTCAAAATAATACACATTTTTAGATAATCAGGGTACACCAAAATAAGTAAAAGCTGACAATATAAAAATGAAGTAAGATATACATCATAGAAAGTAATGCATGTATTTCCTCATGGCCTGTGACACATGTTCATCTTTGTTAATTCATAGTAGGCATTTCCAGGACTTTTTTTCTTTTTAAAATTGATTTCAGACAGAGAAAGGGAGAGGGAGAGAGAGATACAAACATCAATAATTAAAATAATCAATTAGCTGCCTCCTACACCCCTTCTACTGGGGATAGAGCCCTTAAGAGTGCACGTGCCCTGACAGGGAATTGAACTGTGACCTCCTGGTGTCAGGATGGACACTCAACTACTGAGACTCACAGGCAGGGCTAGAAGACTTTTAATCATCAACATATATGGGTATGTGTTGGATGACTTAATGGAAAGCAGTTAGTAATTAAATATTTCTTAAACTTATATGTAAAAAAAGTTTGGTCTGGGGAAATAATTAGATGCTGAACTTGATTTTAATTGCAATAAAAGTAGAATTTTAAAGTTGTGCATATGTTTGAGTTAAATATGATGCAATGTTGTTGATATTATGGGTAACCATTTTAGTCTTTGGGTGGAAAAACAAAGTAGAGCAAGCCACCAAGCCAAGTTTTGAAAGAAGTGGTAGATGGAGGTCACCATTTCCTTCAAGAAACAGAGGTCATGTAGGAAGTCTGAGACGTGGAAGAGGACAAAGTAGCAGAGCAAAAGGCTGTCCCTCTGGTGGAGAACTCTGAGGTAATGTTTTAAAATATAGGGATGGAAGGAGACTTGACTTGGGGTGGTGAACACACGAGCCTGTATGCAGATGTATTATGGAATTGTACACCTGAAATCTATGTAAATATATTAACCAATGCAATTCCCATAAATTCAGTAAAACAGAACAGATGGGGAAACAGTAAATCAAATATTTTTGAAAAATTAGAAACTAACAGAACAGTAAAATGTTGTGAAACCATTGAAGTGAAAAAGAGTACTTTTGAATGTATAGAACTATCAAATTTTATTTATATGTTTTCTAAGGAAAATAATAGATAACATTCATTAGATTAGGAATTAACAGTGATGATCAGATGATTTTTAAATGCTAAAGAATTATTGTGTTTATAAAAGTGAATGAAATAAGTAATGTGCAAAACAATCAATCACGTTTCAGGGAAAGAGCATAAACTTCAAGCTAAAGTCATTCTATTTTACCATTATTACTGTTTCCCTCTATTCACTTCAACAGTTCTCTAAATAACTCATTTTTGTTAATCTTATGCTGAATTTTCCTCTTTATCACAAAGAAGTATATAAGTTTCAAGTGATGTTTCATATATAATGATTAAGAATACATTTATTATTTAATTGACAATAAAATTATTCATCATAAAAAAACATTAGGACATCTTGAAAACTTCAACAAAATAAAGATCAGTCTCAATGCATACAACTCAAAGATAAACACTTCATATTTGAGGATTGACCTTGAAATACTTGTTTTTAGTACATAAATATGCTGAACTAATCACTGTTATTATTCTGATATGAGAAATTTCTACCTGTATTTGGTGTTGCGAACTTTGTAATTGGGAAACTGTATAAGGGGTGTGTGTGTAGTTTCCTATAGGTTTACAAAGCACTCAGTATTAAAGGAAGTCACTTTCACTTCAAAAATATTTATCAGACTATGTAACATAAAAACTTTGTTTATGTTAACTAATGTGTCTTTGATAATTAAACGTGTGAATATTTAGGAGAAGTTTCCTAAGTTGAAATTGCAGAGTTTGCCGAACTTTAAGGTAAATGGCCCTGTTGTTACCAATAAGGTGAACTTGAGAAGTTACCAATTTGTATTTTGCCATATACGTGGATATCTTTTTTTTTTTTTTTAACCCGTGACAATTTTTTTTTCTGTTTAAATAGAAAAAAATTTTATTTTTATTTTTGTTTAAAATATTACAGATATCCCTTTTTCTCTCCAATGACCCGTTCCACACCGTCCCACCCCCTCCCCAGTCCCTCTCCCCACCATTGTTCGTGTCCTTGGGTTGTGCATATATGCATATAAATTCTTTGGTTACTCTCTCCCCCTCCACCCACCCACCCTCCTCCATCCCTCTGACATTCATCAGTCTGATCCATGCTTCCATGTCATTGAATCTATTCTATTCATCAATTTATTAAGTTCTTTAGATTCCACATATAAGCAAGATATGTGATGTTTGTCTTTCGCTGCCTGGCTTATTTCACTTAGCATAATATTCTCCAGGTATATCCATACTGTCCCAAAGGGTACGAGATTATTC
>NW_015504794.1:6564-25427 GCF_001595765.1 Miniopterus natalensis | reverse complement strand
TGGGGTTCCTTTGTATTTTGAGGCTGTTTTCTTTTGCTGTGCAGAAGCTTTTTAGTTTGATGTAGTCCCATATGTTTATTTTTTCTTTTGTTTCTCTTGCCCTAGGAGATGTATCAGTGAAAAGCCCACACCATGGGATGTCTGTGACTTTACTGTCTATGTTTTCTTCCAGGATGTTTTGGTTTCGTGACTTACATTTAAGTCTTTTATTCATTTTGAGTTTATTTTTGTGTATGGTGAAAGTTGGTGGTCTAGTTTCATTCTTTTGCATGTATCTGTCCAATTTCCCCAGCACCACTTATTGAAGAGGTTGTCTTTACTCCGTTGGATACTCTTGCCTCCTTTGTCAAATATTAACTGACCATAATGGCGTGGGTCTATTTCTGGGGTCTCTGTTCTGTTCCATTGATCTATATGCCTGTTGTTGTACCAATACCAGGCCGTTTTGATTACAGAGGCTTTGTAATACAGTTTGAAGTCTGGTAATGTGATCCCTCCCACTCTGTTCTTTTTTCTCAAGATGGCTGCAGCTATTCGGGGTCTTTTTTTGTTCTATATAAATTTTCCAAATGTTTGTTCTGGGTCTGTGAAATATGCTGTTGGTATTTTAATAGGAATTGCATTGAATTTATAAATTGCTTTGGGTAGTACAGAGATTTTAAAGATATTAATTCTTCCAATCCATGAGCATGGTATATTCTTCCACTTGTTTAAATCTTCCTCTATTTCTTTTTTCAGTGTCACGTAGTTTTCCGAGTACAGGTCTTTTACATCCTTGGTTAAGTTTATTCCTAGGTATCTTAGTTTTTTAGTTGCAATGGTAAATGGTATTGCTTTATTAGTTTCTCTCTCTGCAAGTTCATTGTTGGTGTATAAGAATGTCATCGATTTCCAGATGTTGATTTTGTATCCAGCTACCGTGCCAAATTCGTTTATCAAATCTAGTAGTACTTTGATGGAGTCTTTAGCGTTTTCTATGTACAATATCATGTCATCGGCAAATAATGACAGTTTTACTTGCTCCTTTCCAATTTGGATACCTTTTATGTTTTCTTCCTATCTGATGGCTATGGCGACAACTTCCAGTACTATGTTGAATAAGAGTGGTGAAAGTGGACACATCTCTGTCTTGTCCCTGTTTTTAATGGAAATGGTTTTAGTTTTTGAAAATTGAGTATGATGTTGGCTCTGGGTCTGTCATATATGGCCTTTATTATGTTGAGGTATGATATTCTCTTCCCACTTTGCTGAGAGTTTTTATCAGAAATGGGTGCTGGATTTTGTAAAATGATTTTCTTCGTCTATTGATATGATCATATGATTTTTGTCCTTCATTTTGTTTATGTGATGTATCATATTTATTGATTTCCAGATGTTGTACCAGCCTTGCATCCCCAGAATAAATCCCATGATGTATGATCTTTTTAATGTATTGCTGGAGACAGTTTGCTAGTATTTTGAGGATTTTAGCATCTATGTTCATCAGGGATATTGGTCTGTAATTTTCTTTCTTTGTAGTATCTTTATCTGGTTTTGGGATTAGGATGATGCTGGCCTCATAAAAAGAGTTTGGGAGTTTTCCCTCCTCTTGAATTTTCTGGAATAGTTTGAATAGAATAGGTGTTAATTCTTCTTTGAATGTTTGGCAAAACTCACCTGTAAATCCTTCTGGTCCAGGACTTTTGTTTGCTGGGAGTTTTTTGATTACTGCTTCAATTACATTAGTTGTTACCAGCCTATTCGGTTTTCCGCCTCTTCTTGATTCAGCTTTGGAAGGTTGTGTGCGTCTAGAAATTTGTCCATTTGCCCCATGTTGTCCAATTTGTTGGCATACAGTTGCTCATAATATTTTCTTACAATCCTTTGTATTTCTGTTGGATCAGTTGTTATATCGCCTCTTTCATTTCTGATTTTATTTATTTGGGTCCTCTCTCTTTGTTTCTTAGTGAGTCTGGCTAAAGGTGCATCAATCCTACTTACCTTTTCCAAGAGTCAGCTCTTGGTTTCATTGATTATTTTGTATTTTTTTTTTAGTCTCTATGTCATTAATCTCGGCTCTGATTTTTATTATTTCCACCCTTCTACTTCCTCGGGGCTTTTCTTGCTGTTCTCATTCTAGTTCTTTTAGGTGTTATGTTGGATGGTTCATTAGATCTTTTTCTTATTTCTTGAGATAGGCCTGTAATTCCCTGAATTTTCCTCTCAGGACTGCTTTCGCCGTATCCCATAGGTTTTGGGTTGTTGTCTGCTCATTTTCGTTACTTTTGATTTCTTCCTGGATCTCATTGGTAACCCACTCATTGTTTAATAACATGCTATTTAGCCTCCATGTATTTGAACATTTTTGAGTTTTTTTATAGTGGTTGATTTCTAGTTTCATGGCATTGTGATACAAGAAGATGCTTGATATGATTTCAATCTTCTTATATTTGTAGAGACTTGCCTTGGCCCTAACATGTGGTCTATTTTTGAGAATGTCCCATGTGCACTTGAGGAGAATATGTATTCTGCTGCTTTGGGGCAAATGTTCTGTAAATGTCAATTAAATCCATTCGATCTAGTGATTCATTTAAGGTCTACGTTTCCCTGTTGATTTTTTGTCTTGATGATCTGTCGAGTGCTTTCGGTGGAGTGTTAAAGTCCCCCACTATGATTGTGTTGCTGTCTATCTCCCCTTTAAAGTCCCCCAAGAAATTTCGTATATATTTAGGTGCTCCTATATTGGGTGCATAAATGTTTATAAGGGTTATTTTCTCCTGTTGGATTGATCCCTTTAGTAATATGTAGTGATCATCTTTGTCTCATCATGGGCTTTATTTTGAAGTCTGTTTTGTCAGAAATAAGAATTGCTACTCCAGCTTTCTTTTCCTTTTCACTTGCATGGAATATTTTACTCCATCCCTTCACTTTTAGCCTGTGTGTGAGTCTTTTGCTCTCAGGTGGGTCTCTTGTAGACAGCATATATTTGGGTCCTGTTTTCTTATCCATTCAGCTACCCTTTGACTTTTGATTGGACCATTTACTCCGTTTACATTTAAGGTTACTATTGATATCAACTTATTTAATGCCATTCTTACCCTTTATGCTGATGTACCTTTCTGTCACTATTCCTTCTTTTTCTTACAGCAGTCCTTTTAGCATTTCTTGCAATGGTGGTTTGGTGGTACTGAACTCCTTTAGCCTTTTTTTGTGTGTGAGAATCTTTTTATTTCACCTTCCATTTTAAAGGATAGCCTTGCTGGATAAAGCAATCTTGGTTGCATGTTCTTGCTTTTCATTACTTGGAGAACTTCATGCCACTCCCTTCTGTCCTGAAGAGTCTCTGTTGAGAAATCAGCTGTCAGCCTTATGGGGGTTCCCTTGTAGGTCACTGCTTGTCTCTGTTTTGCAGCCCTTAATATTTCCTCTTTGTCCTTGACATTTGCCATTTTAATTATTATGTGTCTTGGAGTGGGTCTCTTTGGGTCCCTCTTGTTTGGAAACCTTTGGGCTTCACAAACTTGTGTGGCTTTCTCCTTCGCCAGCCTAGGGAAGTTTTCTATAATTATTTCCTCCACCAAGTTCTCTATCCCTTGCTCTCTTTCCTCCCCATCTGGCAATCCTATGACACAAATGTTTCTCTTCATGTTGTCTCAAAGCTCCCTCAGACTGTCCTCATGCTTTTTAAGTGTTTTTTTCTTTTTGCTGCTCTGATTTTTTCTCAAAAAAAATCTTGTCTTTGAAGTCACTTATTCTATCCTCTGCTTCATTGAGCCTGCTTGTAATTCCTTCCAGTGCATTCTTGATACCAGATACAGCATTCTTTATCTCTGAGTTTGTTTATAGTATGTATCTCTTTTTTCATGTTTTCACTAAGGTCCTCGATCTTATCATCTAGTGTTTTCTTAAGTTCCTTGAACATCTTCCCCATCCATACTCTGAACTCCATTTCTGATAACTTGCTTAACTCCAACTCATCAAAGTCTTTTTCTTGCAATGTTTCCTTTTCTTTAATTTGGAGGTTGTTTCTTTGGGGGTTGTTTCTTTGTCTCCCCATTTTAGTAAGTCTTAGTGTTTGTATCTATATATTAGATATATTTGCTGTCCACTAGTCTTGTGCGATGGGATATTGTCTTGTTGGTCCAGTGGCGCCCAGAGGTGTGTTTTCCTTATACTTCTGAGCTCTTTGCTCTATGCATGTCCCTGTTGTGGGTGTCCCTTTTGTGTTTTCTTTATGTTCTCCTGTTGTGGTTGGGTCTAGATTGTCACTGATCAGTCCTTGGGAAGACCCTCCTCTCAGGTTGGCTAACTGTGTCTCAGCCCCAACCTTGTCGTGTAAGCTGTTGTACATGTGCTGGCAAGGCAGGAGACAATACACAACTAAACTTCCAGGAACCAGAGGTATCTTACAAAATATCTTGACTGTCACAATGAAAACAACCCATGTGAAAATAGAACTGGGAGAGTGAAGGGAGAACACACACACACACACTCACACACTCACACACAAAAATGCTTAAAAAATGCTTAGAGATGTATATTGTTGTTAATACTGGTGAAAATTTAGAAAATAATAATAAACTAAAATTGAAAAAAAAGAGAAGCTACTGGGAGATAACAGAAGCAAAGAAAAGTTTCTGAAAGAAGGGCCAGCAAAAAATTAAGGGAGATGCCGGAACCCGCAGGCAGAGTCGAACAGTCCTGAGGAAGGGGTGAAGATAAAGAAAAGACAGACACAAAAAAGATGGGATCGGGAGGGCTGCAGCTTGTGACTGCTGCCAGCTGCCAGCCCGGAGTTTATTTTTCCAGCTCAATATATACAGGCACTGTTGATTTTGCTGAATAGCATCCCTTCCCACATTCCTTTAAGGCTGTATGAATGCTCTTTCAGAGTAAACACTCTGCCACCTGCATGAGCTCAGACCTTGGTAACTTTTAACCAGCTTGTAATGGGAACTTTTGGGGAGGATTGAGTCCTTGGCTCCAGAGCCTCAGGCTACATGGACCATGTCCAGACACATAGCGGGCTCTCAATATCGAAGGTCATTGTGGGGAGGGTCGAGTCCCTGACTCTAGACCCTCAGGTGGCGTGGACCATGTCCAGACACGTCACCGGCTCCCAACAGGGAGAGAATAGAAATAGAATAATAGTTGAAAATGAGAAAACAAAAATACAATAGAGGATAAGAGAAACTAACAATTGAACAAAAAGACAGGAAGACAGAAGGGAGGATAATGAAAGAATGAAAGAAAAGTAGAAAAAGAAAAAAGAAAAAGAAAAAAGTTATGCCAATGGATTGAGAGGAGAGAGAGAGATAAAGCCCAGTCAGGGAGGGAGTCTGATAAGAGTTTTGGGAGAAACTATAGAGGAAAGCAGTAAACTTGGTTATAATGATAAAGTCCCAGTCGTTAAGCAGGGATATTAAGAAAGTCTTGATATTAGAAGCAAGGATAAAACAAAACAAAGCAAATAACCAAACAAAACTAAAAAGGTAAGCAAGACAAAATTCTTTTATAAAAAAAGAGAAGAAAACAAAATTTA
This sequence comes from Miniopterus natalensis, assembly GCF_001595765.1. Next base: position 19,906 of record NW_015504794.1, on the reverse strand, counting down.
GTTAAAAAAATGTTTAAAATTTTAAAAAAATTTAAAAAAATTATTATAAAATTTAAAAAAGAAGAAAACACAAATTTTCTCCCCTTTCTCCTCTTCCTAAGGAAAAAAGAGACAAAATACACAAACCCACAAATAAAAAACAAACAAAAAATGCCAAAACCAAAAAAACCAAAACAAAACCAAACAAAAACAGAAGAAAAAAAGGTAGTAAACCAGGTGAGTTTCTTCTGGGCAACTTATGTTGTGTGAGGGTCACTGTTTTGTATGCTGATTTCAGTTCTCCTGGGAGATACTTGTGTATCAGCCAATGTGAGGAGCTGTCTAGGTTTGGCTCTGGTGTCCTTAGGTAGATGGTTGATCTGAGGCTCTCTGTGGACCACCTCCCCTTGTCAACTATTTTGCAACCTTGTAGTTGCCTGGTCTTACTCCAGAGTCTGCTGTAGAGTCTTTAGGGTGCAGGGTGGCTAGTGTAGCCCAGGTTATCAGTCCCTTTAGAGGTGTCACTGTCAGGCACTCACTCTGTGGGAGTTAATCTCTGCTCCACAGCCAGCTCCTCAGTCCCTAACCTGTCCTCCGATTCTAGTTCCCCATGCTCTTTCCTAGTGCAGCTTCGGATTGATTTCAGCCTGTTGCTTTTTCTGTATGGGCTGTTTCAGCAGCCTCGGCTCAGTGGGTTCTATTAAAAACACATTCTAGTGAGCCCTTTGCCTGCCCTGCCCCCAGAAGGGGTTTTCAACATTTCCTCCAGTTCCCAAACAACAGTCCCTGAGAGTCTTATTCTTATGATGTCCTCCTGTGAGCTGCTCTCCCTTCCCCTTCAGGTCTGTGCCCTGAGGGTGTGTCTGGGCCTCAGTGAGCTGGACCAGCCCCTTTCCTGCTGCGGGCCTTGCTTCTGGCTACAGGAGAGGCAGGCAGGCTCTGCCCCTCCCTGCTCAGCTGTGGTTGGCTGGTTACACCAGGCCCACCCCTCAGACCATCTACTGTCCACACAGTGCACATCGGGAAGGTGGGAGCCAGTTCCCTGATCAGACTCACAAGCGCACAAAGCAACACACCGGCAGAGAGTCCGCCCTGCAATGTCCCGCTGCCTGCGCCCCAAGGCACTGAGCGGGAGAGGACTCAAAGTCAGCTCCCCGCACCTGCTGGTCTCAGCAAAGCTGGCATGGCTTCACGTGCCACCAAGGCGGCTCTCAGGGCTGGTCACCGATCCCAGCCTCTAGGCACAGGGAGCTCAGGGCGAGAGGGCTCCCCCACTTCACCACACAGATTCTGCACTTTCTGAGGCTCAACACAATGCCTCACAGGAAGGCAGAGGGGCCCAGTATGTGGCTGCTCAGTGCAGTCCTCTGGTCCCTTACTACTGGGGTGCCACAGACCTTGGGACAGCCTTCTCTATGCTCCGCACCCTGAGCACTAGATGCAGGTTGCAGCAGCCACTAGAAGCTTTGTTTTGCTAGGAAGGCGCTGTCAGCAATTAGAGGCTTTGTTTCCTAGAAGGCGTGGTCCCTCCCCTCTTCACAGACTCTGCTTCCCTGGGTCCCTCTGCCCTGTGTGCGGGGTGCTCCTTCCCCTCTCCTTGCTCCGGGTGTGGGATCCTGGCTTTTGGATGCTGTCTGCACTCCCCAGGGGAGGGAGCTTTGCAGCCTCCAAGCCTCTGGGCTTGGAGCCCAGCACAGGCTTCATGGGGGACTCCTCCTTCCTATAGCCCCCCTCTCTTACTGGACTCTGTGATGTTTCTTCAGTGCTCCCCACTCGCACTCCGTCCACTCAGGTATGTTTCTCTGTTTTTTCAAGCTGGTTATGTAGGATTTTAGGAGTAAGTCAAGTTTGTGGCTGGGAGCAGGGGTGCTCTGCTGCTTCTCACAGGGCCGCCATCTTCCCAACCCCCAACCCGTGACAATTCTAAGAAATTGGAACATAAACAGTTTTTCTTGTTAAAAAGGTAAAATTATTTTTATTTTTTTCAATATGGCTTTTTTTTTTTAATATGTTTTTGTTGATTTTAGAAAGAGGTAGGAGGTGGAAAGGCAGAAATGTCAATGATGAGAAAGTCATTGATCGGCTGCCTCAAGCAAGTCCCTTTTGGCAACCAAGCCCACAACCCAGGCATGTGCCTTAATGGTGAATCTTACCATGATATCCTGGTTCATGGGTCAACACTCAACCACTCAGCATCCCAGGCCTGGCATAGCATAGTCTTTTGATTAAAAATTAGGATTATTTTGTTAATTCATTTTGGGAATCATATGGTAATACCATTTTAGATAATACCTGTTTGTGATGCATCACCTTTTGAAAATTTTCATACCTTTACTTATAAATATGTTACACATTTAAAAATCTTTTTCGACATAAGGCTTACCTGAACTATCATTGACAATTTTCCTTGTATATTTAAGAATTATTTTTGTGTTTACTTAAACCAGTAACTGTGAAGGGAAGATTGGTCACCACAACCGTCATATAATTCCGTAAGTGTCTACTTATTCCTATCTGGGCCATCCTGACAACATTGCTGATTATAAAGTGGTTGTGGTGGGAAGTGATGGACACAGGGCTGGAGGAATTTTAAGGTAAACCTATTTGTGACAGTGACTCACTTTCCAGGTTAAGGCCTCAAATGATTATTCAATACTCTTTACAAATGTTCCCAGGAGATGATAGGATTTTTGGTTGTGTTCAGGGGACTTCCCAAAATGTGAGATAAATAGGAAGGGCAGTCCATTTTACTTCAAATAAGAAGACTGCACATGAGAAATTTTTTCAAGTATACATGTGTTTTCAAGCAAACATTGTTTTCCTGCACAGAAAATAGGTGCAGAATAACCCTGTGTCAAGGTATTGACAAATGGAGACATCTAGAGCATGGAATGAAATGAATAGATAAATCAAGAGCATCAACTGTGTTTGTGTCTTGATATTCCTTGGGAAAGATAAATCAAGAGCATCAATTGTGTGTGTCTATGTGTTGTTTGTGCATTGGTTTAGGTCTTAAAATGGCTGCCTAGGAATTACCAGTCTCTGTGAGGGCTTTGCCTGTCCATTTGCAGAAGAGGGTAGGTTATGCTGTGGGATGGTACCAGAATTCTTCATGTGTGGCAGGGGCTTTTGAGGAGGAAGAACTAAGAGAAAGTCCATTAAAGTGGGTCTTACCATTTTACCAAGGCAGACAGGGTAGTTCAAGGACAGGGCCTTGGGAGCAAGGGACTCAATGTCCACTGCTTGAACCTAAAGGATGATGGATTTACTAGTACTCTCCCTGTGGGGAGTCAGCTCACACATTGACAGCAGGCAACCAGGTGGGAGACTTCATAGTTCATTTCATAGTTGAACCAAATGCTGTCTCTAGAAGTCTGAGCACAGTGTATTTTGTCAAAAGAATCAGCCCTTGAGGCCGAGGATTCTGATCCATATTTACCAAGTGGGTGAATAGGAACTCTGGGGAATGGTAGACAAGGCATGTGGGAAGGCAGTCAGGGTATTTTGTTCATTTGGGCAAGAATCCCCTGCTGGAAGGGTAAATGACCAGGGGGAAAATAATCAGAGTGGGCTATAACCTAATGCAAAAACACACACTCACACATAGGCATAGTCATGTACATGAAGTTGTGTTGGGCAGTCTCTGGACCATGATGTCCACAATCAGTACACCTTGCCCATTTGTGACCCTTTTACATTTCCTCACATCGAAATAGCCTCCTGTAAACATGATTGTTTCTTTTCTGAGTATTTTCAGACCAAGATCTTCTTATTCATATAATTAATCCTTAAGCAATATCAAGTAATCCTTGCTACTAGTCACTGAAACCCAAGGCATGGATGGGAAAGAGAGTAGGAATGTGAAAAGGCATAGACAATGAGAAACAGAGAGAAAATGACTGATTACAGACTGAAGGAGCCCTTTTGGTGCCATTGTTCTGCTGAGCATTAAACTCTGTGTTTTCACCTGAAGGGCCTTTCTGGTATACTGCAGACCAAGGAGCTTGGTGGGGGGGGGAGGGGGCTGTCTGCTGACCCAGCTGAACTCACCATGTGGCACTGACCCTGAGATGGGCAGTTGCCAAGAAGCCAGAGTCGGCAGCCTAGGACAACAGCAGAGCCGTGAGCACACTGCATGTTGCTAGTGCACTTATCCAGATACTTCAGGCATACTCTTGGCTTTTGGTTGTGGCCGCCTTGTGCAAAGGCTGATGTGCAAGTAACACTAGGTTTTCTGGCCACACCTCACAGCTGATCCATCATATAATCAAAGCAGCAAGGTGAGATTAAACTAACTTCCCCCTCTCTCCCATACCCTTTGTCCACAACAGTGCCTGCCTCCCATCAGAAGCCAGACAGCCCACAGGAAGCCCCATCTTTTTAACTGGTATCAAGGGTTACCCTGGTTATCATTGCTGCTTCCATCTATGAAAGAGCTGTCAAGTATTGTGCACATACCAAATTAGTTGCCTGTATTGTCTGTACAATTTCTCATGTGATCCACATTTCCTCCTGGTAGACTAGACCTTGACAGCCCTGGCCAGGTGGCTGGGTTAGTTGGGTGGAGGTCCCACACACCAAACAGGTTGTGGGTTATAGGCCCTTCAAGGAACATATCTAGGTGTTGATTTCTGTCTCTCAACATGGTGTTTATGAGAAGTAATCCATCTATGTTTCTCTTTCATATATATATGATATATAAATGTACATATATATTCTTCTCTCTCTCAGAGCAATAATCATATCCTCGGCTGAGGTGTAAAAAATAATAACCAGTGTCATAGGTTATGTGCAGTAGGGACTATCTCAACATATATGGTATCTGATATCCAGAGGCAATGGAAAGCCTGTGGCTGTAGGGAACTGTAGTGTCTGTTCCTGCAGGGATGAATTATCAGGAGAAAAAGACCAAGAAAATGGCTCATCCTGCCTGTCTGGAGAAAATTCCCTTTCTATCTGTTGCCCATTTCTCTCCTTATCACTGTCTTTCCATTTCTCCATCTCTCTCTCCCCAAATTGCCTTGGGTTCAAGTGAGATATAGCAAGAGAACATTTAAACAAAGAGATGCTGGTTTTCAAGAGTTCCTTATTCAATAAAAGACCTTCCCTGTCAACAATAGGCAGCCATTCAGGTGACCAAGAAAATCATGACTGATTCTGGTTTAGCCTCAATGCCAACCTGAAACTATCACCTTTCTTCTGTGATGTCAATGGCAGATGTCAAAGAAATGGAATTTGTTTAATGACCCAAGCCAAATGAAATGGGAACTCAAGGGTCAGGAGCTACTGTCATGTACCTGTTATCTAAGAATGTACCCAGTCTCTATCCCCTGACCAAAGTTCCAGACTTGTAATCAGCTCAGTCAGTTCTTCCCTCCTCCTTCAGACAACACCCTGAAAGAACAGAACAAAATCTTAAGACCTTATGAACCCTCATATCCACTTCCCTAGTCCTATCTCTTGCCACACAAGCAGAATTCCAGGACAAGCTCCTTCAACAGCCACTTGTGGTTCATCTATAAGATACTACCCATTTCTCTGCTACAATCAGCACAAAGATGGAAACTCTTTTTGAGATTCTTCCCTTACCTTTCAGTGATAGTCTGGTGTCACTGTGGATGTGGGCTGTTGGCCTCCTGGAGATGTTACAGGGGGATATGAACTATTGGAGCCCTGGAGTGTCAAAGTGGAGTGTGGGCAGTATGAGCCCTTGGATGTCAAAGTGGAGTTTGGATACTGGGAGGTCAGATATTCATACTGGAATATGTGCAGAGTTGTCAAAGTAGACGTTAGAGTGTGGGAGCCATGTGTGTTTCCACGGAGGCTGGGAAGTTGAAGCCATGTAGTGTGAAATTGCATTGTGGGCAGTTGGGGCCCTGGGGTGGCATTGTGGAGTGAAGGCCATGGGAATGAGTGAAAGTGGAGTTTTGGCACTGGAAGTTCTAGTGTGTGACAAAATCATGCAGGGTGTGAAGCCCTGGGGTGACAACATGAAGTGAGGGCAGTGGGAGTCCTGAGGTTCAAAGTGGAAGTGTGGCCATGGGGGTTCTGAAAGTGTCAAAATACAGTGAAGACAGTGGTATTCCTGGGTGTCATAGTTTAGTGTGTGCCATGAAGACTTTGGGTATAAAAATGGTGTGTGGGCTGTGAAAATCANTGGGTATAAAAATGGTGTGTGGGCTTGGTTTGCCAAAGTAGATTATGCACTGTGGCAGGCATGGGAAATCAGAGTAGAGTGTGAGTAGAGGGATCCTGATTGACAAGGGGTAATGGTCTTTGGAGCCCTGAGGTTATTTAGTGGACTGAGTGTAATGAGAGCCCTATGTTGTCAATGTGCAGTGGAGACTGGATTACCAGTGTCACATTTTACTTAAGTAGGTGGTATGGCAGCCATGGGTGTCACAGTGGATTGTTGGCAGTGTAAACTAAGGTGCATAGTTGAATGTGGGCAGTTAGAGACCTGGGTTATCACAGTGGCTTGTGAGCAATGTGAGCCCCAGAATATCATTTGGAGTGTTGACAGTAGGATCCATCAGGTATCACAGTGTTTGCAGTGTGGAAGTCCTCTATGTGTCACAGTGATGTATGGACAGTGGGAGACCTCTAGTATCACATTGGAGTTTGGGCTGAGGGAGCCTTGTGGCATGACAGCAACATGTGGTCAGTGGGGAACCCATGTTGTCACAATATAATGTGGGCTATGGAAATCCTGGAGGTGTCATAGTGAGAGTGGGCAGTGGTATACCTAAAAATTCAAAGTGAAGTGTGGCTATAGGAGCCCTTGAGTGTCACAGGGGAATGTGGGCAGTAAAAGGCCAGTGGTTAAAAATGGAATATTGGTAATGAAAAACCAGATATCAGCATGGAGTGAAAAAATTGAGATACCTGGGTTCCCAAAATGTTGTGTTGACCTTGGGATCCCTATGTTGTCAACGTGGTGTGTGGGTAATGAGAGCCCCCTAATGTCAAAATGGACTGTGGACAATGGGAAAACCTTGAGGGTCACAAATTAGTGAAGGAAGTAGTGTAAACTCTACCTAGTGCCATCCAATACTAAGGATACATTGAGACCCATCAGCCAGTAAACCAAGCACTTGATATTTTAGGCTCTTACTCCAAGGCCTTCACAGAACATCCTTAACTCCATTGTTAAAATAACAAGACCCAAATAAAGGGCCTTTCTCTTAATTCCTCTTAATTTCCACTTCTGCCTCACAAGAAAAATTTCATCCTCTGAGAAAATGCCAAATAATAACTTACCACATCTAGGAACTGTACAAGCCAGGCCCTCAGAGAACCTGAATTCTGAGACACCCAATTGAAAAGCCTCCACTGAAGCACCCAAAACCCATGCACAAACACCACACATATACTATATGCTGTCTATTTACCTATCCATTTTATTCATCATCTGCATTCTTCTTTGTCTGAAGGCCTTGCCACAGGGATATTCATCAACCTGTTTCTTATGCAGGAAAACAATGTTTGCTTAAAATCACATTTTTATCTGAAAAATCTCATGTGCACTAATCTAACCTCACAATGTGGGAGGTCCCCTGAACCACCTCGTATCATCTCCATTGAGCATTACTAAAGAGTATTGAATAATCCGAGGCTCTAACCTGGAAAGTGGGTCACTGTTGCAATTGAGATCTCTTAAATTTCCTCCAGTCCAGTGTTCTCACAATGGCCTGGGTAGGAAGGAGACACTCAAGGAAATATGTAATCATTATGATGATCAATAGAGAGAAGGGGTGGCACAGCAGCTTCAGTCTTGCACAGAGAAGACCCCCAGACAATTGTGGGAAGTGTTGTGAAAAGAATACCATGGGAGCCTCCAGTTAAGGAATGGTAGGTAGAACTGAGGGTGGGATTGGTGGCCTGGAGAGTGATTTCAGAGGAGTGGGCCAATAAGTCTGCGCTGACTCTGAGTGATAGTGGACATGCACTCTCCCTCATCCTCCTTCACTCTTCTCTGCCTGAATAACACTGGCACTGCAGTGCTCAGGACTTCCAGTCTCATCCTGATGCCCTGTTGACCTTGTGTCTCAGGCTGTATTCCTCCCAACCACAGCTGAGAGCGTCCATGTGAGAAAACAGTGTCTCAGCTCCCTGGCAACCCAGGGGTGAGTGCCCAGTCAGTGTCTCCTCACCTGTCCTCCTCTATGTCCCCTCTCCTGGTGCCAAGCTCCTCACATAGCACTTGAAGGGACTGGCCCACAGGTCCTTACTGATGATCTCGTAGGGCAAACAGGGCTCATCAGAAAGTGACAGGCTCTGATTACCAACCCACCAGAACGTCAGCCCTCTTAGCCTCCACTACCTTCTTCACACAGTCCTCACAAGGTATCTGAAACAGCGAAGATAAGTTGAATGGATGAAAGAATAAACATATATTCAGCTTTTTAGTCCTGATGGTCTTTAAGATGAATTTGAAAGGATATTGTGTTCAAGCGTGAAAGTATACTTCAAGTTCACTGAGACAGTTTCTTTGCAATGCTGGTTGTGATGGTAATTTGTGCACAGGTTAGTGGGTGAGGGGAGGTGTTAAGGCAGCTTCTAAGGGTAGGTAAAGCACCAAGGATGGCAACAGTGGGGAGACCTTACCAGCCTCAGGCTTGAAGGTGGAGGACGTTTTAGTACCATATATCCAGAAGGTGAAAGAGCCATGTGCAAGGGGCTAACCCATAGGCACTGTGACTCAGAGGGCCCAGGAGAGCAGGAGGACAGGGGCACTGAATACGCAGATCAATCACTCACTCCTCTGCCACCTCATATCATGCCTAGGCTTCCCACAGACCCCAATGAAAACAGACCAAGAACACAGAGTAGAGAGGTGAAACAATCTTGAGTGCATGTGGACAGGAAGTGGTCCACATTTGCAGAGTTCCTTTTTCTGGGTAAATAGGTCAGGTGAATCTGATGAGCAAGCCTCATATTCATATTCACATCAGTCCCAGTACTTTTATTTTTCTTTTTTAGTCCTATTGGGGCCATGGTTACTACATGCATCTGTGGCACTGTAACAATTATGTAAAGCTTCCTGGAGAAAGTGACATTTCAGAGAATCTTTTCAGTGAGTAGAAACAAAGAGTAAGAGAAATAGATTGAGGGCCCCACATGAACATGATATTTTAAAATTTAAATATATTGTAAAAATATCTTCCAAATGTGCAGAATTCCTTGTCCCAGGTAAGCATGTCAGGAGGACCACCAACACTGGGTGTGTGGCTATAGAGAGCAGGATGCAGGAGTAAGAAGCTCAACTAATGAAACTGTAAAGTGTTCCCATTGTTCAGCTGCACTAATATTCTTCCTCTTTCCAGGTAAGTCTATATTCTTAAGAAACATATGAACTGTTAAATATGGCAATTCACTTCATTAAGATGTACACTCTGGAAATCTGCTTCTGTCTTCCCCCAGTTTATTTTTTATCACATAATTCCTGGTCTTCTTCTTCAGTGTTATTGTGTATTACTTTCAGGAGTTTGGCATGCTGGTTTACATAGTGATTCCTTTATGTCAAATATCCATCTGGCACCATACATACTTATGACAACAGTACTGACTATGTCTATAGTGCTGTAAGTTACAACCCCTTCTGGATCCAAATTTATTAGCTTGCTCTTTCATCTTTTCATTTTTACTCTTTTATGTTTCAATTTCATATGCTAGATTTTAAATTCCTAAAACATTTGCTGTTCCAGTATCCAAATTGTCCCATGAATTTCACTTACACTGTTCCTTTAAAAATACTTTGAAGAAAACACAAATTTTTGTGTTGATTTTGTAAACTCAATTTGGAAGATGTTTATAAATATTTATGCACTCAACACTCTAAGAAATTAGTTTTTTAAAAAGTATTCCTCCCCTCTGCATGATCGTCACCTAAATTCAAAAATAAAAACCCTAAGCCTTCAAGATAACTTGGTATTATTGAGAACATACAATTAAACCCTTAGAACTACATTAATTTTAAAATAATTGAAGAAAGAACACATGAGTTGTTCTGAAATTAAACACATTTCCCAATCTAGGTGGACTAGCTTTCATTTCTTTGGAATATCTACTCAGGGAAATTAACTGGTTCAGTTTTATTTAAGTAGAAAACTTTGTTTCAATCCCATTATTCCCATTCAGACATGTGCTGATTCAATTTCAATAAGCAAAAGTGTGCTTAATTTTAGATTTCTTCACATTTTTATATCATCTCATATGTAATTTTCTTCCTACTGATACTTTTCCTCTATAGGATAAAGACAGACAAAATGCCACAGGAAATGGGTGACCACTTGTTTTGCGCCTTGTTGGAGGTTTCACAAATTGTTATCACATTTTTATTTTCAAAAAGAAATACGTAAATTTGTCTAGCCAACCTAACTGGGAAACAAGACAGCAAGCTATGGAGAAGTAACATATTGCTCAATCCTGTATGCATTTGTTCTCATAAACCCAGTATGAAAATTTAGGCTATCAGGTTATTTCACCCTCCAAAAAACTGCTCTAATGATTAAGTCTGCAGTAAAATTGGACACGAAAGAGAATTTTGTGGAAATTTTATTCTGAAAATTTTAACAATACGGACTTAAATTTAAACAGTTACATTCTATTGTTTCGATTAAAAATACACTTATGAACCAACCTTGAATAACTCAAATTCTTCACCTTATCCAGAAGATTCATAGATGGACATTGAATACCTGCCTCTTCCCCAAAGAACCCTTTCTCTTTCAGTAATGCTCCAGTAACAGAAACATTTTCTTTACAAAGAAAATTAGGTACAGGACCTAGTATTATTATTTGTTTCAACTGCCTCTGTCAGATGGGCTTCCCCCATGATCTCCTACAGAAGCAGCCCAATAACTTGAGCTAGTTTATTATTCACACCCTCTCCCACAGAGGGTGAAACTGTCAGCCTGCTCTAGCAGCATGCTCACAACCACTAAAAGCAGCACTGCTTTCACTGCATGAGTAATTTTCCTTCCCTCCAACATAAACATCTCATCTACTGGTATAATAATCATCAAAGCAACTGTTTCTGCTGTAAGTCAGAGGGGGCCCTCAGTCCCAGGGGTGCTTCATGTGAGCTAACTGGAAAGTCTATGGCAAAATAATAAAACTTGAAACACATTACAAAGATTTTTTAATATCATTATAGCATGATTCCAGTACACTATTCTCTATTTGGAAATCAAATGCTTTGATCTTCCTTGCTGAGAAGATATCAATTATGCTGGGGGAGTCTAGGGATCTTATATTTATTTAAAATAAGTTTTAAGAATCAGTTTTTTTATCTTAAATAGTTAAATTTCAATAAATAACCATGCACATTTCTGAAAATGGGCTGAGATTCTCACTTTCATATTGTTCCTAGGCTTTACACTCTCAAATACATCTTCTGACTTAAAAATGTTAAAATAAATTTTCCTTATAAGGAAAATGGTGAGTCTGAACCCTTACCCCTGAAAGCAATGTATTGTTTTAAATGAGCTATTTAAAAATAATTCAGAGGAAGATTGGGAAGATGGAGGCACTGTGAGAAGAAGCAGAGTGTCCCTGCTCCCAGCCACAGACTCGATTTACTGCTAAAATACTGCATAACCAGCTTGGAAAAACCAGAGAAATATACCTGAGTGGATATATTGTGAGTAGGAAGCACTGAAGAAACATCATAGAGTCTGGTAAGAGAAGTGTAGAAAGGAGGCTCCCTGAAGCCTGTGCTGGGCTCCAAGCCTTGAGCCCCGAGGCTTAGAGGCTGCAAAGTTCCCTTCCCTTGGGAGTGTGGACTGGCATCCAAAAGCTGGGATCTCAAACCTGGAGCAGAGGAGAAGGGAAGGAGTGCCCCATGCAGAGAGACCCAGGGGAGCAGTATGCCTAAGAGGAGGGGATGGTGCCTTCCTAGTGACACAAAGCTTCTAAAGGCAGCCGTGACAGGCTTCTTATGTGCAAAGTGCTGACCATAGGAGAGGCAGTCCCAAAGTGTGTGGCACCTGAGTAGAACGGGACCAGAGATCTGCACTGAGTAGCCACATACAGGGACCCTCTGCTTTCCTGTAAGGCATTGTGTTGAGCCCCCAAAAGCATTTAATCTGTGGGGCATAAGGAAGAAAAAGAGAGCCCTCCCACCATCAGAGACACACTAGAGCTATGTTGGGAGGGAGTTTTCCTTCAGCTGCCTGAACTCTCACTGGGGAGATTCTGAGGTTTTTGACCAGCCCTGAGGGGGTTCTGTGGTGGCACGCATAGAGCCAGCCCACAGCTTTACTGAGATCAGCAGTGCATGGGAGTTGTGTGGGGCTGACTTGGTGTCCCCTTCTGCTTGGTGCCTTGGTGTGGGAGCAGGACCCTGCCCCTGCTTGTGTGTTGCTTTGTGCCTTTTTGAGTGTTTGATTGCTGAACTGGCTTCCATTTTCCTGGCTTGGGTTGGGCAGACACACCAGCGGAAGCTGGGATTTGTGTTTGCATAGTGGAGTGTTTGAAATATGTGCCCCATGAAATCAGCCAACCAGATCTGGGAGATGAGGGGTGGAGCACACCTACCTCTCCTGAAAGCTAGGAGCACCACCCACAACAGAAAAGGGGCTGGTTCAACTCACTGAAGCCTCAGATATACCCTGCTGGGCACAGTCCTGAGGGGAGGAAGGGAGAAAAGCTCACAGGAGGACATTATAAGAATAAGATTCTAAGGGACTATTCTCTGGGAACTGGAGGAAAAGCTTGAAACCTCTTCAGGAAGATGGGCAGGCAAAGTGCTCACTGGAATGTTTTTTAATTAAACTCACTGAGCCCAGGCTCACTGAAACTGCCCATTCAAAAAAGGCAACACACTGAAATCAATCTGAAACTGCAGCAGGCCAGTATATGGAAAATTAGAATTGGAGGAGCTGGCTGTGGAGCAGAGACTAACTCCTTCACAGTGAGTGCTTGACAGTGAAACCTCTAAGTAAGGGGAGTGATACCCTGAGCTACACTAGCCACCATGCACCCTAAAGACTCTACAGAAGACTCTGGAGTAAGACCAGGCAATGACAAGGTTGCAAAATAGCTGACAAATTGAGGTGGTCCACAGAGAGCCTCACTTTAAGCAACTACTGAAGGACACCAGAGCCAAACCCAGACAGCTCCTGACATTGGCTGATACACAAGTACCTCCCAGGAGATCTAAAATCAGCATAAAAAACAGTGAGCCACAGACAACATAAGCTGCCCAGATGAAACTCACCTGATTGACTTTATTTCCACCTACCCTTAGGAAAAAGAGAAAGGGAAAAAAATTCCTTTTTAAATTTTTAAATTAATTTTTATTTTTTAAAAAGAATTTTTTTTTTTTTTTTTTTTTTTTTTTTTTTTTTTTTTTTTTTTT
>NW_015504793.1:326191-341121 GCF_001595765.1 Miniopterus natalensis | reverse complement strand
CACTCGGGGGGGGGGGCTGGCAGAGCTGCTGGGCCAGCTGCCCCAGGGAGTGCCCACCTTGCTTGAGTGACAATAACGTAACCGCCACATACTGACTGCTTACTGCGTTCCAGGAACTGCCTTTTTTTCACTTTGTTGAACTTTTTCATTGAACATTTCTTTTTCTATTTTATTGGTATCATCTCTTTTATTTCTCCCATTCGTTGTGTTTGAGTTTGATATGCTTTCTTCTAGCATCTTGGGATGACTCTCAAATCACTGGTTTCTAACATAAGGATTTAATCATATAAATTTCCCTCTAAACACTGGTTAGCTGTATCTAACAAGTTTTTATATGTCCTAGCTCTATCATTACTCAGTTCAAAAGATTTTCTAATTTCTACTGTATTTTCCTTAATCTAAGGATTATTTAGAAATACATTGCTTGATATCTAAGCAGTTTAATACTCTCTTATCACTTTGTTGTTAATTTACACCTTTCCAAGAACATATACTGAATGCTTTGAATCCTTTGGCATTTTTTTGAAGCTTGCTCTGCAACATGGCATGCGGTAATTTTGGTAAATAAAATTTGATATACAAAAAAATGCGGGTTGCCCAGCCAGACGTGGCTCAGTGGTTGAGCGTCGACCTAGGATCCAGGAGATCGGGGTTCGACTCCCAGTCAGGGCACATGCCCGGGTTGTGGGCTTGATCAATGACTCTCTCATCATTGATGTTTCTATCTCTCTCCCCCTTCCTGTCCTCTCTCTGAAATCAATAAGGATATATGTATTTTTTAAATGTGGGTTATTTTGCTGTTGGGGGAAATGTTCTATATTTGTCATAGGCCAAGTTCTTAATTGTGTTTCTCAGATGTTCTGTGTCCTTAGTGATCTTTCCTTGTGTTTTTCTTTCTATCGGTTGTTGAAAAAGGTATGTCAAAGTCTTCCACTATGAATGTGGATTTTAAAATTATTTTTATTTAATTTTGTCAAATTGTTTTGTATATTTTAACATATGTTTTTGGCTATATATTACCTTGGGTTTGGGGGAGGGAAGGAGCCATGAGTAAATGAAATTGTGATATCCTATTGTCTCTTGAATGGAATTGGGATCACAGTTCAATTTATCTTTAAGTTCAGAATCTGGATCAGAGTCATAGGAGGTCCACACAGCTGTGGGGTGGGGGGTCTCTGGTAAGAGAAACCCAGGACACAGCTACGGAGAGGATGGACCACTGGGGGTCCAGGCTCCTATCCACTTTTCTGAGGATCCTCAGTATGGATCACATGTAGGAGAGGGAGGGACAGCAGCTCCTTGAAGGGAGCATGGATAGGCCAGGCCTGGGGCTAGTAGAGAGAGGAAGGGAGAGGGAAAGAGAGATGGGAACGTCAATAATGAGAGTCATTGATCCGCTGCCTCCTGCACGCTCCCCACTGAGGATCGAGCCTACAACCCGGGCATGTGCCCTGACCGGGAATCAAACTGCGATCTCCTGTCCTAGGTCGATGCTCTACCGCTGAGCCACGCCAGCCAGGCATGCCCTCCCTTTTATATCCCAGGATCCTGAGTAGGGCTTCCCTATAAGGACAAGGCAAGGGGTTTCTATATGACCTCTGGTTGACCACATTAATAGTCCTGAAAAGTGCAACAAACAGCATCTGCCGGCATCACCACCTGCTCTTCCTCACACCCTGGGGCTTGGGGCCCTGGGCATTTACTCTGCTGTCGCAGCACGGGGGTCCTGTTCCTCATCTCCAGCTCATCCCCTTCCTCAAGAGAACTCTGGATTTCCTGCTCACTCCGTGATTTAATTAACTGGCCTAAAGCTTCTCTGGTCCACACTTCTTTTTCCTCCTTTACTTTCAGAAGACTTCTAATAGTTTTATTTGGAATTGTCACTGTCTCCATTTTTATTCCTGAGTTTTCTCTGCAGCCACAAGGCTTAACCCTGGGCTTGCAGAGTACTGACAGCTGGTCTGAGCTTTAAGACTGTAGTGAGAAAGAAAGTCCCAGAGTATGGAGATGTTTCCTCATTTCCAGCCACTAGTAAAAAACCTGGATGTGATTGAGTCGGACCCACCCCACAAAGCTTCCCCTTTGATTAACTCAAGATAAACTGATTTGAGACTTTACTTATATCTGCAGAATCCCTTCCTCACAGTGCCCAGACTAAAATTTGATTGAATGACTGGGCAAAGATGTGCTAGCAACCAGCTAGGGCAGTGATCCCAAGGGTCCCGGGTCCTACATTCCCAACTGCAAAATGTGAGGTTGTCAGATAAAGAAACTACAATGAAAGAGAATTACAGACCAATATCCCTGATAAACATAAATGCTAAAATCCTCAACAAAATATTAGCAAATTGTATCCAGCAATACATTACAAGGATCATACATCATGACCAAGTGGAATTATTCCAGGGATGCAAGGCTGGTGTAACATCCACAAATCAATAAATATGATACATCATATAAACAAAATGAAGAACAAAAATCATATGATCATATCAATAGACGCAGAAAGAGCATTCGACAAAATCCAGCACCCATTTCTGATAAAAACTNCATAAACAAAATGAAGGACAAAAATCATATGATCATATCAATAGATGCAGAAAAAGCATTCGACAAAATCCAGCACCCATTTCTGATAAAAACTCTCAGCAAAGTGGGAATAGAGGGATCATACCTCAACATAATAAAGGCCATATATGACAGACCTACAGCCAACATCATACTCAATGGGCAAAAACTAAAACCATTTCCATTAAAAACAGGAACAAGACAGGGATGTCACTTTCACCACTCTTATTCAACATAGTACTGGGAGTCCTTGCCACAGCCATCAGACAAGAAGAAAAAAAAAAAGGTATCTAAATTGGAAAGGAGGAAGTAAAACTGTCATTATTTGCAGATGACATGATATTGTACATAGAAAACCCTAAAGATTCCACCAAAGTACTACTAGATTTGATAATTTTNGAAAACCCTAAAGATTCCACCAAAGTACTACTAGATTTGATAAATGAATTTGGCAAGGTAGGAGGATACAAAATTAACATCAGCAAATCAACAGCATTTTTATGCACCAATAATGAACTCTTAGAAAGAGAAACTGAAAAAACAATACCATTTACCATCACAACTAAAAAAATAAGATACCTAGGAATAAACCTAACCAAAGATCTAAAAGACCTATACTCAGAAAACTACAGGACACTGAAAAAAGAAATAGAGGAAGATATAAACAATCGGTAGAATATACCATGCTCATGGATTGGAAGAATTAACATTAAAATGTCCATACTACCCAAAGCAATCTATAGATTCAATGCAATTCCTGTTAAAATACCAACAGCATATTTCACAGAACTAGAACAAATATTCCAAAAATTTATATGGAACCTAAAAAGACCCCGAATAGCCGCAGCAATCTTGAGAAAGAAGAAGAGAGTTGGAGGGATCACTTTACCAGATATCAAACTATACTACAAAGTCACTGTAATCAAAACAGCCTGGTATTGGTACAACAACAGACATATAGATCAATGGAACAGAACAGAGACCCCAGAAATTGGCCCACACCATTATGGTCAATTAATATTTGACAAAGGAGGCAAGAACATACAATGGAATAAAGACAATTTCTTCAATAAATGGTGCTGGGAAAATTGGACAGATACATGCAAAAAAATGAAACTAGACCACCAACTTTCACCATACACAAAAATAAATTCAAAATGGACAAAAGACTTAAATGTAAGTTGTGAAACCATAAAAATCCTGGAAAAAAACATAGGCAGTAAAGTCACAGACATTTCATGTAGCAGAATTTTCACTGATACATCTCCTAGGGCAAGAGAAAAACAAAGGAAAAAAGAAACAAATGGGACTACATCAAGCTAAAAAGCTTATGCACAGCCAAAGAAACCATCCCCAAAATACAAAAGAATCCCATGGTATGGAGAACATATTTGCCAAGGATACATCTGAAAAAGGGCTAATTCCCAAAGTGTACAAAGAACTGATACAACTCAACAAGAGGAAGACAAATCATCCAATTAAAAAATGGGCTAAGGACCTAAATAGACACTTCTCCAAAGAGGACATACAGATGCCAAGAGACATATGAAAAAATGCTCAACGTCGCTAATCATCAGAGATGCAAATTAAAACCACAATGAGGTATCACCTCACACCTGTCAGAATGGCTCCATCAACAAATGACACGTGCTGGCGAGGGTGTGGAGAAAGGGGAGCCTGGTGCACTGCTGGGAGGAATGCAGACTGGTGCAGCCACTGTGGAAAACAGTATGGAGGTTCCTCAAAAAATTAAAAATGGAACTGCCATTTGACCCAGTGATCCCACTTCTAGGAATGTACCCTAAGAATCCTGAAACACTAATCAGAAAGAACTTATGCACCCCTATGTTCATAAAACCACAATTTACAATAGCTAAGATCAGATAACAGCCCAAGTGCCTATCAGTAGATGAGTGGATAAAAAAGCTGTGGGACATTTACATTAAGGAATACTATGCAGCTGAAAAGAAAAAGGATCTCATACCCTTTGGGACAGTATGGAAGGACCTGGAGAGTATTATGTTAAATGAAATAAGCCAGGCAAAGAAAGACAAGTATCACATGATCTCACTCATGTGGAATCTAAAGAACAAAATAAACTGATGAACAAAATAGATCCAGTGACATAGGAGCATGGAACAGACAGGTGAATCTCAGAGGGAAGGTGGGGGTGGGTCGGAGGGTGGGGAGAGATTAACATAAGAATTTATATGCATATATGCATAACCCAAGGACACAGACAATAGTGTGGTGAAGGCCTGGGTAGGGGGCAGGAGGATAGAAGGGGCCAATGGGGGGAAAAATGGGACATCTGTCATTCTTTCAGCAATAAAGATAAATTTTATTAAAAAATGTGTGGTTGTGACATTTCTACAGATGAGCCCTTCCCCGCACCCCACACTCCCATTCACTGCCTGAGTTAGTGTAAATGAGTGCAGAGATGTCTTTTGGGCTCAGCATCTGAGGAGTGTCTGTCGCTTGGGAAGAGAGGCCCGAACGGAGGGTTGAGGGAAGACACCAGGCTTCAGGTCAGGAGTGGAAGGGCAGTCTTGTCTTGCTCTTTCTGAAGCACAGACGGAATTTGGATGCTGAAAGCCTCTGTTGGCCTTGGGGAAAACTGAGGAAAGCCTCTTATCCTCCCAGCCTTTCCTCCATTTCTCTTGAGGCCTCCTCAACCTGATAACCTATAATCCCATCCTGTGCTTGAGCAGTGATTTGCTGGCCACCCAGCCACCTTCAGGAGAGGATTAGGCTACAAAACACAGCTTCCTCTGTATTCCTCAAAGACCCCAGCTGCGCGCCTCCCAGAGAAAGAGCTTCCTAATTTGTGCAGACTTGGGACACCCCACTGAAAGTTCTCTCTGATGTGCTCAACAATAAAGATAAAGTTTTATCTCAGCACCCACAGGATGGGGCATATTTTGGCTGGTAACCAATCTGGTGCGTTCCAGCGGCCCAGCTCTCCTCTTGGGCCTCCAGTCCAACTGTTTTTGGTGCAGAGACAACTTCTTGTAGCCTTTGCACTTCTTTTTTGAGGCATCTATTTCTCCTTCAGCTCAGACTTTGCCACCTTGACCAGTAATTTGTAGCTTCTAATTTCAGTTTTATCTAAAAATGTTAGTGCAAGATCCACAGACTCCCTCTTCAAAGAACAGCAAAGCCCATCTCCTTTAAGATTTCTTTGTAAAGCTTGACTTAAATTCTTCTGAGGTTCTCTCAAGATAATGCAAGATTTGAATAAAAGGTGTATAAATTCATCCACTGTAATGTCTGGGGGCAAATCGGACATATAACACATTTAACACATTTGTATTTCTATCTTTTTCAACATGAAACCACCTTGATTCCGCCTTTCTGTTATCTCCCCTCTTTGGGGGATCAGCGGGTTTGGGGTTTTCTCTGCGTTTCTAGCATGGACGTCTTGTGCGTTTGCAGTAGAGCCAGACCCAGCATCATTAGAGCAGCCGGAACGGTCTACGTGTGGCCACGAAACCTCCCGTGGTCTTGGGGAACCAAGCTTCTCGCCCAAATCCCACTTGTAGGGGGCGTCAGCCGGCTGCTGCCTGAAAGAATCCACTTTCCCTGGGGATCTTCTTTGTGTCCTTGGTGTTTCCCTATAACTCTTGCATTTGCAACTGCTCCTCAAACTGGACATCCCCATCCAAGCGGCTGCCGCGTTGTTTCCCACCTGGCACAGGGCCAGGGCCAGGCAAGCAGAGAGGCAGGAGCCACGGCCAGGCCCGTCTGCGGCGACTGCCCAGGTTCTGTTTCAACGTTTCACACTCGGAGTCACTGAATCAGCAGAGCAGCCCTGTGAGGCAGGGGCTTGCATTCTGTTTTAGAGAAGAGAACCCCGAGGCCCAGAGCCTGGGCCAGGGCTACACACAGCTGCCGGGCCTGAGCCCAGCCACCGCTTTGGAGGGCTGCCTCCCTCCCGCAGGCGTCGCTCGCGCTGTCCTCGTCCTCTCCCGGCGCCCTGCACTCTCTGGCTGTCGCCCAGCCTCCGCGCGCCCCTCCTGAGCTACCCTCTGGTCCTCTAGTAAATGGCCACCCTCCCGTCCTGAACTTCTCCTTGGAGCCTCGCTCCGCTTCCCGGCTTCAGCCGAAACTGAAGTCTCCCTTGAGGACGCGGCCTCCTCTGCAGGCTTCTGAAGTGCGAGCTGTTTATTTTCTTATAGGTGAGGGCGCTTCCCTCTCCAGACGGCTGCCCCGGGCTCCCCCCACTCCCACTTTCTAGTTGAAAATGAGCTCCGCCTCTGAGGCTCAGCCCCTGGGCTGAGTCGCCCTTGTCCTTCCCCTTGGTCCTGTCTGCCGCCGGCCCCCTCCCCTCACTCAGGGGACCGGGCACCAGGCAGACTGTCTGTCTCTTCCCATCTCATTGTCTGCGCGCAGGACCCATTCCCCACCTGACCTCTCACCAGCTTGGTGACTTCATCCCCTGGACCTTTCCACCCCAAACCAGCCACCCATTCTCTCTGTCACCTTGTCATCTGAAGCGGCCCCTCCCCGAGGACCCCTCATTCAGGCAGCCTGCCTCAGCCCCCTCTCCTAACCGTCCACCATGGGCCTGTCTGCTTCTCTCACAAACATTGCCGTCGCCTGGGGCCTGCACATCACCGCCGCCTCCCCTCGTCCAACCCGGTAGCCCGGCCTTATCCAGCTTCAACTGCGCGGCCCTTTATTTCAGCAACTCTCTTGGCAGTGTCCCAAACTCCTGGCCCCTCGCTATCCTCATACTTTGCACCTATCTGGCAAAACTTCAGCCCCACACGAGCCCAGCGATTTGTTTGCTTCAGGATTTTACTGTGAGAGCTGACAAGTGTTGGGGGAAGTCACACAACCAGAACATGGTTTCCACTCCTCACTCACGGTCATCAACCCCACATTGTTTAGCGACCCAACCACATCATGTGGTCACTGGCTACTTTAAACTCCCTGACCCCGAACCTGTGAGGTCCTCTCCCTCTGCCTCTCACCTCACTCAGTTGATGATCTCCCTCTAATGTCACAGGGAAAACTGTTACCAAATCCACACTGCCCTGTGCCCCCTCTCCTTGCCCTTACATTAGAGTAGAGCGGTTGTTCTACAGCTCTGTGTGCTCCAGAGTTGCCTGGAGGGCATGTGAAAACCTTTCTGATTCAGTAACGAGGTGGGGGAGAGGTGAGAATTGTCATTTGTCACTAGTTTCCAGGTGACGCTTGGTGCTGCTGGCCTGCGTGTCCCACTTTGAGAACCCCTGGAGTAGACGGGCTGCCCTCCTCCTGTCCGAGGCTAGTCCTTCTAGCTGTGTTCTGCACCCCATTTTCTCAATTACTCCTTTTGCCTCCTGAATCTGTAACCTCTCCCTCTCAAAACCAAACCAAACCAAACCCCAAACCTCCCTTCCTCCACCTCACTTCTCCCTCTGGCCGCTCCCTGTGCGGGTCAGTTGCCTCGTCCAGCTTCTCTCTCACATGCACAGTACAAGCACTTGGATGGTAGCCTTTGGACAGACATATATAAAACATATTTGGGGGTTAGTTGAGGAGAATTTGAGTATATTCTGCATGTGGATAACATTTGGGGCGAGTTATTTTCTGTGGTCAGGGCACTGTGGTCATGTAGGAGGAAGCCCTTACTTTTAGGTGATGTATGCTGAAGTATTAAAATGTGAAGCAGCACGATTTCCTAAATGACTACCTAGTTCAAGAACTCTAGCCCTGGCCGGTGTGGCCCAGTGGGGTTGGCATCATCCCTGTGCACCAAGAGGTCACTGGTTAGATTCCTGGCCAGGGTACATGCCCAGGTTGCTGGCTCGATCCCCCCCAGTAGGGGGCGTGCAGGAGGCAGATGGAGGCTGTCCCCAGCTCAAACCGCTGCTGAGAGCATCCGAGTGTCTCTCTCCCTCTCCCTTCCTCTCTCTCCAAAATAAATAAAAACATTTTTTAAAAAAGAACTCTCCATAAATATGTAAGTATTTGTATGTATGTATAAATGTAATTGTTAAATCTAAGAATGATCATTGTACTATACAAATGATAATTGTACTATAGTTTCAACTTTTCTGTATGTTTGAAACTTTTTATAATAAAAAGTTGGGACGATCGGGTGTAGGGAGAGATGGAGAATTGAGCTCAGACTCGGGAAGCTGTCCTAGACGGCCCGCGAGGACAGTTGGAGCCCCCACCAGCATGAGCGTCCCTGGGATCCAACCCGGCCCCACAGAGGGCTCTGGCCAGTGAACCCGGAGCGGAAGGGATGTGTCATTTGGAGAGAATCTTTACGAGCCATTGTGTGTTTCCACCAGCTCGCCGTCCCTTCACTGCCACCCGCCAGCATGCGGCAGCCGCCCTCCACGGCCCTGGAAGCAGGTGGTCAGAGGCCGTCCCCGGCTCACACCACTGCCGAGAGCATCCTAGTGTCGGGAGCACTTTCACACCGCGAGGAATTATGCAGAAGGGCGATGGGAAGTCCTCCGTACGGGTCGGATTCGGGCCTCTCTCCAGGTCCTTTAGACACTGGCTCTTTAATGTCCAAGATAGAATCCTGTCAACAGAAGACATTTTGAAATGAAAGCTAAATCAATGTAAGGGAAAAAAAGGTGGGGAAAATTCTCTATTCCCTCACTTCCACTCAATCCATGTTTTTAGTTTTCCGCCGCCTGGACTCCCACCAGTTCTTAATGTCCACCAGCCTTCCCCGCGCCTCCAGGACGGGCGCTTCTGGTTTTGTCCCTCTCCCTCCGCTGCCCCTTGCTCCCGCGGCTCCTCCTGCCTACCCAGGAATTCCTCTTGTTCTGGAATTCCTCCTCTCACGCTCCCAGCCCCTGGGGTCACGCCTCCCATGGCTCCAGTTGCTCTCTGAAATGTGTATCTTTCCTCTGATGCCCGGCCTCGTGTATCTGACTGCCTACCTGGCCCCCCTACTTTGAATGTCACAAACTTAGCCTATTTGAAACTGAATCATGATCTCCCCCCACAAAGAGTGTCATCCTCAGACCTGGACCACAGGGGCCCTGCCGAGGCCCACACACTGGACGGGGCCCCACCTAGCACACAGCACATTCGTTAAACGATACCTGGGCACCTCTGCCACTTGGGATCTGCTGGCACAACACAACTTGAAACCCTGAACGTCTGCTCTGGCCATTAACACTGTTCGGGCCCCAGAGAAATTCTTCTGCAACCTGTCGCCCGGTCTCCTGGAAACAGATGACTACAGCCGGTCCCGTGAAAGCGGACGTCGTGTGTCTGCCGGTCGGAGGCACCGCGGCTTTGGAGTGTGCCGAGCATGTAAGCAGTGGAGGCTTAGGTAAGAGAAAGTACAACTTAATTAATGGTTTTTGTCAAATATTACCTTTCAAACAGCAGATAAAGTATCATTTCCCAGTAGTGTTGTGTCCATTTGTCTTGTTTCTCTTTGTGTTCGAGGGGGATCAATTTACAACAGTTGCAAGTGACAGTGGAGGAGCCTTTGCAGTATTAAATAATTCTCCCTACTGCTAAATTTGTAAGCGTGTAGGTCTAGGCAAAAGTGTTGCAAAGCATGATACTGATTGTTCTATATTGGTAAGTGGATGGACATTGAATATTAGATTTTAAATAGTTTGATTTCCATAAAACGATTTTAACTTTGGCTACAATTGTATTTTATTTTTAATCCTTGATTGTTGAGAATGAGTACACATTGAGATCATGATAGAAACAGAAACTATGAATGCGGAATTCAAAGAAATGAAGCTAAAAAAGAAAAATAGAATATCTTCAAGGAAGTAATCTACTTAAATTTTTAAAAAACTGGGAAAAGAATACAAATGGGAGCCACATACATCTTCATTGTTTTGATCAGTAATTAAACCAATACAGAATATAAAGTATGTGGATTTTTTTAAGCAGGAGAAAAGACAGATATTTATTCATCTATGGATGCAGAAGTTCACAGAAAAATATGACTCAAGGAAGGGGTTAGAACTTGGGACATAACAATATTGAAAGCATATGAATTTTAGCTGACTTGTTCAAGTTGTAGAAAATAAATTTCTGTCCCATTTTAGCAAATCTACAACTGGAGCAGGCAGACTAAATCCCTGTCACTTCATAATCGTTATCTGGACTCAAATGTCAGGGTTCTCTCTCTTCCCCTCAGGAGGCTGGCCCCCCAGGAACCCAACCAACACGTCTGCGGGGTCGCAGCCCACAGCCTCGGCCAGCGGCCAGCTCAGCCCCCAACACTGGAGCAGAGACAAGAGGTCCCAGCTGTGCCCGGTCCCAATACCTAACCCGGAGCCCGTGGGCGTCCCGGGTGCTGGTCGCGGCTGTGAGCCACTGAGGCTACAGGCGGCTTGTGGGGAAGGAGGCACCTCCTCAGCTCACATCCGTCAGCTCGCCCCTCCCCTGCCCCAGCTGTCACTCAGGTGACCTCGGCTGGGCCTCCTCACTGCCAAACCCAAGGGGCATGCTCATCTTCATTTCTTTTTTCCTCTGCAGCATTTGATCCTGCTGACTGCACTCTGAAGGTCTTTGTTGCTTTTTGCTTTTTTTTTTAAATATATCTTTATTGATTTCCAAGAGAGGAAGGGAGAGGGAGAGAGAGAAACATCAATGATGAGAGTCATTGGTCGGCTGCCTCCCGCACGCTCCCACTGGGGATGGAGCCCGCAACCCGGGCCTGTGCCCTGGCGGGGAATCGAACCGGATCTCCTGGATCCTGGGTCCCTGCTCACCCGCTGAGCCACGCCCGGGCTCTTTGTTGCTTTTTGTGAAAACACTCTCTGCCTCCTGCCTCCTGCTGCCTCCCTGGCCGATCTTCCTCCCGCTGCTCGCCAAGACCTCCTCACTGCCTCACAGGCCCCTGCTCTCCCCATCTGCACACCTTCCCTGGGCTCTCTCCCCCCATCGCCACGCTGCTGACTCCTAAAGGTATATTTCCAGCCCGGACTTCTCCCTCTCGGCCTCCACTGCCAGCTGTCTCATGAACCTCTCCGTCTCGGCGTCCCTGCTGCTTGAAGTTAACGTTTCAGTCTAAATTTACCAAGCAAGCACTGAATAGCCCCAAATTTGAACCCATCCTTTCTCCCGAACCTGCTCCTTGGTTTCAGTAGATGGAATCACGAGGCACCCAGCCGCCCAAACCAGAAGCCTGGAGGCCCTGTCCCTCCTTGCTCCCCCCCAGGGTCCCGACCAGAGCTGCCGTTGATCCCACTCGCCAGCTCACCACACAGGAACCCCGCACCGCCTCTGCCTTTCCCTCGCCCCTGGAGCTGCAGAGGCCACTCACAGCACCCCCTAGAGTTTGCGGCCCTCGCTCAGCACCTCTCTTGATTCCTGGCCTACTCCCCCCATCCGGCCTCTTTCCAGCTCCTAACTCAAGGCCGAGGCCGTATGACCCCAACTGAAGTCTCAGGGTTTGAACCCAGTTTTCCCTACCAGGTTGCTACTCGACTTTCAGTGCTCATTTTGCCTCAGAAAGGACCTTTATCCTGGTTCTGCCACTCCCAGTCTCAGCCACGTGGCCAGCCACAGGTGGCCTGTGCAAGTCCCCGTGAGGGGGGAATGCAGCACTGCTCAAGTGTCCCCGCCTAGACCTTTGGAAATGTTTCTTTACTTGTCTTCTGCTCCTAGTTCTGGCAAGCCACCGGACAGACCCCTCTGAAATGAAAATCAGAACATCTCACTCCCCACTCACAGTTCCTTGGTGGCTGCCTCTCCCCTTCAGTATAACCCCCACCTGTTTACCTGGCACACAGCCCTTCAGGACCTGACTCAGTATGTGAAGCTGCAGTGTCTCTGTGACCTAGTGGAAGGACCACAGGCTTTACAGAGTGGCTTTAAATCTCAGCTCTGCCATTTGTTGGCTGTGTGATCTTTGGCAAGTAACCTAACCTCTCTGGACCACAACTTTCTCATGTATTAATGAGACAGATTGGTGGTTTATATGATTTTGCGAAGCACCCACCACAGTGCCTGGCAAATAGTAAGTGCTCAAGAAAGGTTAGAAATGGTTATCTCTGACCCCTCCCATTTTGGTGTTTTAGGCCCCAATCGGCAAAATTGACTTACTTGGGGATCCTTGATTACATTATAGCTTTCATTATCCATGCTATGTACATGCTTTCCCCTCCATCTGGGAAGTTAACTACTCACCATCCATTCCTTCCTTCACATTTTTAAAAAAATCATCACCCAAGGATATTTTTTCCGTTGCTTTTTCAGAGAGTGTGGAAGGGAGAAGAAAGAGAAATATTGATGTGAGAGAGACACATCAATTGGTTGCCTCCCTCATGTGCCCTGACTCGGGCCGCGGATTGAGCCTGCAACTGAGGTATGTGCCCTTGGTCGGAATCGAACCCTGGACCCTTCAATCTGCAGGCCGATGCTTTAACCACTGAACCAAACCAGCTAAGGCCACAAAAAATTTTTAAAGGCCAATATGTGCCTTTGCCCTGGCCGGTGTGGCTCAGTTGGTTGGGCACCCACCCGTGCACCGAGAGGTTGCGGGTTTGATTCCTGGTCAGAATTTGTGAGCTGGATCCCCAATAGGGGGCGTGCAGGAGGCAGCTGATCAATGTTGGGCTCTCACATTGATGTTTCTCTCCCTTTCCCTTCCTCTCTCTCTAAAAAAAAAATCAGTTAAACAATTTTTTTTAAAACACACACCAATATATGCCTTTTAAAAGAATTAGCTCAAATCTCAAGTCCTGGCTCTTCTAGGTAGAATAAGATCTCTCTTTTTCTAATGCTGCTTCTTTTGATTATCTATTGCTGCTCAACAAGCCACTCATTTGGTATCTTAAAATAGAAGTTATTGTTTCTCAAAATTCTGCAGGTTGCCTGGGCAGGTCTTCATTTACTGTTGGCTGGGGCTCTGGGGTGGTTGGATGTTCCCAAATGGCCTCACTCACTTGACAAGCAGTTGATATTGGCTACCAGCTGGAGCCCGGCCTACTGTAGTCATCCATCGGCCTCAGTTCTGCTTCGTGTGGGTCTCTCCCCGTGGCTGCTTGAGCTTCCTCACAGCATGGTGGCTGGGTTCAAGGAAGCATGTTCCAAGTGGCAAAAGTGGATGTCGCAGATCTCCTAAGCCCCAACCTCAGAAGTTACACAATCACTCCTGCCACATTCTGTTCAAAACAGGTCAGGGCCAGCCCAGAACAAGGGAAGGGGAGACAGATTGTACATGTTGGTGGGAGATGTGACAGAGAACTTGCTGTCATCTTCAATCCAGCACACTCCCGCTACTCACCTTTGTTGTAGCTCTAATTACACTGCATTGTCAAGATCTGCTCTTGCATCTGTCTCTGGGCCAGCTTCCATCTTAGGGCTCGAAAGCTGGCCTGGCACCCACCCAAGTATTTCCTTTGGTTCACAGTGTGCTTTTATTATTCTTTTGAATTAATTGTAACACTTAAAAAATGGAGAGATTTTACAGAAAATTTGGATTTATAGTTTCTGTCCCAACCAGGAGCTGCTGCCCCTCCAGATGGGGAGGGTGCCCTGTCTTCCATTACCGCCTTCCATTGGCACTTTGCATGTTACCTGCCTGGCAGGGATGGGAGTTTGCAATCCTTGATTCAGCTCCTTGAAGAGAGGCTGGGTCTTCTTAGATGCTGGGCACTTTCATCGCCAAATGAGGTTCCTGGGAGATTTTACAAGTTGAGATTTAGAAAGAATTCATATGCATCTGGAAGAGAAACCTAGCAACACAGTAGCATCGGCATCATCAACAGCAGCCTGTCTGCAAGAGTAGTTACTCTAAGTTAGGTCCTACTCTAAGCACTTTGACTTATTTAACTCACAGAAATGCTATGAGATAAGGCACTTTTAATATACACATTTTATAGATGAGGAAATTGAGACTGACAGGTATTAATGGGAGAGTGAGATTTCACTGCGATGACACAATAGGTAGGGACGTGAGCTCTCTCCACCTACAGAGCCACCATCACTGTACCCTTCTAAAGAACCTTCACTGAGCATTTTTCCACTTACTCGCTCGTTCAGTCACGGCAGCAACACAATTGAGCAATGCTCACTTTTGTGTCACCTCTTTTGCTTTGTATCTTTTTCTTTAAAAATAAAAGAAAGCATTATATATATGGCTAAAGCCATATATCCCATCGCTCTCCTTTCTGGGTAGACGTTATTGTTCTGAGGTGTTGGGGTTATTCCCACCCATATTTTGTACATTTAACAAACATTTATTTTCCTAAACATGTATCATTGTCTTTTGTATTTTAAAACTTACATAAACGATGCCCTGGCCAGTGTTGCTCAGTGGTTAGAGTGTCAGCCTGAGCACTGAAGGGTCTCAGGTTCAATTCCTGATTAAGGGCACATGCCTGGATTGCAGGTTCAATCCAACCAATCAATGTGTCACATCAACC
>NW_015504793.1:279496-291119 GCF_001595765.1 Miniopterus natalensis | reverse complement strand
GGGGAGGGGGGGCAAGGCCGTGGTTTCCCGGCTCCTGGACTCAAAGGGCCTTTTCTCTGCCTGCCTGCCCCACCTCACCCACCCCACCCAGCTCTGCTCTCCTGATCACTCTGGCCCCTGCCCTGCCCCATGCTTCTGTGAAAGTTTTGCAGGAACTTTCTTTGGGATTTTTCCAATGTGGAGCTGATGGTGTGAGGAGTGTGAATAGTGGGAGAGGTGACCTTTGTCTTCCTGGGAGTTTGAGCCCTAAGATACCAAATTCTAGGTGGCTAGGGCTGGTGGCCTGGGTCTTGAATCTTTGGATGCTGAGTGATGGGGGTGGTGGGGCAGGGTCGAAGTTCCAGGTGTGGGGAGCTTGCCCGGGTTTTGGCCAAGGACTCTGATGGGATCCACAGATGTGTGGCTCAGGGCCCTGGACTTGCTCTGGCTCTGCGTGGCAGCTTCAGGCTCCCCTCCACCCCAACCCCGCCTCCAGCCCATTTCTCAAGCTAGGGACACAGGCTCCTGGGTGGCTTTCCTGCATCTCCTTCAGCACAGTCAGAATTATCCCCACCTCCCTAAACATGGGAACTGCAGCAGTTTGAAGCCCCCTCCCCATAGAGCTGCCTCTCTGCTCCCTCCTTGAGCCCCCCCTGCACCTTCTGTGCCCAGGATGATCGATTGCCCAGATGTTGTTTGTGCTGGAGACACAGGCGAGAGGCCAGAGACTCAGAGACCAAGAGATACAGAAAGGGAATGAGAGAGTGGGAGAAAGACAAGAAAGGTAAAAGGTGGACAGAGTGTGAGGGAAATGGAGGAAGACAGAAGAGCCTGGGGGACAGAAAGAACAACACATGCTGAGACAAAGAGGAAGAGAGACAGTGAGAGAGAGAAGGGGAGACGGATGGAGATTTCAGAGAGATACTAACTGAGAATAGAGAGAGATTCATAGGCTGAAAGGCAGAGATAGGGAGAGTGAGCTGACAGGGTGCTGAGAGGGAGGGAGGGGCAGGAATGCTCTCCTGTGACTGGTCTCCCGTCCATTCAGGAGCAAGTGAGGGAAAGGTGGTCTTTGCCTTCCAGGCAGCGTGAGCCCCAGGAAGTTGAGTTGTAGACCACAAATGTCCCCTCTCTAGGCCCTCCTGAGGATGTGTCCCTTCCCCTGACCCTCATGGACTCTCCCAGGTGCACCCCCTGTGGATGTACTCCGGGCCCTGAGGTTCCCTTCCCTCCCTGATGGTGTCCGGAGGGCAAGAGGCATCTGTCCAGCTGATGTGGCCTACCGAGTGTCCCGACCTGCTCAGCTGAGCGCACCCACCCGCCAGCTCTTCCCAGGTATGGACGACAGGGTGGAGCAGAGACAGCTGGGCTAGGTCATGGGTGGTGTCTGAGACCTGAAACCTGAAGGGAAGGGGCTTGTGGCTCTTTTTGCCTTTTACTCCACATATGTGTGTCTCTCTTGGGTCCCAGGAGGTTTTCCCAAAGATTTCTCTCTGTTGACTGTGGTCCGGACCCGCCCTGGCCTCCAGGCTCCCCTCCTGACTCTCTATAGCGCCCAGGGCATCAGGCAGCTGGGCCTGGAGCTTGGCCGACCTGTCCGCTTCCTGTATGAGGACCAGACCGGCCGGCCTCGACCTCCAGCTCAGCCAATCTTCAGAGGCCTCAACCTAGCAGATGGCAAGTAAGTTTGCTCCTCTGCTCTGCCTGGCCTGTGCTTTCAGGAGCTGCCCTGTGGCCACTGCCCCAGAACCCCTACTCCCTAAACTAGAAATCCTGCCTGCCCTTTTGGCCACACCACACCTACCCACTGCCCAAACTTCAGTCCCTTGTAGCCCGGAGTTTGGGCTTTAGAGTTTACATCCCTGCACGTGGTACTAGGGCAAGGTACTTGCCTGTGTCTTGGGCAAGTTACTTAACTTCTGTGTTTGTAAAATAGGGTTAATGCAATCATGAGAATCAAGTGAGAAACTTGTTTCTGGTGTGGGACATTGTAAGCACTTGATAAATAATAGCTACTGTGATTACTACTATTCTTATTATTGGCCTTAACCCTTCCATCAACTGCTCCCCAGCTCTGTTGACTTTCCCTCCTCAGTCAGTCACTTGAACTTCTCCCACCATGACCAGGTGGCACCGTGTAGGTGTGGCTGTGAAGGGCCAGTCTGTCACCCTCATTGTTGACTGCAAGAAGCGAGTCACTCGGCCCCTCCCCCGAAGTGCTCGTCCAGTGTTGGACACCCGTGGAGTGATCATCTTTGGTGCCCGTATCCTGGATGAAGAAGTCTTTGAGGTAACAGAGCAATCAGAGGACAGAGTGATTTCTGGTCCCATATCTTGTGTCCATCTGTCCCCTTCTGACCCCAGCATGCCATCTTCCTATGCCCTAGGCCTTCATTTTTCCTCTCATGAATTTATATTCCCGTTCCCTATACTAAGGGCTAATTTTCTCTGTAGGAGAACTAGGTGTCCAACTTATATGGCAGGACTGCCCACAGCCACTTATTTTGCCACTCAGTCTTCATCACTCTGCGTCATCGATCCACCCATTCAACCAATCTATCTACCCACTCATCCATCCATTTACCCATCCATCCAGTTACTCACTCAGCCACCTACTTAAGCATTCAGGTTTGTATCCATCCATCTGCCCATCCTTCCCTCGCTCAGCCACTCCGTCTTCCAACCACTTATCTGTCAATCTGCCCTTCCATCCATCTCTCCTCTTTAACCCATCCACCCATCTATTCACTCATCCACCCACCCCATCTACCCACGCATATAAGGATGCATGCAACCATTCATCCACCATTCACACGCTCATCTCCTCGCCTACCCACTCTCCATCCAACCATTCATTCATCCACATATTCACTTCCATCCATCTACCTACCTGCCAGTCTGATTCCATCTCCTCACCAATTCACTCATTCACTCATTCATTTATTTTACCATCTATCAACCTTCCCATTCAGTCATGCATTTGAGCTCCCAGCCAGCCAGCCAGCCAGCCAGTTAACGTTTTCTGAATACCGGCTTACCCAATGCGAAGGGGGGAACAGAAGAATAATATAAGGTTTCCATCATCCCAAGGAGCTCCCCCGTTCTACTCTGGAGATGAGACAATACCCCTAAACTACAGTACAAGGCAGGGTGTGTTAAGTACCACATATGGGCACAAATAAAAGCCATTGGAATTCTGAAGTGGCTTCCCCCTCCCTCATTTCTAGAGGCCCTGAGCATTCTCATCATTACTGCCAGTGGAAGGTGAAGGCAACTAAGGCTGGGCAGGCCACTGTCTCCAGAAGCCCCTATGAAAAGGCTCAAGCATTACCACAGGGGCAGGGGGCTAGGCAAAGGGTATTGAGTTTAGAGTTGGATGGTATGAATTCTAGTTCTGATTCTACCACTGTGAGTGACCTTGGACCAGTCATTGCCTCTGAGCTTTTGTGGATGGAATGTATCTGAAAAGTGGGCATAAAGATCCTTGTACTACTGACTTTCCCAGTGGTTGTGAAGGTCCAATGGGAACTGAAAGGGCTGTGCCCATGAAGGGCTGATAATGACCTTCTTCCATTATTTAGTTTTACCTAGGATTGGCCTCCTACCCTTTGTCCCAGATTATACCCTTTGTTTCTCTCTGAAGCCCTTTCTCTCTCCCTCTCTGTTCCTTCCTCTTGTCTTTGCAGGGTGATGTCCAAGAGCTTGTCATTGTTCCGGGGGTGCAAGCTGCCTATGGATCCTGTGAACAGAAGGAGCCAGAGTGTGAGGGGGACTGGAGGGAGAGACCTCAGAAACAACAGCCTCACAGAGCCCAGAGATCTCCAAAGCAGCAACCATCAAGACTTCATAGGCCCCAAAACCAGGAACCCCAACGACAGGTGAGGGAGCTGGGCGAACCCCAAACTGCAGCACCCCCAGGGAGGGAAGACACCCAGACATCTCCCCAGGGGAACTCCCCCAATGTCCAGAGCTCCCCTTTATACTTTGGGCGCCTGTTCTCCCTTCCCTCATATCCATACCCAACCATACCTCCCTATGCCCATCACTCACCCCCAGTCCTTATTCATCAACCTTTTTATTTTAATTTAAAAATAAAAAGAGTCGTTAAGAAGAATTCATGGCTGGGAGCTGTGTCCCCTCCTTGTGTCCCCTCTGCCAGTCTTCCTGGAACTGTGTCCTTGGGTTTCCCATCCCTTCCTTGAATTAAGAGATTGGGAGAGAGGGTGGGGGTGAGACTCGGGGACAGAGGATGGGAGAGCAGATTAGGAGAGAGGCAGAAATGGAGAAAGAAGCTGTAATGGTGAGACCTAGGAGAGGGGGAAGGAATAGAAGATAGAATTCCAGAAGCANAGAAGCTGTAATGGTGAGACCTAGGAGAGGGGGAAGGAATAGAAGATAGAGAGAATTCCAGAAGCCTGGTGGGCCTGTGGAAGGGGGGTGGGGCCCACCTCAGGCCCTTTGTACATGGAGATGCAGGATAAGGGGTTGTGTGGGGAGGGCAGGGAGACCCTGGATTGGGTGGAGTTCTGAAGGTCAGGGTGACAGATATGATTTGGGGTCAGTAGTCTAAGGTTGGAGCATCAATCTCTTAATTGTGTCTGCTTCTGTCCCACATGCGGGACCCATCCCCCTTTCCCGCCTCTCCCCATCTCTCTCCTGTCCCCCAACCTCTCTTTACATCCCCAACTCTGTTTTCCAACTCCGTGCCTACCCCGTTTCCCAATCCCACACTGTCTCACCTCCCTCACTCCCCTCCCCCCACCTCCACTCCTTCCTACCTATCCCACTGCCCCGTCCCTAACCCCAGCCCACTGAGTCTCTCCACTATGACTACGAGCCCCTCTATTACGATGTGATGACTGCGGGGACGACCCCTGACTACCAGGTAAACTTGAGGGACCCCTTCCTTTCTCCTGTTCCACCCACCACATCTATGATACCAAGTGCGAAGAGAGACATCATATATTTAGATTATGGGAGTTTCCTCACTGCCCCCTCCCATGTCTCTCTGCTGCAGCGGCCTCGGAGCCCCAATCACAGGGCTCCCCCTTCCCCCAGGGGGCGTCGCACCCCACCCCGAAAGTCTACCCCACCTGCCAAGAGGTCAGCATCCCGGCAGGCGTCCCCCTCATCAGGCCGGAGACCCTCTCGAATTGGAGGTTCTGGGCCAGCATGGGGCCAGCCTCCCCACTCCCGACGCCCAGCTCGACGGGCAGCTCCCCCCACTGCCCGGGCCAGAGGCAGCAGTTACCGGCAGGTAGAGCCGGGGCATCCAGATCTCTGCCCCCAAACCTCTATGACTTGGGAGAGTCATTCTCCCTAAGCGTCCTCCCTCCAAAGGGGCTGCAAGATCTGAGATTTCCCCCATCCCCCACACAGAGACACCCTGCCCTCAGGGAGGGGACAGGTGCTGCTTTGCTGCCCTCTGGCTAACCTCTCTCCTTCCTTCTGCCCTACCCCGTGATACTCTTCTCCCCCTTCCTGTTGGGATTAGTACCCCACCCCAGGTGAAGAGGAAGGAATCCTGGAGTCAAGCCCCTTGCCACCCCCTGAGGAGGTAACTCCATGCCCGCCCCTCACCCTTCAGGCCCCCTGTCATCTTGATGCGTCAACCCCTCCTCTGGCCGGAGAGCTCTTCGTCGTATCCACTTATGGCCTTCTGTCTTCTGGTGCCCCCAGGCCAGCGGGCCGCTCATCTGTCTCAGTACAGCATCTTTCTTCGGTGTCCACGTCCCCTTCCATTATCCTGGAGTAGCCCCTCTCCATGTCGGTGTCAAATGATTTTACTTCCTGCGCCCCGTTTCTCTTCCTACCAGCCATTTGCTGTCCAATGCTCACTTTTTCTCTTCTTCCCTTCTTTCCATCCATTTCTTTGGTCATTCCCTGGACTCTGCTGTCTACCGTTATGTTCATGGACTGTCCACTCTGTGTCCAGCCCTCCGGCCACCCTTCTTGTCACCCATCATTTCTTTCTATCAAGCCCATTTCCTGGACATCCCTCCCGATTTCGAGTCTTTGATGGCCATCACTTTTCTACACAACTGCTCCCCTTGCTCTTCTTGGGAGAAAAACCCCAGTCCCAAATGCCCTCAGAATCCTTCGGGCTAGAAGTCGTCACCCCTGGGGTGCAGGGAGAAACTCCTCTCAGCCCTAATGCCCCCGTCTACCCCTCTCCCTCCCCATCCCCGGGAAGGAGCAGACAGATCTCCAGGTCCCCTCCACAGCCGACAGGTTCCTGACAGAGGAATATGGGGAGGGTGGCACAGACCCCCCAGCAGGGCCCTACGATTACACCTATGGCTATGGGGACGATTATCGTGAGGAGACGGACCTTGGCCCTGCCCTCTCTGCGGAGACAGCCCACTCAGGAGCCGTAAGTGAAAGGAGCTCCTCTTCCAGTCTTGACCTCCAGCGGGAGCTACAAGAATTGCTTCTTGTTTTTTATTATTGTCTGTTGGCTGTGAGCTGCTTCCCACTGGTGGTTTGCCACTTTCTGTCCATACAAAATGTATATGTTGCTTGAACATATTACTTCCTGCCTTCCCTGGCCAGATGTCTTACCCTGTGACTCCTTCTGAATCCTCCTGCCCAAGGCAATGGGATTAAAAACCCCCAAAAAACTTATGGCCACTTCCTGTCTGTCTTTCTGGCCACTTCCTGTCTCAATTAAGCTGGATTTCACAAAGCTTTTGGTCAATAAGCCCCTAGCTTGTGTCCATTTTCAGTCTGTCTCCATCATTTCTTCTTGGTCAAAACAATTTTTTATCCATGTTGCTTCCAAATGATCTAACTTCTTATGTCTCACTTTCTAACCCGTCTGTCCCTTCCTGTCTTCTCCAGCTATGCCATCCGTCTTGGCGATTGTGCCATATCGGACTGAAAGAAACTTATTATTTGTATATCGACTAATTTTTCATGCTGCCTGTGACAATTTCCTTTGATACTGAGCTACTTCCTGTGTGTCTCAGGTCATCCAAATCATGAAGTTTCCATTGTGGGCCTAGGTATTTATCATGGTCACTCCCTGTGTGTGCTCACTTTGATGCTTGTGTTTTCTGGAAGAATTGTCTTTCATTGTCATCAGCTTCTATTCGGGAGTCACTTTCTGCCTGTTTTGTGAATTTCTTCTTTCTATTGGTCATGGCAGTCAGGTTGTTGGTGAAGGTCCACCTCCTGAAGCCTCTCTTCTTGGCCGCTTCCTGTCTGTCCGACCACTTCCTGTTTGTCTGGTTCATTTTCTAGCCACTTTGGCCACGTGTAATTTTTCTTGGCCCTAGCATCATTCTTGCTTCCAAGTGTTTGTCCCTCCATTCTGTGCCCCTTAATTGTTTCCCATGTCTTCAGCCACTCCCTCTCAGTTGGGGTGTTTCCTGTTTCCTCCACTTCTTCTTTTGCTTGCCTTGCAGTTAGAGCTGCCTTCTCTGTCCCGCTCCCTCATCCCATGCCTCCCTTCTCTAATATTGCCACCCTTTACCCTCTGCGGTCTTTCTTCTATGCTGCTTTCTGGAAACTTGAGGCTGATCTGTGATATGGGAGAGTTTGGAAACTGATAATCAGGATGGAGGTGGAGGGGGCATTCTGCAGGTCTCGCTGGGAGACTTGGGGGTGGTGGTGAATGTCCTCTATTCTCCCTGTCCTTATCTTGTTTCTGGCCCTAGAGT
This sequence comes from Miniopterus natalensis, assembly GCF_001595765.1. The sequence continues at coordinate 283,479 of NW_015504793.1, read as the reverse complement.
TGGGGGTGGGCATCTGGGTGGAAGTGTGGAAGAGAGGCAACTGGTAGGCTTGGAGTATAAATGAGGGCCTGAGGGAGAGTGTAGTGTCCTTGCTGAGAGAGGAACTGTGGAGACTTGAGGGGATCTGCTCTGAGGCTTGAGTAACCTCGCCCAAGAGCTGTATTTTTTCTTTCTTTATTTTTTTAAATCCTCACCTGAGGATATTTTTTCCATTGCTTGTTCAGAGAGAGTGGAAAGGGGAGGGAGAGGGAGAGATAGATAGATGAAACATCGATGTGATAGAGNAGAGTGGAAAGGGGAGGGAGAGGGAGAGATAGATAGATGAAACACATCGATTGGTTGCCTCCTACTCGAGGGCCAACCAGGGCGAGGGATTGAGCCCTTGGTCAGAATTGAACCCGGGACCCTTCAGTCGAGGGCCGACTCTCTAACCACTGAACCAAACCAGCTAGGGCAAGAGCTGTATTTTTTCAAAGGCCAGTTATGTGGTCGAGGTTTGGGATATCAGTGGAGACTGCCCTCAAAACCTGCTTAGAGTATGGATGTTTAATATCCAGGGAGTTTTTATCTTGTGAACCCCTTGAAATTCTAGGAAAAATTCTGTGCATACAGAATAAGGGCATATATTTTTTCTTTTCTGAAGACTACATAGATTACATCAGATTCTCATGGATCCATGCTCGCCCCTCAAACTCCAATAAAAATATGTCCATAATCTTGGAAAGATTCTTACTTGGTGGGTTGGAGTAAGGGTGAGGAATTTGATGGTTTCTTAAGGTTCTAAGGATTCCTGGGGTCAGAGGAAGTTTGGGGGATAGGATGGTATCCTCCAGAAGAGGCTTTGGGAAGGTTGGGGGGGTTGGATTCCCAGGAAGGGTGTGGGCACCTTCTTGAAAGAGGTTCTCAGGGAGATGAGGTTGTCTTTGCTGAGGTGGGGCTGGGAATTGGGGTTGGGTAGCCCTGAGGTCTCCTTGGCAGGCCTAGAGGTCTGTGAAGAGAGTCTTTGGGGAGGGGGTTTGGGGGTTTGAGGGTAGGCTCAAGGAGGTCTCCAGAGAATGAAGGTGGGAGTTGGGATGGGAGCAATCCCAGTGTCCTGGCTGCTCACAGGCCCCACTGGGGGTTACATGTGTGTCTCCCTCAGGCTGCCCGTGGACCCCGGGGGCTGAAGGGAGAGAAGGGTGAGCCTGCGGTGTTGGAACCTGTAAGTCACCCTGGTCATTGAGCTGAGGGCAGTGGGAAGAAGGGAAAAAGGCTGGTCCTGTAGCCTCTGACTGTTAACCTTTGACTCCACAGGGTATGCTGGTGGAGGGGCCCCCCGGCCCAGAAGGCCCTGCGGTGAGTCTAGCCATGACCCATAAACCTCTATTCTTTTCTCAGAAACCCTTCCTATACACTCATCCGTGTCTTCCCCACTTATGCCCAGGCCTCCTTCTCAGAATTCCAGAGCAGTCTTTCAATCAAAGCTCCCAGATCTCTTCTTTAGAGACCACCCCTCAGCCACATACCCCTCTTCTCTCTGAATGCCCACCCCTGACCCCCTTCTCTTTTGCTCCTAGGGGTTGACGGGTCCTCCTGGCATCCAGGGCAACCCAGGCCCAGTTGGAGACCCTGGCGAGAGGGTAAGGGAGTGTCCCTTGTATGGGGGTGGGGCTGCAGAGGAGCCACTAGTACCTAATGGGGGCACAGTGCTTAGTAATTTCTCATTAGCTGGCTGATCAATGAACAAGGGACTGGTGTGCTCCTCAGCACTCATAAAGGAGGGCAGACTGGCTGGGGAGGACAGTAGTCTGGCGTCTTACCCTCATTTTTCTCCATGGGGTTGGGGTGGGCCTCAGGAAAGATCTAGGGAAGTCTGCATTTATCCTGTTGTGGAGGGTTTCCAAATGATTCTAGGCCTAATATTCCTCTGTCACCTATCCTTCTCATTCTCTCCCCACTCCAGGGTCCTCCTGGCCGAGCAGGGCTCCCTGGATCAGATGGGGCCCCTGGCCCTCCTGGCACATCCCTCATGCTCCCAGTGAGTTGTCTTCTGGGCTTTGGAATGGGCTCATGGGTAAGGCAGGAGAATTGTGTTGTGTCACCAAGACCCAGAAGGTCAGGAAAGCTGAGGAGCCTCTAAAGACCATCAACCCAATGAAATTGATCTTTTAGGTAGAGGGACTAGGGCCTCATTAGATGACCTAGAACCAAACATTGATCTTCTAGAATCAAACTTGGATCACCTAAAACGGAGCAGAAAATCCTGTATCTCAGGGGATCTAAAACCAAAGGAGAGTCTTTCGGGAGGAAGAGGCAAGACTGGGGGAAGAGGACAGGAGATGAGTTTCTGAAAACCTCTAAGTGATTATCTGAAACCTCCTGTGGAAAATGCTGGAAGAGGGCATGGGGGTGTCCCTGAGCCTAGGAGATTGGGCAGGAATGCTGGATGACACCTCTGGCTGGGAAGGTCCCATAGATTTCCTGGATAACAACCTGGACCATCTCTCCTTTCCCATCAGTTCCGGTTTGGCAGTGGTGGGGGTGACAAAGGCCCTGTGGTAGCCGCCCAGGAGGCTCAGGCCCAGGCGATTCTGCAGCAGGCACGGGTAAGGCTGGAGAGCATCTTGGTGGGAGGAGTATGGTGGAAAACGGAAGACTCTAGGAGGGGTTGGAAGGGTAGGTTGGAGGGAATGTAGGGCAGGGGAAGGTGTGGGTTGGTTTGATGCCGAGAGGGAGGTCAGGGAGCACATGGGGCAGTGAAACAAGGATTAGGAGTGGAAGGATGAATTTGGAGGTTGTACTGGGCTTGGGAGCTTTCCAGCTGCCTCTTCTCAGCTCTGCTGTGTCCTCTGCGCCCCTAGCTGGCTCTCCGTGGACCCCCTGGACCCATGGGATACACAGGTCGCCCTGGACCCTTGGTGAGTGAATGGGGTGTGTGGGGGTTATAGATAGTTCTGGAAAGGGACCAAATAAAAAGTTATTTTGCTTCTTTTAGGGAGGGTTTTGAGGTCACTGTTGGGTATGCCCTTCATTATAGCCAATTGTCTCTTCTCTCTCACAGGGACAACCTGGGAGCCCTGGCCTGAAAGGAGAATCTGGAGACCTAGGACCTCAGGTGATACCATCCACCCATTTGATTCCCAACCCATCGCTTCCCCCTGTGTCTATGCTCATTAACCCTGCCCTCGACGTTCCCTCCCCAGGGCCCCAGAGGACCTCAGGGCCTCACAGGCCCTCCTGGCAAGGCTGGGCGAAGGGTGAGTGACTGAGTGTGGGGTGGGTGTGGGTGGGAGATGGGGCACAGAGCATGGAGGGCTGTCCTGTGTGCTCTGACACTTCCCTTGCATCTGCAGGGCCGAGCCGGTGCTGATGGAGCCCGAGGGATGCCTGGAGAACCCGGAGTAAAGGTGACAGGCTGGGCCCCTCTCTGATTCTCTGTTCCAGCCCCATCTGAGCTCATTCATTTTGGGGGATGACTGAGTTCCCCAGCTTCCCTCACATAGTGGCATTCGGGACACATAGGGAGGGGTGGGGTGGGAAAGGGGCTGGGACTTCACATAGGTTGGCCCTCTTTCCCCTAGGGTGACCGAGGCTTTGATGGACTCCCAGGGCTTCCTGGGGAGAAGGGACACAGGGTGAGTATCATGGGGGTAGGAACCTCAGGGCAAGGGAAAGAGGCTGAGGGTCTCAGCAGGGGCTCAGTGGGTGAAATTGGTTGGTTAATAGAAGAGGGTCAGCGTCTGCGTGTGTTGGAGGCCCTGAGGCTCCTCTTACCCGTCTGCCCATTTTCCAGGGTGATACTGGTGCCCAGGGCCTTCCTGGGCCCCCTGGAGAAGACGGAGAGCGGGTAGGTGTGGCCAAGGCAGGGGCTGGGTGCGGGCGAGGGCCGGCGTGTAGGGCCGCTTCACCGTGCCCTTCTCCTCCAGGGAGACGATGGGGAGATCGGGCCTCGGGGGCTGCCTGGAGAGTCGGTGAGTGTCCAGGGGGTCAGGTTGCAGGCGGAG
>NW_015504793.1:222511-255456 GCF_001595765.1 Miniopterus natalensis | reverse complement strand
CCTTCCTTCCTTCCTTCCTTCCTTCCTTCCTTCCTCTCTCTCTAAAAATCAATGGAAAAAATATCCTCGGGTGATGATTAACAATGACAAAAAAAGGTCACCTGCTACTCTGGCTAAACTGAACAGCTCAGGTGTGAGCCATCTGTGCCACTGCAGGGAGCTGCACTGGGCAGCTTCTTCCAGGTGCTCTCTGACGAGCACAGTCTCTTTACAGGTACCCTTTTTAAAAAATATATCTTTATTGATTTCAGAGGGAGGAAGGGAGAGGGGGAAGAGAGAGAGAAACATCAATGATAAGAGGGTCACTGATCGGCTGCCTCCGGCGCGCCCCCCACTGGGGATCGAGCCCGCAACCCGGGCATGTGCCCTGACCAGGAATCGAACCGCGATCTCCCGGATCCTAGGTCGATACTCAACCTCTGAGCCATGCTGGCCGGGCTAATGTAAAAAAAAAAATAATGTAGACTTCTTCCAAGGTTGATAATGTTGAAGGGTTGCCTTCTGTTGGTAGGCTTTCTTTATATTAAACTATTTAAAAATGTAATTGGGGTTTGTTCTGCCACAAAGCAACGATTAGCATATTTTCATGGCTGCTGTTAAAGGCTCAGTCAAACCACAGGTGCCTAGTGCTGCCAAAGCCTCCACATTTGGCCACATTTGTTTGGACCCATGCCCTTGCGTATGACTAACTTTTACTCTAACCTTTTCATTAAGAATGTTGGAGTATCCTCAAATTCTGACGGATTCCCTTCTTTCCTGTTCCGAGTCTAGATACCAGTGTTGGCCTCTAGGTGGAAACAGAACCCTACTCAGTATTCTCCAGTTTTAAAGAGCACCATTTTAACCTTGGGTTCTTTGCGATGGGTAATCTGGCTTGTTCCTCAAAACCTTAGGACACTTCTCACGTGAATTAAAAGCACACCACAGTGTCAATTGTCCACAGTTGTCCGATAAAAAGCAAAGAAGTGCTAGGCCATTTACCTACATGTTTCCACATGCCGGCCTTCCACCCTCAAGAGGGCAGGACGAATTCCTGACCAAAGAGAAAACCTAAATTAATCTATTGGTCCTGCTTAATAAGCACAAGGCGAAATGTTCAAGGCTCCAAGATAATAGTCACGATGGTTTTTAAAATAAGTCCCTTTTAATGATTACTTGAGATAATATTAAATTGACTATCAGGCATTATAAACACTGGTTTCTCAGTCCTGTGCTGATGAGGTTTGTTCGTTTATTTCTTTCTTCTCAGAATCCCAAATACTGAAGCCTCTCTCATCCTGGGCAGTGCACCCAACGAGGGGCTCGTGCACAGTTCAAGTCTGCGGACGTGCAGCTCTGGGCACAGAGTGGCCCGCCTCCGTCTGTCACCAGGATGATTGACAGCCGGCGTGTCGAATCACAACTTCTCTCTCATTTGGGGCGCTGAGAGATTGGCTACTTCTATTCTCAACTGGAAATATCACAGAATAGAAAGTACGTAATTTCTCAAGGCAGTGAGTGAAAAACAAAAAATTCATACAATAGAATACTTTCATCTGCATCCTTGTTGTAACTTCGGCTTTTCAAAAACTGCTTAAATGCTTATAAAATTCATAAAACATTTGTAATAATTATTTCACATAATAATAATGAAAAATAATTGTATGAATTTAGCTCTGCTTCCTACCATAAGCAATGTTTCCAGAAAACTAAGATTTAAGAATCCTTTCTATATCAATATATGACTTTTTTTTTTTTTTTTTTAAGTTTTTATTGATTTCGCAGAGAGGAAAGGAGAGGGGGAGAGAGAGAGAGAAACATCAATGATGAGAGAGTCATTGACTGGCTGCCTCCTGCAGGCCCGACTGGGGATTGAGCCCGCAACCTGGGCATGTGCCCTGACCAGCAATTGAACCTCGATCTCCTGGATCATAGGTTGATGCTCAACCGCCGAGCCACGCCAGCCGGGCAATGTATGACTTTCTTTGATAAAAATGGATAGTCACATTATCTTGAAAATTGTCAACAAAATGTATGGTTTGCCTATTTTGTTGTGCAGAAAAGCCTGTGACTGCCAGCCTTTGGAAGACCTGCCTGTGGGGTGGGCCCCTGGGTGGTAGCCAGCACCTTGGATTTTGGGAGGGTTCCCAACCGTTCTCAGAACTGATAAGACTGTCCCTAAACTGTTTGCACAAATAATATTGTTTATACTGACACCTGCTTTCCTTTGGGGCTCTGAAATTTTGGTCTGTGCTGGACAGAGGGTGCAGCCCTCAGGAAAACCCTGAGTGCTGAGGCTTTTCTGAGTGTTCCCGGAAGAAAAGCCTCACAACTCGGTGCTGGAGGAGTTAAGTGAGTCCTGTGGCTCCGAAGGGACCCTTGGCAGCTTGCGTCTGGTTCTCTGGGCTTCACTCCTGCACCTTTTCCCTTTGCTGACTTTGTCTTGTATCCTTTTGCTCTGATAACTCACAGAGTGAGCACAACTATATGATGGGACTGTGAGTCCCAGTGAGTCATCTGACTAGGGGTGGCCTTGAAGACCCCCAACATACCCCCTTATTTAGAACTGGTATATCATAATATTTAAAGTCATCAAAACCCAACTTCTAGTCATAATTTATAGACATATTTCATTAGAATGATTTCCCGTAAGCACATGCAAGAAAGTCAGTTAAGAAAGGAAAACTCCTTAAGCTTGGGTAAGGCCTTGATGTTTTTGACAGTTGATAATAACCCATGAGTACCGCAGGGACAAAAGTCTTCTGGTCCCTGTTATGCAGTTTGGACTTAGTGGCATTCCATGCCATGAAATGACTCAAGCAAATATGACTTCTGTCTTGGTCTTAAACTTCAATTAAAATGGTTTACAAAAATCATAATGAACTGTGTTCTAAACCAGGCCTCTGTCTGAAAAACTGACATACATATATCTGACCCCTTTGAACTGGAGATGTCTTCCCACTGACTGACTCAGGAGGGCTGGAGTTTAGGGTATTTGATGAACACAGAGTGATGGGGTGTCTGCCTCTATAAGCTGATGCAAACAACAATATAAAAAAGAACTATAACATGTTATGCTCTTATGCCAGTTATTTATAATCCTGATCTTATGGTGATTGTTACACTTGGAAGGCATATTCTTAGTGATTGACATGCTTTGTCCTGTATGAATTTCAGTGGCAAATTCAGACTCAGCCTGGCCAATGTGGCTCAGTGGGCAGAGCATTCAATTCCTGGTGAGGGCACATGACCAGGTTGTGGGTTTGATTCCTGGTTGGGGTGTATATGGGAGGCAACCGATTGATGTATTTCTCTCACATCAATATGTCTCTCTCTCCCTTTCTCTCTCTCTCTAAAAAATCAATAAAAATAGTTTTATTGATTTCAGAGAGAGAGAGAAAGGGAGAGGGCAAGAGAGAGAGAAACATCAATGATGAGAGAGTCATTGATCGGCTGTCTCCTGCACACCCCTTACTGGGGATAGAGCCCACAACCCGGGCATGTGCCCTGACCAGGAATCGAACCGCGGTGTCCTGGATCCTAGGTCGATGCTCAACCGTTGAGCCATGCCTCCTGGGCAATAAAAATATATTTTAAAAATATTCAGGGTCAATGTCAGTTCCACCTGGGATTACTAAGACTAATGGTTCCACGCCTCCACCAGGGCATCTTGGGCATCTACAATGAACTAAAGCAAATTTTAGGATGTCTGCTATTGGCTGCCCTCCTATTCAATAAGAAGAATTGATGACCATAGAGAAGTTTATTTCTCCATGCTGGGTAAAATAACAAGGACATCTCCAGGCTCTTCACTGGACCCAGTGGTCACCAAACCCTTCAAGCATAAACAAGGCCACATGACTGTGCTCTTCTTGTCAAGAAGGAAGGACCATAATGTTGGAGTTGGGTGGTTTGCATTCCTCAGGAAAAGGCACCCTATAGACTGGAGAACTTGAGAAAGAGAAAATACATTCAATTAAAATGCAGGGACCCAGAAATTCGTGTCAAGGGCACGACTCCGTTGTAATGTGATTTTTGGAGGTGGGAGGTTGCTGGGCAATAGAAGTATCAGAAATCCTTGTTCCAAGGTTACAGGTGATGTTTGAGATCAGCTCAGCAGCCCTATGAAGAAGAGTTAAAGACAACTAAGTTCAGGGCTACATTTCCTTTCCTTCTAGAGTCCCAACAGAAAAAAATCATAGAGAGGCTGAGTGTTGGTTTGATGCACAATGGGAGAGTCTCTGGCGTTTCCTCCCACAGCGGGGTGAAGCTCATTCTGATACCCACGCAAAGACCAAGAGTTGGGGGCAAAGAGCTCAACTTGAGGAAGAGGGGCAGCCTCTGAGAGTTCCTCCCCACTCCCAGGGCACCTCCTGCGATACATCCTGAACACAGAGTGCTCATTAAATGCTCCCAAACTTATGTTGCAAGGAAATGAATTGCACCCCAAGAAGGAAGAAAGGAGTAGAAATACCACCTATTGGCTGAGGTCCTTGTCGTCCTGAAATGAAAGCGAAAGGGAAGTTGAATTTAGTAATTGGGAGAGTAAAGAGCAACAACATCTTAGAAAGTTATACAAACATTTGCATCCCGTGCCCACATCACCGGGAACCAAGGCAGGGTCCAATCTGTAGACTTAGCTGCCCCCAGGCTTAAAGGAACCCCTGCAGAACAGGGTAACTGTTCTGCAGCCTCAGGTGGCTTGCTGGGCCAAGATCTGTCCAGGCATCTTCTTCCTTACATGGCTGTCCTTGCCTAGTAGGACAGTATCCATCATTTTCCAGAGGTTTCTTACCTTGCTGGCCTCTAAAACAGAGAATGAAGCTCACCACGAGGGCAAAGAGCCCCAGCACAAGGCCCCTGACTCCAGTCAGCATCTTGGTCCGGGAAGAATCTGACTGAGCCTCTGGGAAGAACAGACCCCAGGGTCAGTCTCACCTCCACCTGCTGCAACACCCAGCCTGGCCTGACACCTGGAGCCTGACCTAGTGCACCGTGGGGGGAAAGGGAGAGGATAGTGCCAAGCTTGGGACCACTGTGGGGAAGGAGAGGATGTGGAAAACACCCCAAAGTTCTGGGTCAGACTGGTGATGTCCACAGGAGGCAAATGCTGGTTTTAGGTCAACCCATTAAGTCCAAGCATAAGGGACTCAAGGGAGGTGGAAGGGAGAGGCCAGGTCCCAGTCTGAGGGCCAGTCATGAAGGTGATTGCTTTCCTAACAAGGAGAGATTCTTTAGGGTCCCCCAGGGCAGGGGTAAATGCACGCTAGAATCACCAGACCCTTGCTGCCCCCAGTCTATACCAGTTAGAGCGCTGGTGAGGACACATGGGGTGGTGTGAACCTGATGGGTAGTGGTGGATCCCAGAGCCTGCAGCCTAGAGGGTCATCGGGAAGTAATTTACTCCAGTCTACAGTGACAGGACTGTCCAAGCTGGGGTGCTCCACTTGGCAGGTATAGACGTCTCCCTGTTGGGGGCTCATTTTCAGCATCACCAGGATCTGGAAGGTCCAGTCTCCGTTATGGATTAGATTGGTGGACACAAGCTGCACTGTTTCCTCCTGTCCATTCTGGAACCAGCGGACTTGAATGTTGCCTGGATAGAAATCTGTCACGTGGCAGACAAGCAGGTTGGGGTGCTGCAGGGGCCCCTTCTTGGAGGCGGGCACGTTCACTTTAGGCTGGAGTAGGAGTGGGAAAAAGAATCTTGTTATAACAAGGGAGACAGTTAACTCAGTGCATCTAGCAATTTTCTTGCCAAATTGGCTTCTAGATGTTAAAGATGAAATATCACCTGTTAAGCTGTTTGGAGGCAGAAGACGGGGAACAGTGCAGGAAAAACATAATAAAATGTTGCAATGTTTCAAGAAGAAAGACCTTGTCATACACAATAAAGAAAGCGAGGAGAAGACTAGGAGAGGGTCAAATTTGACACTCCCTAACACTCTCACCAGAAGCGTATAAGGTAGTGACTAATGTTCTTTGAACAGAAATGTTGAACCAGCAATGGAACTACCTAAATTTACATTTTCCATCTTGTTCAAAAGGACTCATAACCCTTCCAAATACTATCTTGGAATCAGAGTGTATCCAGTCGGTAGCTTTCCTTTGATCATCAGCCTGAGGTGCTCATTAAACAGAGGCGAAGAAATGAAGCACCTCAGTCCGTCTTCCTTAGCCTGTACGCCTCCCGGCCATCTCGACCAAAAAGAGCTTCTGGCAACATCCACAAACCCAATGTTCTTGGCTCTTTCGTGTTGGATTAACAGGGAGTCTGGCCCTTTCCCGTGTGGTCCGGCCCCAACCCGGTGAAGTCCGTTGGGTTTAGGCCTCGCTGGGGCTTGGAGATGGGAAAGAGGCCTGTCCCCTTCTCCGCTGCCCAAGGCCGCCCCCCCGGGGTCTTCTCTTTCCCACCCCCCCTCGCCTCTGCGCTTCAGGGCGAAAGCCTTGTGCGGCTCGTGGCTGTGTCCCCGCACGGTGGCCCCGGCGCCCTTAGCTCCAGGAGCTCCCCCCGGGTGTTCCAGCTCCTGCCGGTCACGCGCCGAGCTCCGTCACAGCCACAAACACCCACGGCGCTGTCAAGCTCCACGTTCATGTCTCAGTTGTAAATGTATCGCTCCAGGAAGCGGTGTGTCCCGTTGAACTCGTGGCGGTCACTCCTCCTCTGTGAGCCTGAAGGACCGGGTGGGGCTGGGCCCCAGAGGCCCCATGCACGCCAGGCGCTGGGCCCTTCACTGTGGAGTGGCCGCAGCCAGGGCCACGTATTTCCTGGCTTTGCTTTTGCTCCGGAGTCCCCAGTTTTCTTCCAGCAGAGTGTGCAGCTTGGAGGGGTCACTGCGCCCTAACCCAGGACCCAGAGCATGGCCAGAATCAATACTTGTGCTCACCAGTTCTCAGTGATTTCTCTCTCCACTTCACCTCCAATCTCTTTGTCACTCTCAATAGATCAACCAATCAATACAAGATTATTTATTACTATTGATGTAAAGGTATTTTGCTTTACTGATGTCACCTCCCAGGATTAAATGAGAAAAATACAAATTTTTACACCCAATCAATCACATGATCTTGGATAAATCATACAACCTCCCTGGCCCCAAGTTTTCTTACCCCATAAGTGGGGATTTAACTAAAGAATCGCTGATGTCCTTTTCAGCATTAATAATAAAGAGCCCTGCCTCAGAGGGACACAGTGACAGGCGGGTTCTGGGAGGGACGAAGCCGGTGCAGGAGCACAGGAGGTGAGTCTGCCACCTGCTGAGAGGTGGAGGCAGAGGGAGATGTGTAGGGAGCGGACGTTCACGGAGGGGTGTAAGGAGGAGCAGAGGGAAGAGAGCTCGGGCAGAAGTGCCCAGCGACCAGAGGAGCAGCAGGAAGGGGCAGGTGGGTGGCCAGGTGACAGGAGATGGGGCAGGCAGGAGTGGCGCAGCCGGTTTGGGTGCCCAGGAGTTTGGGGATTTTTCCTACAGGGAATAGGTATCATTCGATCTGTACAGGGGAAGGGGGTCCTGGAGGGAGCGTGGCCAGTGGATTGATGTTTTTACAACAGGCAAGAAGTGCTGAGGGTGGAGACTGGAATTAAGGCTATGAGAGAGGTTATGAAGCAAAGTCTGCAGGGCCTGGGGAGAGGAAGGCCCGCTCCTCCCACATGCAGAGTGAGAGCGGTAAGCGTGGTGTTTAAGATCACAGACTCGGGGAGAGGGGGCCGTGCTCCTCTTCTTGCTTTTTTTTTATTTTTTAAATATATCTTTATTGATTTCAGAGAGAGGAAGGGAGAGGGAGAGAGAGAGAGAGAACACGCCCCCTGCTGGGGAGAGAGCCCGCAGCCCAGCCTGTGCCCTGCCCGGGACATGAACTGCCATCTCCTGGGTCCTAGGTCCATGCTCAACCTCAGCCCGGCCGGCCGGGCTCTCTCCTCTTCTATCGCAGTGACTTAGTAACCGGGTGACCTCAGTGAAGTACAGTGTCCTTGTATGAAAATGGGGACAAGGGTGTTTCTGTGACAACACTATCTGGGTTAACTGAGATCGAGGAGGTAAGCTACAGCATTGGGCCTATGACAAAGTAAGGCTTCAGGTGACAATGGCCGTGATCACATCCAGGCTTTTATTCTTCCAACACTATATTCTTCCAACACTATATTCTTGCCTGGTTTCCGCCCACCGCTCACGTTTGTTCACTTTCAAGCTCCTTAAGGGTATTGAACATCTGCCTGGCTGGCATGCTCAGTGGTTAGAGCGTTGGCTTGTGGACTGAAGGGAAGCAGGTTTGATTCCGGTCCAGGGCACGTACCTGGGTTCCAAGTTCGTTTCTGGCCCCGGCTGGGGCACGTGCAAGAGGCAGCCAGTCAGTGTGTCTCTCTCACATGTATGTTTCTTTCTCTCTCCCCCTCCCTCCTTCCCTCCCTCCCCCCCTCTTAAAAAAATAAAAATAAAAGTATTGAACATCTGTGAGGCCGACTTCCTCCCTGACCTTGCCCTCCCCACCACTCACTGTCCCCAAAGGTTAGTGTCTGCCACATCTCACGATCTGCCCACACTCCCCTCAGACACTGCTGGTCGTTCTTAATGAGGATTATTTCACTCGCATCAGTCTTTAACCATCAACCATAATAATTAGCTCACAGGCATACCGCCCCCCTGTCCTCTTTTGAGTTCTACCCGTGTTTGGCCACATGGCCGCTGGGAGTCGCCCCCGACATCCCACGGGAGCCTCCACATTGCCCTGCGGCTGAGACCCTGGCACCTGCTCTTCCTCCCAAGCCCTGAGGATGGCGCCACCCATCACCCAGCCTCGGGCTAAGAGCTCCCAGTCTCCCGAACTCATTCTGGTCAGGTAACAAGGCTATTATTTTGCCTCTCGCCCCTCTGTCCCCTGGATGGGTGACTCAGACTCTTGTCACTGCCAGCCTGGATAAATTCGGTGGCCACAGCCTTCTCCATGCCTCAGTTTTGCCCCCCAGTTCACCCCCTGACTTCGGCCCCAGTTGCCTCAGCGTGACGTCCAGTCTTCCGACATCATGAGCAAGGCTCTCCCGGGCCTCCGCCCGCTGGCCTAGCCTAAGCCCTCTCCTGCCCCTCCAGCCTTCTACCCAGTCTTCTGGTTTTAGCTTCGTGCTTCCTTTGCCCCTCAGCCTCCGGGTTCCTGGCCCCATCCAGTCCGGGCCTCTGTGACATCTGTGTCCCGCCGGCCTCCCTGCCCCACTGCCCGCGTCTGACTCCATTTCCTGTTCTGCCAAGAGGTTCCCCACCTGTTCTTCAATCAGGACACATCTCTGTTGGTTCTGAGTAGTGGTCTGATTTTTTTTTCTTTTTAAAAGCAATTGACTTTTTCCTTCCTTTTCAAATCTTATTTGAAAAGCTGATATCACACGAGAGTGTCTCAAAACTGCGTTTTTTGTGTGTATGTGAAAAATATTAGAGTTTGTGAAACTCTGGGAAAACATCTGAAGTGTCTAGAGCAAAGCTCAGTGGCTTCTTCTGTAAAGTAAACCATCTTTTCAGAACAGTCCCATTAAGGATGTGTGATTACTAAGGGCAAGGATGGCAATGTGGCAGCACCGTGAGGTGCCCCCGACCAGCTCTGGGGCCCGGGACAAATACAGCAACCTCTCCGGGTCCCAACCTTTCACCTGTAAGAAGGAATGTTATATCTATTTTTTTCTCTGGAAGGACTAAATTAAATAAAATAAGATCCTGTAAAGAAAAGTTAGAGCAGAGCGTCTGGCCCGCTCACAGGTTAGAGCCCTTCCCCTGGCCGAGCCGTGGTGGGTGAGACCAAGAGAAGCCAGAGGACTAGCCCTGGTTTGTTCAGAATGACTGAAAAGGAGCTCCCTGGGGCACAGCCTTAACACTCAGAGGAGCTTTTGTTATCTCAATGCTGATCGTTTCTGTGTCACCCCTTCTTTCAGGGCTCTGGACCCCACCCGAGTCCTGCTCTCCAGGACCCAAGCCCCTCGGTTTCTCCGCTCAGCCGCAGGCACCAGCCCCACAGCTGAGCTGCGCTGGCCCAGTCCTCTGCCCACCTGAGCGACGAATATCAGAAAATCTGCTCCTTCCCTCTGTCTGAGACCTGGGCACACCGGCGTGGGGTCCGAGCAGGTGAATTTGAGAGTTTTACATGCTGTCAACCCTGGAAACTGGGAAAGGCGCGGGGACCTGATTCTGCGAGAAGTGGGGCTGGCTTTGCGGGGGCGATGGAGAGGCCGGGGAGTCTAGCACAGGCTCCTTCATGTGGTGTTCAGGGTCCCATCAGCGTGGGCTTGGTGGCAAACTGGAGCGGAAAGAGGCCACTTCCTGTTTCTCACTCTCCTGGACCCACCTGATATGCCCTGATCTGGTTGCTGCTGTGACCACTGTCAGCCGCAGTCGGGGTCCTGTGGCCTTAACCTCAGCCTGTCCTCATCGCCCTCCTCTCTGGCCATCGCTGGTCATGGGATGGGCCCCACCTGGTTCTGTGGACGGGCCTCCACCTGGAGCAGTGGTTGTACAGCATGGCCCTGGGACCCCAGACACCGCAGAGTAACCCTGGTTTCTGATCTTTGAGGTTGAAATGTCATCTTGACCCCTCGGTGAGAAACTTGTCCCTCCAAAGTCATTCCTGACCACCAGGTACCGTTGTGTCCAGCAGACGCACACACTGATCTCTCTCTCGTGGGAATAGCGGCCCCTGGACGATGTTGGACCCCCAAAGCCTCTCTGTGGGTGGGGCCCACGTGGGAAAGCCCGTAGAGCCATTCCCTTGAGCCGCTCCCTCCAAGAGCAGCAGCTCTGCGCTTACCTGGGGTGGCTCTGCCCTAAGCCAAAGGGAAGCTCAGCATCTCCAAGGACACCATCAGAGCTGCCATCCAGGGGTCCCCAGTGACCTGCACGACCACCATCCTGGAGCCTGGGAAAGCCCGGGGCTGAGAGAATCACAGGCAGAGCAGTGCTCACTCCGTGGGCCTCCTCCTTGAATATCAGAGTCAACGAGCCAGGACAGCCTCCCACATCCCCTGTGTGTGGTCAGATTCCAAAAAAGGAACCAGTGAGTAGGAATTGTCACCCCTAGGCAGAGGGGCGTGTAAAGCACATGATCTTCAGGCGTAAGATTCACTGAAGACAGTATGAGGAAAGGGATCCTCGTTTGAGTAACCGGGTGAGTCACGAGATTTGTTTTCTATGTTTTCCTGGCTCTCCTTGCTCGGTGCAGATACCAGGCATGTCATTCCCGCCCCATGGTGAGTGCCATCCCCCGCTCGGCGGGTTCAGGGAATGAGCAAGCGCTAAGCAGTGTTAGATCGAGGGGGACTGAACTCCCTACCTCAGAACCCTGAGGACCATCCTTTCTTTGCATTTCAATATAATTTTTGTAATTTAATTAATTAATCAACTTATTTGTTTACTTTAGAGAGAGAGAGAAAGAGGGAGAGAAACATCGATTTGCCGTTCCACTCACTCATGCACCCACTGGCTGATTCTTGTATGTGCTCTGACCAGGGATTGAACCCACAACCTTGGTGTGTGAGGACGACGGCACTCTAACCAACTGAGCTACCCAGGCAGGGCTCACNAGGGTCCTGGATTCCTCCAGGATTGGGGTGGCCACCAGAAAGACCTCCCTTGATGAGGGGCTGGACTTCCAGGCTCACTGCCCACCCTCTGGGAGAGCGGCCGGAGTTGGAGCTCATCACCAACGGCCAGAGACTTCATCGATCCTGTCTACGCAGGGAAACTTCCATAAAACCCCAACAATCTGAAGCAGTGACCACATCCACATGCTGGAGGGGGTGTGACACATTCCAGCTCCGCGGTGACAGAGGTTTCTGTCCTCGGGACCCTTCCTTCCCGCTTCCCATGTCTCTCTTCATCTGGTTGCTCACCTGCATCATTTATCAGAAACTGTAACAGTAAGACAGCATTTTCCCAAGTTGTACCAGCTGTTCTAGCAAATTATTGAACTTGGGAGAGGGGGACCCCTAACCCACGTAGCCAAGTTGGACAGAAGTGCAGGTGCCATGGGGATCTGAAACTGTGACTTGTATGTTAAGTGAGGGCGGTCTTGTGGGACGGAGCCCTGACTCTGTGTCGCAGGACACCTAGCTGGTGTCAGGGGATCAGATAGCTGGTTGGGTGAAGGAAAACATCCCTCACAGTCCCACAGGGAAATTTAGAGAATCAGCAAGTAATGCTCAATCTCCTCTCACCCCAGAGCTCAAGATCAGCAAATATAGGCATTTGCACCATGTCCTCGGTCTGCCACCAGCTGGTTATGGACCAGACTTTGAGTAGAACTTCGTTGACATGGGGAACATGTTTTGGATTTTAGTCCTTTGAGACTGTCCAATAAAAAGTGATAAATGTTAGAGATTTTCTCCCAGAAATATTTGCATGTATACATAAATATATAAGAAAATATAAATATGAATGTGACATCAGTGCACACAGAGCCGCTAGTCTTCCAAACCTGGGCGCTCTACCCAAGTAAGAGACAAAGGCAGATAATCACTTCACCACCTCACTCTCTTATCTGAGAGTACAAATCAGAGTAAAGCTGGATTCAATAACGTAGAATCAAGGGAATGAGTAGAAACATGTCATTTATTCCTCCACTCTTCCAGCCAAACCTGAGTGCCTGCAAAGTACTGAGAAAGTTCCAGCTCAGATGTGCCCCAAGATTTGCAACTGGTCCCTCTTCTCCACCCTTCACCCCCGCAACCTCTCTTCCCACATGAGAATTCCACAGGTAAAGGGTCTTGGTGGGAGGCAGAGACCATGGCCCTCCATAAAAGAGGGAACCCAGCCCCCTGACATTCATGCATCAGGTGACCACATGCTGACTCTGACTCAGGACGTGGTGACAGAGGGGCTGGGACTTTGCAGAGTGCATGTGGCAGGGGAGGTAGGAGAGGCAGAACAGTGTCTGGTGCCAGGAGCAGCAGACAGCAGTCCTAGCCGCGGGGCCAGGGTCTTGCACAGGGGACTCAGTGGTGTGAGCAGTGACATCTGTGCCCAGCAGCAGGCAGTGGCTCCTGTATGGGACCCGCCCTGGGCTGGACTGCGGACCCGTTCCTGGCTGTGTGGCCTCAAGCCTGTTCTGTGGCTTTCCCCAAAATAGCACCAGACCCCAATACCATGTGCATGCTACTTTATGTCTAAATTAGAAAAACTGGGTTCCATCATTTACTCCAAGAAATCAGCCTGGGGCACAGTTTGAGAGAGCAAACACTCAGCATGTTATTATGCTGACCCGTGACCCACATCCTAATCTTCCCCGACACTGCCCCGTGGTAGAGAAAACGCCATGGAACTCCCAACAGCAGGTCTCATAATCNTCAGCCTGGGGCACAGTTTGAGAGAGCAAACACTCAGCATGTTATTATGCTGACCCGTGACCCACATCCTAATCTTCCCCGACACTGCCCCGTGGTAGAGAAAACGCCATGGAACTCCCAGTAGGTCTCATAATGAACATATTTTTCTTTCTGAGAGAAAAACAAAAAACACCTTAAATGTGGGGTTGAGACCCCTCCCCGCCCTGAGCTGTCCTTGACCTCAGTGGTTCCCAGGCTGGCTGAGCCCCAGGATTGCTCGTGGACTTCTTACAAAACCCTCAGAGAATTAGGCACCAGGCCAGGAGCCACTGTGTACCGAGCCCTGCAGGTGAGGCTGACTCTGGGCCAGGGGGCCCCTGGTCTGCGTTCCTGCTGCTCAGGGTGGTGAAGACCAGCAGCCTCAGTGCCAGCCTTTTAGGTCCTGACTCCCACTCTGCGCAGACCTTCTGAGTCAGCAAGGTGACCAGGTGAGTCCTGCGTATGGAAGCCCGAGACTCGGGCCCAGTGCCTTTTGGATGCCAGACGGAACCGTGCGGTTGGCTCTGGAGTGTGGTCTGATCATATCGCTCAGCACTCGGTCCTGGGTCCAGCCCTCCTTCTTTTGTCTCTGTAGCGTCACTCCTTTGGTGACCTCATCTGTTCTCAAGGCTTTAAATGTCATTATATGTGCCACCTCCCAAGTCTATTTCTCCAGCCAACATCTCTCCCGATCTCCAGATTCGTCTGTCCAACTGCCAGTCTGACGCCTCCTTGTATTTCTCACAGACGTCTCAGCTCCAGCGTCTCTTAAATGAAGACCGGTGATGCCCCCTCGTGTCCGCTGTGTCCAAAGTCTTCCCGTCTGCTGGTGGAACTCCGTCTGTCCACTTGTATCTGGAGATTGCTGGTGACCTTGGCTCCTCTCAGCCCAGATTAACCACTAGCAATGCTGACTTTACAGGAAGGCCACAGGGTGCTTCTGAGAGTAACTCCCCTGTTGGCCATTGTGTCAGGGGTGGCCTCAGGAGCCGGAGAACAAAGCGGCGGCCACCTGTCCCCAGATAGGTCGCAGTGCCCCGAATTGCACCACTATTACCTCAGTCCTTTGGCTTAAGGATTTATTTTCAGCTGGTGCGGTTATTTCAAGAAGGACGGGTGGGAAGAGAGGGAGCCGGGGGTAGGGTCTCCCTCTGGTGGGAAATGGCAGGAGCTGCGAGGCTGCGGGGGCAGGGAGGCCTGTGGACCTATTTGTCTCAGTCCTGCTCACCTGACCTAACATGGGCCGGGGATCACAGGAGTCAGGGAGCCCAGGACACCAGGGCTTGGCACAGCCTGACGTTACAGCCCAGGGATCTCTCCAGGGCTGTGAAGGATGGGAGCGGGCTTGTGTGCTCGTCCTGGGGCTTAGGCTCGAAAATCCAAGTTCCTGAGACATGCTCTGCCAGCCACCCTGCCAGGTAAGTGTCTGCCCAGGGTCAGTGGGCATGGGAGGGTGGAGGCAGGGCCCACATGTAGCCCTGCCCATGATGTGGCCCTTTCCTGGGCCACTTCTGCACCTGGGAGCCCAGATCTGACAGCAGGCTCCCCCTACCCCCACTCAGGGACTCCCCGAGGTGGAGATGACTTGGGCAGCAAGGGGTTCCTGTTGAAAGCAGGAGTGACAGCTACCAGCCCAAGGAGCGCGGTGAGAAAGGAGCTTCGGTCACAGTGCCTTCCCACGCCCTCGGCCACTTCACCCAGCACCACGCCCGTCCCACTTCTGGCGGGGCTGGCCCAGGGCACCCCTGCTTAAAGTGACAGCAAACCAGAGCCGCCCCTGCCGGCGGGGGAGGGGCAGGTGTGAATGGCAGGAGGGGCCTTGACCGTACCCCTTTTAAAATGGACCAAGCGGGTCTTCATGCTGTCCTGAGGCTGGGCTCTGCCCTCCACCCGCCACCCTCCTGCGGGGCACAGGGCAGGCACGACATGCCGCGGGGGCACAGGGGCCCGCTGTCTTCATGCCCGGTCCTGCTCCAGAGCCGCAGCCACCAGAGAGAGCAGATGGCTGTGGGGACATAAGTGGAGGGGTGAGCAACAGGAGCTGGGTGAGGGGCACCTTCCCACAGGCCTTGGGGACACAGCGGGCCTGGCCAGGCGGGCAGAGGGAGGGGCCGGAGGGGCCTGTGCCGCCGGCGCTGGGCTGGGCCTGCAGTGCCGGCCGTGCTCGGCTGTTTGGTGGGTTGGGGGCTGGCAAAGGAGGTCCCCATTGTGAGGATCCTGGTGTGAGTGAGGAGAGGGCCTCGGGGGGTGTGGAAGAGGTGGGGCCACATTTCATTTTAGAAATAGCCTTTTGGCTGCTATTGGAGAGATTAGTGTGGAAGTCAGGAGCCCAAGGCAATGGTGATGTGAGAGCCAAGGAGGGCCTGTTAGACAGACAGACAGACACACACACACGCACACACGCACACACACACACAGTGTGTGGTGGATTCAGGAAGGAAGAGGAGTTCCAGGAGGCCGAGGTTTCTAGTTTGAGCAAAAGGAGGTGAGGCCACCACCTGGGACAGTTCTGGGGGGACAGGTGAAGGGCCACCTTATCACAGGGTTTGGCTGGGACCAGTGAGGCCTTTCCTGGAGAGACTTTCTCCCATGTCCTGTGCAGATTCTCATGAGGTCGCTCTGTTTGGCTGCTATGTGCCAGTCTGCGCCACCTCTGGGCTGCACCTGGCATGCCAGGATGGCGGGCTGGGCCTGGCCCGAATGGGAAAGGGGAGCTGAAGCCACCTCCTCGCCTCCTCTTGACCGAGGTAAGTCTTTGCAGGGTGGTGCCCCCAGAACACCGTCCTGGTTAGGCTTGCTGCCCCGAGACAACAGGCATCTGGGCCTGGGCCTCACTGGCCAGGTGCAGTCTCAGCCCACTGTGGATGGACCCTAGCTTAGTTTCTGAATTTGCCCTGGAGACAGAAAGCGCCCCTGCCTCCCACCTTGTTCCTCGCTGGGCAGCCTGACTGGCAGTTGTTTAGGGTCTCAGGACTGGCCACCGGCTTAGTTTACAGTCCTCTCAGACCCCGGNGCGGTGAGAAAGGAGCTTCGGTCACAGTGCCTTCCCACGCCCTCGGCCACTTCACCCAGCACCACGCCCGTCCCACTTCTGGCGGGGCTGGCCCAGGGCACCCCTGCTTAAAGTGACAGCAAACCAGAGCCGCCCCTGCCGGCGGGGGAGGGGCAGGTGTGAATGGCAGGAGGGGCCTTGACCGTACCCCTTTTAAAATGGACCAAGCGGGTCTTCATGCTGTCCTGAGGCTGGGCTCTGCCCTCCACCCGCCACCCTCCTGCGGGGCACAGGGCAGGCACGACATGCCGCGGGGGCACAGGGGCCCGCTGTCTTCATGCCCGGTCCTGCTCCAGAGCCGCAGCCACCAGAGAGAGCAGATGGCTGTGGGGACATAAGTGGAGGGGTGAGCAACAGGAGCTGGGTGAGGGGCACCTTCCCACAGGCCTTGGGGACACAGCGGGCCTGGCCAGGCGGGCAGAGGGAGGGGCCGGAGGGGCCTGTGCCGCCGGCGCTGGGCTGGGCCTGCAGTGCCGGCCGTGCTCGGCTGTTTGGTGGGTTGGGGGCTGGCAAAGGAGGTCCCCATTGTGAGGATCCTGGTGTGAGTGAGGAGAGGGCCTCGGGGGGTGTGGAAGAGGTGGGGCCACATTTCATTTTAGAAATAGCCTTTTGGCTGCTATTGGAGAGATTAGTGTGGAAGTCAGGAGCCCAAGGCAATGGTGATGTGAGAGCCAAGGAGGGCCTGTTAGACAGACAGACAGACACACACACACGCACACACGCACACACACACACAGTGTGTGGTGGATTCAGGAAGGAAGAGGAGTTCCAGGAGGCCGAGGTTTCTAGTTTGAGCAAAAGGAGGTGAGGCCACCACCTGGGACAGTTCTGGGGGGACAGGTGAAGGGCCACCTTATCACAGGGTTTGGCTGGGACCAGTGAGGCCTTTCCTGGAGAGACTTTCTCCCATGTCCTGTGCAGATTCTCATGAGGTCGCTCTGTTTGGCTGCTATGTGCCAGTCTGCGCCACCTCTGGGCTGCACCTGGCATGCCAGGATGGCGGGCTGGGCCTGGCCCGAATGGGAAAGGGGAGCTGAAGCCACCTCCTCGCCTCCTCTTGACCGAGGTAAGTCTTTGCAGGGTGGTGCCCCCAGAACACCGTCCTGGTTAGGCTTGCTGCCCCGAGACAACAGGCATCTGGGCCTGGGCCTCACTGGCCAGGTGCAGTCTCAGCCCACTGTGGATGGACCCTAGCTTAGTTTCTGAATTTGCCCTGGAGACAGAAAGCGCCCCTGCCTCCCACCTTGTTCCTCGCTGGGCAGCCTGACTGGCAGTTGTTTAGGGTCTCAGGACTGGCCACCGGCTTAGTTTACAGTCCTCTCAGACCCCGGATTTCTTTTCTTTTTTTTTTTTTTTAAATATATCTTTATTGATTTCAGAGAGAGGAAAGGAGAGGGAGAGAGAGAGAGAGAAACATCAATGATGAGAGAGTCATTGATCGAGCCCGCAACCCGGGCATGTGCCCTCACCGGGAATCGAACCCTGATCGCCTGGATCCCAGGTCGATGCTCAACCGCTGAGCCACGCCCGGCCGGGCCAGACCCCGGATTTCTGACCAGACTTTCTGGGCCCCTTCAGGCTCTGCTCTGGGAGGTGTGTGTGGGGGGCTCATTATTTGTACGTTTGTTTTGAATTTGAAAGTATTGGACGCCAGAGCTTTGCCAGGACAAGAAAAAGGCTATCTCAGATTTAAACACCAGCCCTACTGAGCACCCTTCTAAGGGAGCTCAGGACAGTGGGACCAGTGCGGCCTGAGGGCTCTGGGGCAATCTCAGGAGGAGGTGCCCTCTGGACTGGACCTTCACGGTTGAAAAGTTTTTGTTGACTGTTCACCCCTCATCTCCCAGTTTCCCCAGTGGCTTTCTTTACTTGGGCGAAAAGAATGACAAAGAGCAGGGACACAAAAACTCGAATCCACAGCCGTTCTCTGCTACTGCCTGGTGAGTGACAGGGGTAACTTGGGGCTGTGGAAAGCTCTGGGTAGGGAGTGTGGTGAAGGGCGAGCCCAGGCGGGAAACTTGTTTAGAAGCCTCGAGGCTAAAAGGATGTGGCCTCCAGGAGTCTGTTCTTATTAAGCCCCTTTGCCGCCTCGCCTCCTGCTCGCTAGGGTCCCCCACCTTAGGCCCAAGCCTCCTCTCAGGCCTTTCCGTTCCGCCCTGCTCCAGGGTGGAGCGGAGCTGGCAGGGGAGGAAGGGCACCGCCCAGGCACTGTCCCCAGCCTCCCGGACCCGCCTCCTCTGCCGGCAGGGCGGGGGGCTCTACCCTCATGGCCCCCACACCTGCACATCCCCATCGCGTTCTTACAGACCTCAGCGCCCCGTGTCTGCGTTTCCTTGCGTCTGTACCTCTACATGGCCAATTTAGGGCTTTTCCTACCACCATTTGAAACTGTTGCTGCGGAGTGTAATGAGACTGGTTATTTATTTTTTTAAAAGTTACTTTCTTCACATATGAGCTTTAATGTGTAAATTTCAAACTATCTACAGATACGAAGGAAGAGAGATTTTAGCTTCAACATTTTCAGTTTCTTCCCAGGAGACAGAGGTTGAGGCTCTGAGCTTTAGAGGCCAGGAGATGGGAAGGGAAAGTTCCAGGGAAGCCTGAAAAGCAACGCCCAGTAAGAAACCTGCTCAGGTGGGAGCTGCCGCCAGACGACCAGAGCAGGGTGCTTGCTGCAGAAGGTGGAACAAGAGACGACGTGGCCCACCTGGCACATGCAAGTGCCGCGGGTCACCTGGCACACCGCATCACTTCTTTGCCCAGGAAGTCCTGGGGAAGAACTAGACCACTCGAATCCCTGCACTATGTGGGTGGGCATGTAAAACTATTAAATTAATCACTAAGGAAAGGTCACCCCAGAAAGCTGAAGACCACGGGGACGTTCATATGGCACACTGGTATAATGGGTTTTCTTCTCTCACATCACTGTTAGTTCTGTGCACAGCCTCCATGATAGATTAAAAGATCCCTGATGGAAGGAACCACAGCTGATCCCAGAGACTCGCACAGTGCCGGAGCAAAATAGACTCAAAGCAATCAAACACGTACACAGAGGTGGGCAAAAGTGGGTTTACAGTCGTTCTTATGGAAAAAGACATGCAGGTTATGATGATTACAGTAGCTTTATTGACTGTTTCGGGTACTCACCTCTGTAAGCCCACTTGTGCCCACTCCTGCACCTACACAAATAGATTCAGCCTAAAGTGAAAACACTGAAAGGTAAGATCGCCCTCTGGTGGAACCTCTGTGGAGTAACTGGGAAGGCCCCGGGGACCCTTGGCTGCTTCAATCGAAGACTAAGAAAAGGAGCGAAGGGCCGGCTGGTAGCCAATGGAGAGCAGCCAGAGCAGCCAGAGCACCGCTGTCCAGTAGAAATATAATGGGAGCTGCATATTCAATATCCAATTTTCTAGTAGCCACATTAGAAAAGTAATAAGAAGGTGAAATTAATTTAATATATTTTAAACCCAATAAATAGAAAATGTTAATTAAGCACTAATCAATATAAAATTATTAAGATTATATATTTACATATAAAAATACTTTTATTTTTTAAAAAATTTTAATTTTTATATTTTTCAATCACAGTTTACATTCAGAACCATTCTGGCTCAGTTCCAGATGTACAGCAGTGGCCAGAAAATCATGTACCTTACAGAGCGGTCCCCTCATTGCCTCAAGTACCCACCTGACCCCATACATGTTTATCACAATATTATTGACTATATTCCCAATGCTGCAATCCACATCTGTGTGACTGTTCTGTAACTACTAATTTGTACTGCATAATCCCTTCACCTTTTACACCCTGCTTCCCAAACCCCTCCCCTCTGACAACTGTTGGCTGTTCTCTGCATCCAAGTTTGTTTCTATTTTGTTTGTTTATTTTGTTCATTAGAGTCCACATATAAGTAAATCATATGGTACTTGTCTTTTTCTGTCTGACTTATTTCACTTAGCATTATACCCTCTAGGTCCACCCATGCTGTTGCAAAAGGTAAGATTTCATTCTCTTTCATGGCCGAGTAATATTCCACGGGGTGACTGTCCCACAGCTTTTCATCCTCTTATCTACTGATGGGCACTTGGGCTGCTTCCATAGCTTGGCTATTGTAAACAATGCTGCAATGATCGCAGGGGTGCATATATTCTTTTGAATTAGTCTTTCAGGTTTCTTCAGATATATTCCCAGAATTGGAATTGCTGGGTCCTAAGGCAGTTGCATTTTTAATTTTTGAGGAACCTCCACACTGTTTTCCACAGTGGCTGTGCATTCTCACCAGCAGTGCACGAGGGTTCCCTTTCTCCACACCCTGGCCAGCACTTGTTGTTTGTTGATTTGTTGATGGAGCCATTCTGGCAGGTGTCATTGTGGTTTAGATTTGCATCTCGCTGATGATTACTGATAGTGAGCAACTTTTCATATGTCTGTTGGCCATCTGTATGTCTTCCTTGGAGAAGTGTCTGTTCAGGTCTTCTGCCCATTTTTTAATTGGGGTGTTTGTTTTTCTGGTGTTAAGTTTTCTGAGTTCTCTATAAATTTTGGATATTAACCCCTCATCAGATGTATCATGGGCGAATATGTTCTCCCATTCTGTGGATTGTCTTTTCATTTTGTTGATGGTTTCCTTTGCTGTGCGAAAACTTTTTAGTTTGATGTAGTCCCGTTTGTTTAATTTTTCTTTTGTTTCCCTTGCCTGGGAAATATATCAGAAAAAATATTGCTATGAGAAATGTCAGAGATTTTACCGCTTATGTTTTCTCTAGGATTTTTGTGCTTTTGACTCTTACATTTGTCTTTAATCCATTTTGAGTTTATTTTTGTGTATGGTATAAGTTGGTGGTCTAGTTTCATTTTTTTGCCTGTATCTGTCCAATTTTCCTAACACCATTTATTGAATAGACTGTTTTTACCCCATTGTGTGCTCTTGCCTTCTTTGTAAGATATTAATTGTGCATAATGACTTGGGTTGATTTCTGGGTTCTCTCTTCTGTTCTACTGATCTACATGCCTGTTCTTGTGCCAGTACCGGGCTCTTTTGAATATACTGGCCTTATAGTATAGCTTGATCTCTAGTATTGTGATTCCTCCAACTTTGTTCTTCTTTCTCAAGATTGCTGAGGGTATTCAGGGGTTTTTTGTGTTTCCATATAAAATTTTGGATTATCTGCTCTAGTTCTGTGAAATACACCATTGAAGTTTGGATAGAAATTGTGTTGACTCTATAGATTGCTCTGGGTAGTATGGACATTTTAATGATGCTTATTCTTCCAATCCATAAACACAGTTTATGCTTCTTCACTTATTTGTATTTTAAAATAGTTCTTTCTTCAGTATCTTATAATTTTCTGAGTACAGGTCTTTTACTCCCTTGGTTAAATTTATTCCTAGGTACCTTATTTTTTTTGGATGCAATTATAAGTGGGATTGTTTTCTTAGTTTCTCTTTCTGACAGGTCATTATTAGTGTATAAAAATGCAACTGATTTCTGAATATTAATTTTGTATCCTGCTACTTTACTGTATTTATTTATCTATAACATACTTTTTAAAATGCAGTAGCCACACGTTATGCTGGTTTGACGTAGGATTTTTCCACCTTACAACGGTGGGAAAGCGGCACCTATACAACCATCTTGTTTTCCACTTTCAATAAGTTACACGAGATATTCAACACTTTATTATAAAATAAGCTTTGTGTTAGATGTTTTTGCCGAACTATAAGCTAATGTAAGTGTTCTGAGCACATTTAAGGTAGGCTAGGCTAAGCTATGATGTTTGTCTTAGTAGGTTAGGTGTATTAAATGCATTTTTGAAGTATGATATTTTCAACCTGTGGTGAGTTTATCAGGACATATCCCCGCTATAAATCAAGGAGCAGCTGTATATTTATAATATAATGTAAATAATATATATTTTAAACTAAACCATTGAAGTCCAGTGTGCTTTTTACTTATAGTGCATCTCAGTTCCAACTGGCCATCTTGCAAGTGCTCAACAGCTACTGTATTGGGACAACACATTCCAGACGGAGGGTCCTGTCCTGTCCTGCTTGTCGTGCTGTTTCCATTGCAGGGCATAGTGCCCAGGACACAGTAGGTGTTTCATAAGTATTTATTTAATGAATATATCTCCTAACATCTACCTCAACTGATCAGACCCCAGAGAAGATGATAGATACAACCATCATTTTCTCAAAATCAGTGTATTAGAAGATGTAGAGTAACTGAATTTATGTCATATTCAAAGAACAGACAGTTGACTCAGATTTTTTGTTGAGTCTGTATCTGTTTCTGCTATTTCTGCCTAGTATTGGAATGTCTCTTCCTAAAGCCACTGGTATGCACTTTATTTACTTTTATTTGTTGTCATCTATTTGTTTATTTGACAAGAATTATTTAATACTGTGCTAGTATTTGGGAGAAGGGAAGCTGTGTAACAAAGGTTCAATAGGCCATGACCCCCTTGACCTTTTTATATCAGAGAAAATGTTGTTCATACATAAATATTACAAGAAAATAGTGAAGAGACCTGCTTCCTGTCAGGATAAATTAGCTTATGTGATTGGTTCTCATCCCTAAAAATCAACCCTGGAGAAACCACAGAGGGGAAATAGTGGAGACCCCCAGTGAGACTGAAAGGTGTTTTGAACTAGTGGGTGGGCTGCTGGCCATGTGTGAGAAGACCCTCCAGAGGTGTCTGCTCTCGCCTCTCCCAGCATTGGCCTCGCACAATCATTGCCTGCCCCGAACACAGAAAACAGTGCATGATCCTGATTGCTCGCTCAGCTGCTGAGAGTTGGGGAGAAAGTCCAGGCTGAAACCCCTGTTGGAGTGGTAGGAGAAGTGGACAACAGTCACACTGACTGCCATGGTCACTCACTCTTCCAGCACTTCACCAAGGGGGACCAGCCCCTCCCACTGCTCCTCATCCTCAAGCCCCGCCTGGAGCGGCTCTTGGCCAGGTGACACAGAAAGAGTAGTAGCTGTGGTTTGGTGCTGTCCATTCGTGATACTGACATAGATGGCACTTGCCTGCCAAAATAACAACTCCCTCCTTCTAAAGAGTACCACCCCTCAAAAGGAAAAACAACAACCAGGTCCATATCTGACCTTAAAGAAGAAGTATTAGAAAATAAAGACCAGCCACTTAAAATTGGCATGAAAATGCATTAAAAAATAAGAGAAGCTATTACAATATGAAAAAACATAGGGACTATAGGGGAAACTATTTTATAATAGTCAAAACAAAACTACATTAATGGTCGGAGATTAAAGATGGCAGTGGATTGAGTGGAAGCTACACTGACCCTCTCCCAGGGCCAAACTGGAATTACAACTAAAATATAGAAAAAAACATCCTGAATAATCAACTGCAACTGAAGATGAGCTGAACAGCACCCTCATAACCATGGAGTAAAAGTGGAGACCCTATAGACACTGGTTGGAAGTGCAGAGGTGCGAGAGGGCTGGCCGGGCTCCCACAGACAGCAGCTGAAGGTCTTGAGGAATAGCTCAGCTGTGGAGGGTTCCCACTAAGGACACTGGGGCCTAAACCCCAGGCTGGACTCCCCAGCCAAGAGCACCAGAACTGAGAAAGGTGCCCACATAACATCAAGATGTGAAAAGCAGCGGGGTTTCTGTCTGCCAGGGAGAGATGGCTGGAAATGCAGGCACCCTCTTAAAGAGCCAATGCACAAAGTTTTGTGTGCAGCCACTCATCTTGGAGTCCAGCGGAGGGAGGGCAGAGTTGACTGGAGCTGTGTGAGGAGAATCTAGGGTTGTGGGCTCTGGAGATAGAGCTCAGAGAGACCCCTCTGGATTCCTGTGCTGAGTCATTCCCCCATACTGCAGTGGACATCTTTCACAGGCAGACATTTACCTTCCAAGCAGCTTTTGCCTGAGGGGGAAGAAATTGCCCTGCTAGAAAACCTCTCTCCCTACCCAATGGAGTTTCTACAGCCTGAGGCTTAAGAGAATCAGATTAATCAGCCTACAGGCAGAGGCAGACCTGTAGAGTGCTTTGAATCTTTGCCTGATCTGCTTCTGGACCTGGGCCTTGGAAAAGCAGACTGGTGTGCATCTTGGTGCTGTCCTAATGCACTCAGCCTCAACAGAGGGGACCTCAAGCCATGCGTGTTGAGGTCCAAACAAGGCACTCAAGGCCAGTCACAAATAGCATCTGACATTGGCCTGTACCATAAACCATCCAAAAAGACTGAGAGTCCTAGCAGGCCTACCTAATACCTAGAAATAAACCCAAATAGGCAGCCAAAATGGGGAGACAAAAACCAAGCCCCAAATGAAAGAACAAGAGACATTTCCAGAAAAAGAGCTAAATGAAATGGAGAAAAGCAATCTATCAGATATAGAGTTCAGAATACTGATTGTAAGGATGCTCAACAGCATGAACGATATGGGAACTATGAAAAATGACCAGTTAGAAATGAAGAATGACATAGCAGAAATAAAGAATACATTGGAAGGAATAAACAGCAGATTAGAGGAAGCTGAGGATAGGATCAGTGAATTAGAAAACAGGGTAGAAAAAATCACTCAATCAGGGATCCAAAAAGAAAAAACAATTAAAAAACAAGAGGACAGTCTAAGGGAGCTGTGGGAGAACATGAAACATAACAATATCCACATCATAAAAATGCCAGAAGAGATCAAAATAAGCAAGGGTTAGAGAACCTGTTTGAAGAAATACCGGCAGAAAACTTCCCTAACCTGGTGAAGGAAAAAGTCACATAAGTTCAGGAGGCACAGAGAGTCCCAAGCAAGGAGAATCCAAAGAGGCCCATGCCCAGACACATCATAATTAAACTGCCAAAAATTCAAGACAAAAAGAAAATCTTAAAGGCAGCAAGAGAAAAGCAATCTGCTACCTACAAAGGAGCTCCCATAAGGCTGTCAGCTGACGTCTCATCAGAAACTCTACAGGCCAGAGGGGAATGGCATGAAGTATTCAAGGTAATAAAAAACAAGGATCTGAAACCAAGACTACTCTATCCAGTGAGGCTATCATTCAAAATAGAGGGTGAAAGAAAGAGCTTCCCAGACAAACGAAGGCTAAAGGAGTTTATCACCACCAAACCAGCATTGCAAGAAATGTTAAAGGGACTGCTGTAATAAATAAGAAATAGAGAGAGAAACATAGGCATAAAGAATTAAAATGGCAATAAATAAGGATCTATCATTAATAACCTTAAGGACTTTAAGGGAGAGATTAACAGCAATACAGTCATCATTGTGGACTTTAACACCCCTCTGAGTTCATTAGATATTTTGGACAAAAAGTCAACACAGAAACAGTGACTCTAAATGGCACAGTAGATCAGATGGATTTAATTAATATTTACAGAACATTTCACCCCAAAGCTGCAGAATATACATTCCTTTCAAGTGCACATGGGTCATGCTCAAAGACAGAACACATGTTAGGACACAAGACAAGTCTCTACAAGTTCAAGAAAAGTAAAATCTTATTAAGCATCTCAGATCACAATGGCATGAAATTAGAAGTCAACTACAGTAAAAACACTCAAAAACATTCAAACACATAGAGGCTAAATAGCATGTTATTAAACAATGAATGGGTAAGATCAAGAAAGAAATCAAAAACTTCCTGGAAACAAATGAAAAGGAACACACAACCATGAGAATCTATGGGACGCAGCAAAAGCAGTCCTGAGAGGGGAGTTCATAGTACTACAGGCTACCTCAAAAAGCAAGAATAATTTTTAGTAAACTATCTAACCCTACAACTTAAAGAATTAGAAAGCTCTCCTGTGAAGCCATCTGGACCAGGGCTTTTGTTTGCTGGGAGGTTTTTTATTACTGCTTCAATTTTATCAGTGGTTATTCAGTTTTACATGATTTCACTCATATGTGGAATCTAATAGACAAAATAGATTGAGAAACAAAATAGATCCAGAGACATAGAAGCATGGAACAGACTGAGGGATCTCAGTGGGAAGGCGGGGGCAGTGGAGTGGGTGGGGAGAGATTAACCAAAGAACTTATATGCACATATGCATAACCAGTGGACACAGACAATAGTGTGGTGAAGGCCCGGGGGGGACCAATGGGGGGAAAAAGGGGGTATCTGTAATACTTTCACCAATAAAGATAAATTTTAAAAAAACTACATTAATGGGAATAAATAGTGGGAGAGATACAACTAAAAAAAATTTGTAAGTTGGAGGACTACTCTGAAGAACTCTGCAGAATAAAAGATAGAGGATTAAGAAATTTAATATAAAGTCACACAGAGAAAGACAAATGCCATGTTATTTCACTTATATGTGGAACATAAAAAACAATACAAATGAACAGGCTCATAGATACAGAGAACCGACTGATGGCTGCCAGATGGGAGGTCGGTCCAGGGACTGAGTGAAAAGGTGAAGGGATTGAGGAGTATGAATTCGCAGTTACAGGACAGTTGCAGGATGCAAAGAACAGCTTAGGGAGCACAGTCAATAGTATTGTAATAATTACATATGGTGCCAGGTAGGTAATAGACTTATTGGGGGGATCACTTTGTAAAGTATATAAATGACTAATCACTATGCCATACACCTGAAACTAATATAATATTCTATGTCAACTGTAAGTGAAAATATTTTAAAATTAAAAAACAAACAAAACACCAGCCCGGCCAGGTGTGGCTCAGCAGTTGAGCATCAACCTAGGATCCAGGCGATCGGGGTTTGATTCCCGGCCAGGGCACATGCCTGGGTTGCAGGCTCGATCCCTAGTCGGGGGCGTGTAGGAGGCAGCCGACCGATGACTCTCATCATTGATGTTTCTCTCTCTCTTTTTCTCTCTCTCTCCTTTCCTCTCTCTTAAAATCAATAAAGATATAGTTAAAACCAATAAACGAAAAAACCACCAAATTGAATATAGAGACGAAAATTCAAAAGAGATGGAGAAGTGCCCAAATATTGATAATATGAATTTCATAGGAGAAAAAAATTTAAATAGGAGAAAAGAGATGAATTTCCAGAATTAAAAGAGAGAGAGGACCCATAATGTCCTACAGCCAGAGGAGGAAACCCCCATTTTAGATATAATAAAACAAAGTATGAAAGACAATGAGAAAATTTGAAAGATTCCAGAAGGAGAAACTGACATCAGATTTCCTAACTGTGACACTGGATGCAAAACGACATTCGGATGATATTATTTGGGATATTAGAGAAAAAACTGCAAACTTAGAATTTAACACACAGTTCAACTTTATTTGAAAGTGATGGTATAGTAAGAGTTTTCTCAAGTGTGCAAAGCTTAAGGAGGTTTGTCACACAAATACCTAAATTTAAAACATTTCTGGAGAAAGTATTCCAATAAGAGAAGAATTTTAGGAGGTACCCAAAGATATTGGAAATAGGCTGATCAGACACCTTGGTGAAGAAATGGGTCTGAAAGCACGCTAAGGTTCTTATCTGGTTAGAGGAAAGACAGGGAAGGTATCGAGAACACTTTTTTAAAAATGGTGAGAACTAAACAGGAAACTTAAAAAACAAGTATTGAAATAAATAAGGTATTAGAAATGAGTCTGAATACATCAACAACCACAATAAATAGAGTTGGAATGGGGCAAAGGCCGTGCCATGTGGTCAAACCATTACATTTTCCTGAAGACACACTGAAGTACAGGGTCATTGTTTGATTCTCGCCAATGGATTGGGAGCAGCGATGGCATGTAGTTTGTGGTCCTTGTGCCTTCCCCAGGCTCTCTCTCCTGTCTGCAAATCTGGAAGCAAAGTTCTGTTCAGTAGTGGAGATGCAAGATGAAGTGAGGCGGGGTTCATGAGTCACTTTCTGGAGGAGAGCTACAGAGTGAGCAACCTGCTTTGAACGGCACATCGATAAAAAGTCAACCACTGTCTTTTGTCAAACCACCGAGGTTTCAGTGTTTGTTGCAGAAGCAAGTTGGCTCACCTTAACTAATAGATAGATTGAGCCACCAATTAGAAGGCAGGGATCATCAGATTGAATAAAAAATAAAGTCTATCTTCATGACATTTACAAGAAAGTCAGTGATAGAAGTGCGTATATCAAACAAATACTAACAAGAAGACAGAACAGACTTTTAGGCAGCAAGATTGTCAGTACAAATTGGAGAAAGTCTCGATTCACTGAAACTATAATTCCTGAAAGTAAGCTCCAAATAACCTGATCACATACGGGGCAAAAATTGATTAAAAAAATAGAAACAAATAGAAAAATTATACAGTCATAGCCAGAGATTTTAAATACATCACTCTTAGTTACTTATAGGTCAGTTCAAAAATTAAGAATATAGATTAGAATGAGAAAAATCAACAGTTCACCCAAGAAACATGGATAAAATTCTGCATCCAACAGTTAGAGCAATGAGAAGAATTACAAATACTGACCACATTCAAACCATAAAGCGAGTCTCAGTAAAGTTCTAAGATGCATGATACTGACAAGATTCTTAGATTATAATACAGTTAAGTTAGAAGCTAATAACAAAAAACCCCTACATTAAAAAAAATCCTGCCTGGCCAGGCGTGGCTCAGCGGTTGAGCATCGACCTAGGATCCAGGCAATCGGGGTTCGATTCCTGATCGGGGCACAGGCCCGCCCGGGTTGCGGGCTCAATCAATGACTCTCATCATTGATGTTTCTCTCTCTTTCTCCCTCCCCTTTCCTCTCTCTGAAATCAATAAAGATATATATATTTTTAAAAAATCCCCATGTGTTTTGAAACAAAACACACTCAGTCCCCAATGGCTGCTAAACAAAGCAGCAGCATTCTCTGTCAGGAGCGTCCCAGGATTTACTGACCTATCACCCTGTTGTCCTGTGGTTCCAGCTCCCACCCCAAAGGAGAAAGGCGGTGAGGGACCCAACCCGGGCGGGGCCATTTGGTCATGGCCACAAAGCTGCTGAGCTCCCTCTGTGTGCTAGGATGCGGCATGGAAACAAAAAGAGCTGTGGTTAGGGTTCCCGTAGCGGTGCCTCCCAAGTCTGTTGCCAGTTGTAATTTGGTGAACTTGAAGTCAGAAGCCATGATCTGCTCTGCTCAGTGTAGGGACCCCTTATTCATCGAGGAAAGAGCATCAGAGGTGGATTTTTTTTTTGCCAGAAGTCAGTCCAAGAGTCACCTGGGGGCATGGTCAACACACAGGCCCCTGCCCTCCCCTTGGAAAGGCTCCTTTAGCTCAGGTCAGGATGGAACCTGGGGATCTGTGTTTTTAGCAAACTGCACAGGTGGTTCTCCCTTGTAGCCAGGTTTGGAACCAGACTCAGATGATTTCCTAGGCCCCTTCCAAGTTGAAAATCATGCATTTCATGATCTTTGACAAATGGTCTTCAGACATTTGTTAGATTTCTCTTTACCTGGAAGGACAGTTAGCTTGACATATATACTTTTTTTTTTTTTTAGGATTTGAAACAAAGCTAGTTCATTCTGTGTTTAAATGTTGCATTATTAGACATATTGGTATTTACAAGCCTTTGGTATCTGATACGATACTTTTTATATTGGACAAAATTCTGCCAATGCCTCCTGTGGGCTGAGCCCAACCAGAAGCCAAACCAAGGGTGATGATTCGGGTGAGCCAGGCAGCATGTAGGAGGGTGCTCAGAACCCAAGGGGACAAGTGGAGGCCACACAGCACCCTCTGCCCCCACCCCCCAGCAACCCACTGAGACCCCTTACAGCTCTTCTTCAGACTAACTGGCCCCAACAACTAGCACATTGTTTTTCTCACACAATGAAACAAATATTATCTAAAGTGATTTAAAGGTTTAAAGTATTTTATCCACCGATTCCCTTTTCAAGTTTGTTAGTAAAATTTAGACTTTAACTCCAGATTTGTGTGCAGAACCTTGTACGCAGAGTATGATTCTCTCCACCGCGGATCAGGATGGAGGGATTTGTCCATGCTCTGCGGTGTGGGGTTTGGTGGCCTTTCCTCCCCCTTCAGAGGTCCCTTCTTGGAGGACTAGTAACAGTTGACCGAAGCCCCTCCTAGTCCCCCAAACAGAAACTTCCTTTTGACTCTCCGTGGACCAGCCTCCGTGGTGCACACCAACTCATTGACTTCTGCTGTCTTCTCACCCTGGCTCTTCACTTCTTTGCCCAGCAACAGCTACATTAGCGCAGAGGGTTTCTCTGATTGGCGGAATGCAGCAGGGGTCCCCCCAACTGTGTTCTTCCTCTCCCTCTGCCTGGCTCCTTTCCCCCGACACCCACCCAGACGCATTTGGTTACAGCACCCGAAGGCCATGGGCCTCAGTGGGGCGCTGGTGCTGGGCCTGCACACCTTGCTGACCCTCCTGAGCGCCCAGGAAGCTGGGGGCCCCTGGGTGAGGGGAGGAGATTTAGGGTGTCGGCTTATGGGAGAGCCAGTCGGAGCACGAACTGTTCCTCACCGTGTGTGGCTTAGGGGCAGCTTCCTTTCCCAGGGGATCCCCGTCCCTCTCGCCTCTCACGCCCGTCCTGAACCTGCAGTACAGGTGCAGCTCGGACCAGCCATGCCAGCGCCTGGCTCAGCTCTGTCAGGTTCAGGCGACCTCCCGACTCCTTCCCAAACCTCCGTCGTACCCCGTCCTGGCGCGGAGGGTGCCCGTTCAAGTCCAGTCCTGTTGCAGTATTTGTCTCCATGTCACTAGTCACCTGTCCACCTGTGTGTTTCCTGCTCTAGGCGTGAGCTCCTGTGTGTGGGGCCTGCAGCTGGTGCGTCTGTTTTCTTGGCACTGGGCTGGGCACACAGTAGTCCCTCAGTGACCACTAGCTTTCCAAAGGAACCTGCGGGGTACAGAGAGCGGACTGAGGCTGCAGACTGAGGGCTTGGGGGGCGGCTGGGAAGGTGAAGGGCTTGAGCAAGGCACACTGGCAGCTACGGAACAGCCTTGGGATGTGAAGTGCAGCGCAGGGAATACCGTGACTAAGGCCGTGACAGCTGCTGCCCAGTGGGTGCCGGCAGGGTCGGGGCCACTGTGTGAGCGCGTGGCGGTCTGACCCCTGCGCTGCCCCCCGAGGCTGTGCACAGTAAGGCTGGATGGAAGTAAGCGAATACATAAGGTAAAGGGCAGGCGCTGTAACATAATGAGAGGACAAAACTAAGAAAAGGCAGAGGAAGCTTGCTGGTTAAACCGTGAGCCCCAATTCCCGGAAGGCTGGGCTCCGGTCGCGGGAGGAGGCACGAGCCGTGGGGCCGGGCGGCGCCTGGGGCCTCAGCCCGCTTCCCGGCTCTGGGCCCTGGGCGGCTGGTCCTGGCCCCTGGTTTCTGTGGGGCCCATCCTGCCGCTGCCAGCCCCAGGGCACAGGGGCCCCTATGGGCCAGCCCGCTGCCAGCCCCAGGGCGCGGGGGCCCCTATGGACCAGCCCGCTGCCAGCCCCAGGGCACGGGGCCCCTATGGACCAGCCCGCTGCCAGCCCCAGGGCTCAGGGGCCCCTATGGACCAGCCCGCTGCCAGCCCCAGGGCTCAGGGGCCCCTATGGACCAGCCCGCTGCCAGCCCCAGGGCTCAGGGGCCCCTATGGACCAGCCCGCTGCCAGCCCCAGGGCTCAGGGGCCCCTATGGACCAGCCCGCTGCCAGCCCCAGGGCTCAGGGGCCCCTATGGACCAGCCCGCTGCCAGCCCCAGGGCTCAGGGGCCCCTATGGACCAGCCCGCTGCCAGCCCCAGGGCTCAGGGGCCCCTATGGACCAGCCCGCTGCCAGCCCCAGGGCTCAGGGGCCCCTATGGACCAGCCCGCTGCCAGCCCCAGGGCTCAGGGGCCCCTATGGACCAGCCCGCTGCCAGCCCCAGGGCTCAGGGGCCCCTATGGACCAGCCCGCTGCCAGCCCCAGGGCTCAGGGGCCCCTATGGACCAGCCCGCTGCCAGCCCCAGGGCTCAGGGGCCCCTATGGACCAGCCCGCTGCCAGCCCCAGGGCTCAGGGGCCCCTATGGACCAGCCCGCTGCCAGCCCCAGGGCTCAGGGGCCCCTATGGGCCAGCCCGCTGCCAGCCCCAGGGCTCAGGGGCCCCTATGGGCCAGCCCGCTGCCAGCCCCAGGACTCGGGGGCCCCTATGGACCAGCCCGCTGCCAGCCCCAGGGCGCGGGGGCCCCTATGGACCAGCCCGCTGCCAGCCCCAGGGCGCGGGGGCCCCTATGGACCAGCCCGCTGCCAGCCCCACCACTTGTTCCGCCAGTTCCAGTACCTGCCCCTCCTGCCCTTCCTGCCCTTCTTGCCCTTGGCAGGGGGCCTGGCGGGGCGCTGCTCGGGCGCTGGGGCGCGCGGCCCTCCCAGCCCACTCCTCTAGTCCGTTTCCTTCACCCCAGGAGCCCCCACTGCACCCGACCTTCCTTTTCCTCCCAGAGCCCCAGGTG
Organism: Miniopterus natalensis; assembly: GCF_001595765.1. The sequence goes on along the minus strand of NW_015504793.1, from coordinate 222,738 downwards.
CCCCCCCTTCTGCCAGACACCACGGAGACCCTCGTCCGTGCCCTGGGCCTGGCCATCGGCCTGGTGGGTCCCTCGCGGGCATCCTCCTCATCATCACAGGCACATGCCTGTCCAGTGCCCCCGAGCAGGGCCCGGCGGCCTGCGGGTGGAGTGAAGAGTCTGAACAGGGTGAGGACGGGGAGCCGGCCATTCTGTGGGGAGGAATGGGGCCGGGAAGGGGGATGGGG
>NW_015504793.1:187074-221684 GCF_001595765.1 Miniopterus natalensis | reverse complement strand
GGGGAGGGGGGGGAGGTGGCAGGCAGAGGAAGGATCCCCGGACTGTGAGCTTCAGCACCTTGGTCATTGGCTCTTCTCCTTTAGGTAACGACCCTTGAGAGAAATGGATTGTGGGAGGCATCCTACGGGTTCCTCGAAGTTTCTGGCAGGTCTTGCATGCTCTGAGCCAGTCCCAGTACATCCTCCTGTGCTGTTTGAATGGGATCAACCTCTGTCCCAGAGGTCTCCTCCTGCTTGTCCCCAGTACTCGTGGCAGGACTTGTGGGACACCAACTGGCAACCCTTCCCTCCCAAACACACACCCACATACATACACATATACACATATACATGCATGCACACTCATGTGAACACATACACACACGCATGCATACACGCATGCATGCACACACTATCGTGCTCTACCCAAAGCTCTGACTAGCAGCAATAAATTCATTAGTGATGTTTGCACTGTATCCAGTTCTTGGCCAATTCTCCCGGGGTGTGAGGGATGCGGGGGCTTGGAAGAGGGGATTCTGGGTGGTGACCACTGAGCCTGGCCACCTGGGACTGGGACTGGCAGTTATCCTCAGGCTAGTCCAGCTGCGTCTTGCTTCATTCGACTCATCATTTTGGGGCCCATGTGTGTCACTTGTGAATGGGCCCATGTGTGCCACTTGTCGCAAGGACTTCAAGAAATTGACTCCTGAATTAGGATTTGCCCTAAAAGGGACACTAAGTGCTCTGTTCATTGCAACTCCCTGCAGCCAACACCAGTTCTGAAGGGCCCAGGAGGGAAGGTTCCCAAGAGCTCCGCTCTTGCTCGGGTTTACCCTGTAATGAAGAGGCCACTGGTTTCTTGCCATGATCTACACTGTCAGTGTCTTTTTCTACATTCCCTAGAGTCCTGTGCGTGACTGTCCCGAGGCTGGAATCAGGTGGCTGCTTTCCCAACCTGGGGTCACTCACATCAGTTAGGAGGGAAGCGGAGTCTGGTAAGAGGGGCCGTCTAAGAGAGGTCCACTTGAACGCTCTCTAAATCGTGGCCTGGGAGATTTTGGTTTACTGTGAATGAACCACACAGAGAGATAAGTAACCATACAAACTAGTTTATGTCCAGTACCAAACAAGTGGTATAGAGTAGTGGTTTCAAACCAGAGGGGCCATGAGAGATCTCTGGGAACCTTTTAAAAAGTGCAGGCTCCACCCAGACCTCCTGGAGCGACTTTCAGGGGTGGGAGAAATGGGCACAGAGAGTCTGCGTCTTGGATAAGGTCCGGGGATGCCCACGCAGCCCTCCTCGCAGGTCCCTTCCCTTCTCTAACCTCCTGAGAGCCCTCCAGGCAGGGACCACGCCTTTGGAGGAGCGGTCACTCCCTCTTCTCTCCTCACACCTCCCCCGATGCACTAACTGTGGAACCTGAGCAGGAGAGTCCCCCAAGGGGAGCACTCCCCTCATTGCTAGCCCTTGGGAACTTTCTGGCCTCCTCCCTGGAGCCCAGCCCCACTCCTGAGACACGGCTGACTCCCAGCTGCCGTCCTCCCTTCCTTCAGCCCGCAGCCCAGCGCTCTGCTCCAAGTTCACGTTCTCACCATAACACCCGAACATGGCAGTTTCTCAGTAAATGTCAAAACGACGAACTGACTAAAGAGTAAAATGTGTCCATTCGGCTCTCAATTTTCTTAATGACATGCCCAAATGAAGAAAAAGAAATAATAAAGCTTCTGCTATTATTGCTTTTATAACTATTATCTTTCATTTATTGAGCAATTCCAAAGTGCCAGGCACGATCTAAACACCTCACATTTGTCAGATTTACTGGTCTGCACCTTCGCCATGAAGCATACCTAGGGTTTCCCAAATTGTTTCATGAAACTCAAGTATTCAGAAGAATGTTAATAAAAACAAATCAACATAAGTAATATTTCCCTTCTACAATATATTTTAATATGTGTAAGGAAATGCCAAACATGTATGCAGTCATTATTAAATAGTCATCTGCCATTTAGGATGGAACATGCCATTTTTTGTAATTGCAAAAGATTGGAAACATTCAGTAAGAGCGGAGTAGCTGGAAAAGCTACGGCACATCCACACAATGGGGTGGCAGCTGAGAGAAAGATTGAGGAAGGTCTCTTTGAAATGATGTGGAGGGGTCTCTAGGATGTAGTGGAAAATGCAAGATACAAAGAAGTGTATCTAGTATGTGCTACCTTTGGGGTGAGAAAGGGGAGATACACATTTGCAAAAAGCCACACCAGAAAGATAAACCAGAAATTGAGAAAAATGAGGGGAAAGGAGAATAGATTTGAAGAAATGGATTTGGAGCAACAGTGAACACTGACTTTTAAAACATATAAATGCTTTACACCATTTATAAAAACTAAGCCAAAAAATTGTAAAATTTAAAACAAACATAAACAACTGACCCACACAGAGAAAATATTAAAGTAATTAGAAAACAATACTGTATATTTCCAGTGGAATATATTTTAATGACAAAAAGAAATACCAAAAATGTCAGTAGACTTAATAGTCATTGTTAATAGTAATATTATATATATATTTGAAACTATGTTGTGTATATTACAGGATAAAGCAAATCTGTAANNCTCTCTCATCATTGATGTTTCTATCTCTCTCTCTCTCCCTCTCCTTTCCTCTCTCTGAAATCAATAAAGATAAGTTTAAAAAAAAAAATCGTCAGTGTATAAAAAGGAAGGAAAAAGAAGCTGAATTATAACAAATGTCAATTTTATCTAATGATTTATTATATATAGGGTGTCTCAAAAATGTGTACATGCTTTGAATGATTATAAAGTCAGTGTTTATTAACATACAGTTCATTTTCAAAATTTAAAAGACTCTACAGAAATGAATAATTTGTGTGTGTGTGTCAATGCCTGTTTTCAAACTGATGACCATTCTAGTCCAGGCACTGATAGCATGAATCAGTGGATTCACAAACATCAAGAATCATTTCGTTCANTCAATGCCTGTTTTCAAACTGATGACCATTCTAGTCCAGGCACTGATAGCGTGAATCAGTGGATTCGCAAACATCAAGAATCATTTCGTTCAGTACTTGTATGCTCTCAATTCATCAACTGTTGCCTGTTTTGTACCATATCCTTTATCTTTTATGTATCCCCATAAAAAAGTCTAGTGGATAAATTTTCTTTGTTCAAAGCATAGTCTGGCTTCACCCATTATTTCAAGTCAGTTAAACCTGAAAGGAGTGAAGATTAAGTGAGTTATCAGCTGTTAAAGTGTGTATACATTTTTGGGGGACACTCTTTGAATAATTATAAAGACAGTGTTTGTACTGCAACTGTGTTTTCAAACTGCCAGTAGCATTTTAGGATGAATTTCCTTTGTTCAAAGCTTAGTCTGGCTGAAGAGAAAGAAACATCAATTGAGCTCTCAGCTGTTAAAATGTGTATACATGTTGCCCCAGCTGGTATGCTCAGTGGTTAAGTGTCCACCAGCAGACTGAAGGGTCCTGGGTTCGATTCCAGCCAAGGGCACGTACGTACCTCAGTTGCAGGCTCAATCCCCAGCCCTCATTGGGGTGTGTGCGGAGACAACCAATTGATGTGTTTCTCTCACATTGATGTTTCTCTCTCTCTTTCTCTTTCCCTTTCTCTGTCTCTGAAAAGTAATGGAAAAAGTATCCTCAGGCGAGGATACATGTTTTGGGGACACCTTGTAGTGTAAATCCTAGCCCCAGCAAATGAAAGAACCTGGCACCAATGATCCCCCAGCAGCAATGAGCATCCCTGGTGTACAGATTGTGGCTTCCAAATACCACTATCCATAAAAAGAGATGGAGCTCCTTGGAGAAGTGACTGATTTCAGGTCTGGGTTAGGGAAAATACAAGGCAGGTGTGTTTTAGGAAACAAGGAAGTGTTCAAGGACTAATAAGAGTCATGTCAAAAGAAAACAGCAGCCAGCTGGAAGGGGTTTTCATTGGCCAAATTTGGGACAATTTGAGCATCAGAAAATTGGCTGTAATTGACTTAAATCATTGATTATATAAAAATCCATGAGTCCCTAATTATGATCAAATAAAAATGGAACGAACAAGCAACAACACTTTACTGTCACCTGGATATGATATTTGAATTCCTAACAGAAAACTGGTGCTTAGAGAAAACAAGGATATATATCCTGACCTTTCAGGAGGAACTATATACTGGGTGTCCCCTCAAAAATGTATACACGCTTTAATAGCTGATAGCTCAATTGATGTTTCTTTCTTTTCAGATGTAACCCATTGGAATTAATAATTATTCAAAATGTGTATACATTTTTTAGGACACCCTGTAGTTCCCTTGATGAGAAAAGGTCTTCACTTTAGATGACTGCTAGCTAATCAATGTAGACAAAATAACGGAATAAGAAAATCAGTATTTTGCACTCTATTGTACCCATTGGTTCAGGGAAGGCATGGTAGATGTTAGAACCATTAGGAGAACAAATGACTGGGAGATGGAGGGTCACATCGTGCCGAAGTTTCATGCCCATAGATTGTTTGCTATTGAAAAAAGGAGGAAAATGTCTGTACAGAGCAGAGAGAACTGGCTGTCACCACCTCATCTCAGTGATCAACTTAGGCTCACCAGTAATGGGACAAGACAGCAATCATAGGCTTCCACAGGAGATGAAGGGTGAAGCACACGGCATCACCTGTGAAGAATTACTGCCAAAACCTTTAACCTGCATCTAATCAAGACTTGGTTCAAAGTTCTAGTTGATAGAAAATACCTTAGGTAGAGGAGTAAGTCAGGTGAAACCATTAGGAAACATGCAGATTCAGAGTGTGAGCTATTCTGCGAGACAGTTGGCTTGGTCTCTTTAAAAAGACAGAGTAAGAAATAGTGGGGTGGGGAGAGATTAAAAGGGACTTAAGGGACACTACAATCAAATTTAGTGGGTGATTCTCGGCAACACCTTTGGGGGAAAACAGATATAAAGACACTTTTTGAGACAAATTGGAACATTTAAATTTGGGTAATCAATGACATGAGGAAATTATTTTCAGTTTTGTTCAGTATGATTATGGTACTGTGGTTATACCGCAAGACAGCTTCATGCTTAAGTATTTAGAGATGAAATTCCATGATGCCTTTATTTTGAAATGGATTCAGATACACAAACTCACACAGTTGAAACAAATATGCAAAATCTTGACAGTTGTTGAATCTATGTTATGGGTATTCAAGTATTTTTCCAGATTTTCTGTATGTTTAGAATTTTCATAGTGTGTGTGTGTGATGCTGAGCATATTAAATGAGAGATCACTGGAATCTGAACCCACAAGTTGATGTATGGCGCCTACTGAATAATTGAAGTACTCCTCTGCAATAGATATTTTAAATACTTTTCTATTTTCACTAAAATAAGCATGATGTAATGCCTTTAACATTTTGTTTCATTACATGGTTATTAAATACACACATAAAACTTGACTACTTCTACCAGCAACTTTTTCAACCACGGGTTCAGAGCATGGTCTCATTTTATCTTCGAGTCCTACAATTGCTTCATTAAATCTTATCCTTTGAGAGAAATGTTCTGCAGTCAAAAATTACTGTAACACTGTCTATACACATCTCATGAACACCAAGAATAAATTCAACTGTAAAAATATTAAGATGGTTTGTAATTTTGTACTTTTCTCCATGTTTGAGATTTTATTGTCAATCCGAATCAGAAAACAGGCAAGATTAATTTAAAAAATAGTAAAAATGAAAAAGATACAAAGTTTCCAAAAAGTCTCTAATTTTTGTCACCCTTTTCCTGTCCTCTTACATGATCAATACAAGCCCAGGTCTCTCTCACTCCACTTCCTCTCATGGTCCTGTCCACCTGGTCACAGGCCTATCTCCTTCACCTTCGCTTCCTACACCCTGGTTCCCACAGGCCTCGTCTCTCATAAAGGTCCCAGTATCTAAGCCAAGCCTTAAAGAGGGTTAGGAGAGATAGTAGGTATGAATAGTCACCATTCAGGTATTACTCAGTCCAAAGTGAATAATTTTGGGATTCCAAGATGGTGGGGGATTAAGTAGAAGCTACACTGACACTCTAGCAGGACCAAACTGGAATTACAACTAAAATATAGAAAAACGATCCTGAATAATCAACTGAAGACTAGCTGGAGAGCACCCTCATAACCAAGGACCTAGAGTGGAGACCACATAGAGACTGTAGGAAGTGTGGAAGTGTGAGAGGGCTGGCGNTAGCTGGAGAGCACCCTCATAACCAAGGACCTAGAGTGGAGACCACATAGGGGCTGTAGGAAGTGTGGAAGTGTGAGAGGGCTTGCCTGGCTCCCACAGGCAGCAGCTGAAGGTCTGGAGGGATATCTCAGCTGTGGGGGGTTCCTATTTGAGAACTTCGGGACATAAACCCCAAGCTGGGCTCCCCAGCCCAGAGCACCAGAACTGGGAAAGGTGCCCGCATAACATCTGGCTATGAATAGCAGCAGGGTTTCAGTCTGCCAGGGAGAGATAGCTAGAAATGCAGGCACCCTCTTAAAAGGACAACACACAAAGTTTTGTGTGCAGCCACTCACCTTGTCTCCGGCAGAGGGAAGGCAGAGTGGACTAGAGCTCTGTGAGGAAAATCCAGGATTGGTGGCTCTGGAGATAGAGCTTGGGGGTAATTATCTGGATTTCTGTGCTAAGTCATTCCCCCATACTGAAGAAGACATCTTTCTCAGGCAGATCTTTACCATCCAGGCAGCTTTTGCCTGTCGGGAAGCAATTGCCCCACTCTGCTGGAAAACCTCTCACCCCACCCTATGGAGTTCCTACAGCCTGTGGCTCATTAAGAGACTGAATAACAATCTGGATGCTTTGAGTCTTTGCCTGACTTGCTTCTGGACTCAGGGCTAGAAAAAGCAGACCTTGGTGCACATACTGGTTCTTTCCAAAAGCACCTAACCGCAGCAGAGGGAACCACAAGCTGTGGGTCGTTGATATCTTCAAACAAAGTACTCAAGGCCAGGCACAAACAGCATCTGACATTGGCCTGCACCAGAGACCCTCCAAAAAGACTGAGAGTCCTAGCAGGCCTACCTAATACATAGAAACAAACCCAAACAGGCAGCCAAAGTGGGGAGACAAAAACACAAGCCCCAAATGAAAGAACAAGAGAATTGTCCAGAAGAAGAGATAAATTAGAGATAAGCAATCTATCAGATATAGAGTTCAGAATAATTATTGTAAGGATTCTCAACAGCTTGAGAAAAGATATGGAAACTATGAAGGGAATTAAGAATGAGACCAGAAGGGAATGGCATGAAGTATTCAAGGTAATGCAAAACAAGGATCTGAAATCAAGTGTGCTCTATCCAGCAAGGCTATCATTCAAAATAGATGGTGAAATAAAGAGCTTCCCAGCAAAAGAAGGCTAACAGAGTTTATCACCACCAAACCAGCATTGTAGGAAATGTTAAAGGGACGGCTGTAATAAGTAGAATGCTTGGTGGTGCTCCACTGTGAGGCCATCTTGACCAGGGCTTTTGTTTGCTGGGAGTTTTTTTTTATTACTGCTTCGATTTCATCAGTTGTTATTGGCCTATTCAGGTTTTCTGATTCTTCCTGATTCAGTTTTACATGATCTCACTCATATGTGGAATCTAATGAACAAAATAAACTGATGAACAAAATAGATCCAGAGACATAGAAGCATGGAATTGACTGAGGGATCTCAGAGGGAAGGTGGGGGTAGGGGAGTAGATGGGGAGAGATTAATGAAAGAACTTACATGTTTATAAGCATAACCCTTGGACACAGACATTGGTGTGGGGAAGACTTGAGGGTAGGGTGAATGTGGGGTGGAGGGGATCAATGGGGAAAATAGGGGACATTTGTAATACTTTCAACAATAAAGACAAATTTTTTAAAAAGTGAATAATTCCCACTCAGCCTGCTTCCTCTTCACACAGCAAAAGCAATCACTGGGAATTCCCTCACTTATGCTGGGGAACGAGGTTGTTTCATTTCTTCACACTTCCTAATAGTTCTTCAGCTAAGCTCAATTAGTTGGGCTTGGTGGAAAAAAAATTAATTTCCTACAGCATGGAGGAATCTTGGGCAGAAGCTACACTTAAACAGTGCCCATCAAAAAACCTGGCGGTTAGCAAGAGCTCAATGTCAATTTCCATTCCTTGGCCTTCTCCTTCTCTCTCAGGTTCCCCAGACTCTGTGGAAACAAGGTCCTTTCTCTTTTGTTTTGTATCTTGCTCTGAAGTGAGCCTTCACCACCACCCCCACTCACAGACTGCTCTCTGAACTAGTCTCTCAACCCCACGTTCCCCGCTAATTGCTCATCACAGTTGTTTCTCCTGGCCAAATCCCTGGCTAAATCACCGTGAGGCTCTACAGCCTATTTGGGAGGCCAAAGCTAGAGATGGAAGAATGTGATGCTGGGGATCAGCTTGAGGGGCAGGAGGTGGTCTCGAGAACAGCAGATCAGTGGTTTGGGTCACTGGTTGGAATCAGGTCCAGAACAGGATGCAGTTTTAAGGGGAATCTAAGCACAGGTTCATGCCAATCTCAGCACCAGGTCGTTGGCCAGACCCTAGGGAACTGGGGGCCATGTAACAAGAGTTCCTTAGGGAAGGTAGGAGGTGCACCTGGAAATCTGATACAGGAACCCTAGGGGGGTTGGGCAGCACTATTCTTTCTCAAATCAAGAACCATGGATCTAGCACAGCCAGTGTGGGTCAGTGGTTGAGCGTCGACCCATGCCTGAACCAGGTCACAGTTCAGTTCCCAGTGAGGGCACATGCCTGGGGTTGCAGGCTTGATCCCCAGTAGGGGGCATGTAGGAGGCAGCTCATCAATGACTCTAGTCACTGATGTTTCTCTCTCTCTTTCCCTCTGAAGTCAATAAAAACATTTCAAAAATAACAACTAACCATAGATCTAGAAGAACAACCATCATTCTCCTTCCTGTCAAGGAGCACTACGGTTCACTCGATGGGGACAAGGTCTGGCCCTTTGTAACTATCACTGTTAGTAACTTTTCAGCCTTCATTTCCCTAGGGTTACTTCGAGTTAAAACATATGAACAAACCTAGACAACTGGGAAAACTGCTTGTTTTGAGAGAGAGAGGAAGAGAGGGGAAAAAGATGAAGGAAACCGTGAAACTCTCCTTGCAGCAGCTCCGGCTGAGTGGTAGACTAGGCAGGACAGGTGATAATCATTTCAGGACTCAGTGTCTCTACAACCTGCCGTTCTGAGGAATCCAGTGCCAATATTTATGCTGCAGGTGCAGAAGAGGAGAAAGGATCTCTCGACTGACCAATTCTCCTAGTCGCAGGGATTACAACAGCAACAGACTCTGAACCCTGACAGTTGCAGCTGGTAGAGGATCACTTTATTTAAAAAAATTTTTTTAATTGAATTTATTGAGTGACATTGGTTAAAAAAATTATACAGGTTTCAGGTGTGTTTTTTTAAAACAATCTTAAAATTTGTTTTTAAATTTATTGATTTGAGAGAAGGAGAGAAACATCAATTTGCGGCCCCACTTATTTATGCATTCACTGGTTGCTTCTTGGATGTTCCCAGACCAGGGATCAAACCTGCAACGTTGGTGTGTTGGGACAATGCTCTACCCAACTTAGCTACCCAGCCAGGGCTGAGGGTCACTTTAGAAACACTGTTTTTTCAAATGAACACTTGGCAAAAATTCTTTTTTTTAAAATCCTCACCTGAGAATATTTTCTCCATTGCTTTTCAGAGAGAGTGGAAAGGAGGAAGAGAGCGAGAGAGAGTGAGTGAGGGGAACATGGATGAGAGAGTAGATATTGATGTGGTCGCCTCCCGCACGTGCCCTGACCAGGGCCAGGGATCAAGCCTGCAACCAAAGTATGTGCCCTTGGCCAGAACTGAACCTGGGACCCTCCAGTCTGTGGGCCGATGCTCTAACCACTGAGCCAAACCGGTTAGGGCTGACAAAAATTCTTATCCCTTTTCTCCTCCAACCTCAAATCAACATTAGCCTCACTGACAAGATTAGCAATGTCTCATTCAGCCAACACACATGAGAAATATTATGTATAAATATTTACTTGTTATACAAGAACACAAAAATACATCAAATTTGGCAAGGATGATTGGTTCCTCTTACTTTCACAAGGAGCTATTCTTATCTTGGCTACCTTAGGTTGAGGTGACAGGCCTGGTCCTCAGGGAGGGAGGTTTCCTGGCAAGGGTGCAGAGCGTGAGGAAGGTGGTCGATAGGCTTTGGAACCAAGGATTTAGGCCTCCATGAGCCTCTGTTTTCTCTTCTAGTAAGTGGGAGTGATAGAATCTAATGACCAGGAGTTGGATGCTTTGAGAATCACGAAATGATGTATGTAAAGTGGTGAGCATGGGGCCTGGAAAGTGATATGAGCCTGGAGTATGCTAGCGCTCACTGGCTCTCTGCACCGCCAAGGTGATGATGCCATGTCTCCCATTCACGAGGTGACCACTCACCCCAATTTGCAGGGGATTTCCCATTTTATTGCCATGAGTCCTGTCTCCTAGGAAGTGACAATACCCCTGTCCAAGCCTCAGCTCCTGGACCTGCCAGCCGTAGGGCAGGGCTGGTGAGCCTCCTGATGGAATCTGTGCAGAGTACCTGGATGAGCACACATGCCAGGAGGCGGTGTAGCCATCATCCATGCTTATATTTAAACTGTCCCCTGGCCTTGGTGGGTTAAGGCTATAAAGAAAAAGACACAATCCTTGCCTCACAAGGAGCTGTGGGAGATGCGTATGCACAAGGGGGCAAAATTGAGGAAGAAAGTGCTTAAATGTGAACTAAAAGTGGAAGTTGTAAGTCTGATCATTCACTGGGAGAGTCCTCCAAGGCTGAGGAGCAGAACAGCCACTATAGAGAGGCCATGCTAACTCAATGCAGGACACTCCTGCTTGAGTCTGGAGACAGGGCAGTGGTTGGAGGGCCCAGTGCAGTCAGTGAGGTCCCTTGTAGGCGAGCAGGGGTGTGTATGTGTCTGCGTGTGTGTGATGGGAGATGGAAAGACAGTTAGAAAAAGCCTTTACAGTGGAGGGAACAAGTTGTTCCTGGAGATTCTGTAGGATTTGCTGATGGGAGAGGATATTCTGGGTAGAGAGAACAGCATGTGCCAAGGCCCAGTGGCAATAAGCAGCATGGGAGAATCTGAGAAAGCCCATCTTTTGCTCTGAGTTGAGCACAGAATTCAAGGAAGGGTGAATGAGGGACATAACTTTGTAGAGGTAACAAGGACTATATAGAGGCCTTGCAAAGGGCTTAAACCTTAAGGGTAATAAGCAACATGATCAGATTTGTTTTCTAAAGAATCTCTCTGGCAGCTACAGTGTGGGGGGTGGGTTAATCAGATGGAAATAAGACTGTGGATAGAAGACTAGTTAGGAGAGTCGAGATGGTCCAGCCTGATGGGGGCACTGATGGAAGTAGCAGAGGAAAGCCCAACAGGTGTGATGGATGAGCAGTGGGGGGTGGGTGAGCAAGGGGCCGAAGTCCAGGCAGAGCACCAGGCTGGCTCAGATGACTGGGAGGATAGCAGCACATTAGTAATCCTGGCTGTGCTACCACTTAATTCATGGTAGAGCTGTTACCAAATCACGGAGCCTGTTTCCTCATCTGTAAAGGGTGATGCCTATCTCGTGGCGGTGTTGGGAGGACTCACTGTGAAGGCGCTCAGTGTCCGGCACACCAGTGAGTTCTGCATGAGTGCTTGTTACATAAACAGAGAAGTCACAGAGGGACATATTTGGGGAAAACAAAGGGTCGTTGCTGGGCACGTACTGAGTGCTGGGAGCCTGTGGGACATTGCCATTAAGCAGCTGAGAAACAGACTTGAAACTTTGGAGCAAGGTCTGGACAGCTTATGGATGGGAGTTGCCTCCAGGAAATGGGTAAAGTTGCTTAGAAACTCTGCAAATGAGAGGGCCAAAGAAGGTAACACAGGGACATCTGGGGGCCGACTAGGACCGCTGAAAATGTGAGGGTAGAAGCGGGTCAAAGGAACCCGGGAAGCCCAGGAGGTGCTTCAGAGGTCCCAGGAGGTGAGGCCTCTGCGCATACAAGTGAAGCTCATGCTTCGATGTGAAGTAACAGGGAAGTAAGAAGAAAAGGGAAGAACCTAGAGATGGCAGGGTGGGAACAAAAATATCGACTAGAGATTCAGAACCAAATCACGGGTAACGTGGTCGCCAGGTGGGGCCACGGACCCTGTGTCCGTCCTATCAAGCGTATCAACACTGGCCTTTCCCATTAGCCTTGCCGGAGTTTCATTCACACCTGCCAGGTGGCGCTCATTCACTCACCGAATGGTCGAACTCCCACTGCTGCCAAGCTTTGGGCCTATCCATGTTCCTGCATCTACATCGCTGCCTGTGTCCCAAACCACTACCCTCACCGCTGGGACCGCGTGTGGCAACTGCTTTCTAAATGGTCACTCTGCATCCATTCCTGACACCCCACAAACCCATGCGTTTCCCAACTGCAATTTCTGCAAAGTATGCATCTCCCAGCTGCCCACCAGCCCGTGGTATTGGGATTCTAGTGTAGTAGCTCCTGGAGACACACTGCTGGGTTCAAGTCCCCCTCCAGCACTCAACTTTGGTCAAGTTCCTTAACCTTTCTCTGTGCCTTATTTCCTCATCTGTTAAACGGAAATAAGTTACTAATTATAGAGCTATAATGAGGATGAAATGAGTTTAGTTTCTTTTTTTAGTACAGTGCTTGGCATAGTAAATGCTCAATAAATGTGAGCCACTGTTAAAGTCTTTGGGATAAAACTTCAAGTCTTTATCATGCTTATCCAACTTCTGGCCTTTTCTGAAAGAACTCCCCTTTCATTCTTGCTGCTTCAGCACCACCTGCATTCAGGCAAGTTCCCCTTCACCGTTTCTTTTGCAGAAAATGTTCACTCGCCCGCCTCCTCCCTGATGCTGTCATTCACACTTCTGAGAGCTGTCCGAAGATCTGAGTAGCCCCACTCACATCAGCACCCTCTCTTATAAATTCGTTATAGATCTTTGCATATTGTGTTGCTAAAACCACTTGTAATTAAAAAACACACAAAACTCCTGCAGTTGCCTAATGTTAACCCTTTCCTCACTCCCAGCATGCAAACTATGGGGCAGAAAGCTACCTCATTCGGGGCTGGAGACCAGCTAGCGGGAATTTGGAAAGAGCTTGCTCCAGTGACCCATGAAAGGAGAAAGAAGCAAAGATGTGAGATCATGGAAACATAAGCTCAGTTCCCTCCCACCACTCCCACAGCTCCTTCCCAGCTGGCTCTTACAGCCCATCTCGTTGCTCAGGGAGACCTCCCTCCAAGTTATTTTGGGCAAGCTCCAGAGAATCTCTGGTCCTTGTCCTGGGAGCCCCTCATGCTGGTCCCTCAGGGAAGCAGGGCTTTCCCATTAAGTACAGTCCTGAACGAACCCAAGAGGAAGGTTTGCAGGGCTGGGACTGGGGTCACACACTGAGGTTCAACAAGGATGAAGTGTAGGAAGATAGAGTGATGCCTTTATCTTGAAGCCAGTCAGTACAACCACTGTTTCCATGATTAATCATCAAATCCTACTGACAGAGCAAGCTTCTTGAGGACAGGGCCTGTCTTCTGTCTTCATCCCTACACCCCAGCTTAGCAGAGCTTGTTGAAAAACAAAAAGCAATCAAGGAAACTCAACGAAATATGTTGACTGAATAAATGCCTCCTATGGAATGTTTCCTTTGGAAACATTCAAGAGGAGCAAATGGCATGAGCTGAACAAACAAAAAGCAGCAGCACTGGGACATGATTCCAGATGAGTACAAGCCGGAAATGGCAACCACAGTGCTAGTTGTGCTGGAGACGAGTTACTGTGGAAGGCAGTTATCCCAGCAAGACTGCACTCAGTCTGACTCCTGCAACTACTAGTGTCCAAAGGGGGTGAGACAGGGTAGAGCTAAGAACTCAAGGGCCAGGGAACAGGGCAGGGACTCTACCAAAAGGTTGGTGGTCAGGAAATCCACATACTATGTAAATTGCCTAACATGCAGGGTGGGAGGTATACTGCAGGGCCAGGGCCACTTTCCCAGTCGAGAAGACAAGCCAGGCCTCCTCTCACAGGATTTAGGGCTGTTCTCAAGTCAGGGTACAGTAAACTACTAAGATGCCTCCAAAGGCACAAAGTTAGAAACACACCTTTTGATAGCTGAAATTTTTTACTTTCCCAAACCAATAAAAAAGATCTTGAGTGCATGAATATAAGAGAATGCAGCTGGGCTGCCTTAAGATTCTGTAGCCTTTTCCTCAAACCAATCCAACTCAAACATGAAATTCCTTCCGAGATGCCATGTGCCCTGTAAGTCAGCTGACTCCTGGTGACCCTGTGAAAATGTCCACACTGTCCTGTCCTCAATAGCAGTGCTCAGCTCCTAGGCTCAGGCCCATGGATTCTTTCAAGGAGTCAATCCAGCTCATACTTGGGTCCTTTCCTGCTGCCTTTTATTCTTCCTGGAACTTGGCCTTTTCCAGAGCCTTGTCATGATGTGCCTGTAGTCCCAGACATGCATCTAAATGAAACTGTAACCTAGACATTTACTCCTTCCTATCCCACTAACACAGACCTCTATCGAGTTACCTCTAGTTCCCAAACTCTTGTCTAACACTTAGGAGGACAAGAACTCAAAGGGAGCTGAGGTCGCTCAGAGCTCCACATTTAAGTTGGCCAAAATGCCCAACTGGGGTCTCCTCTCTGTTAAAACTAAGTGAAGGACTTTGCAGAACAGTAGTTTTCAGTCCTGGCTGCATATCACCATCTCTTCAGCTTTCGGAAATTATTGCCCAGACCCCAATTTGCTGAGAATTCATAACCATAGAATCCAGAAAAAACTGCAGCTTTTAAAAGCTCTGCTGGAGTCCTAATATGTAACAAGGGTTGACGAGTCACTTTTAAAATTTGCACTACTATCTCCACCAGACTCCATCCTATACCTTGTTTCTTCCAACATTACTTATGGAAGAATAAACCACTTGTTCTACATTACCAATTCACAGCCTTTATTTCAAAATTCAGGTTTCCTCCTATGATCCATTATACTAAATGTCATTTTACAGTTTAAGTCCCAAATTCCAGAGCCAGCATGTCCCACCTCCCTAAGTATAAAGTCCCTCTCCCCTTAGGGAAAGACAAGGGGTTAAGACTGTGGAAGTGTCGTGATTTGAAGAATTGCCAGAATGTTCTGAATTGGCATTCTACTAATAAACTATGCAGGGCCCTTTCAATCTGTAATTTGAAGCCAAAGCAGCAAATTACAAAAGCAGGCACAAGTACCTTCTCAGGTAGATGCTCAATGCCAAGTACCTGCTGTGGCTACCTCCCATCCCTTCACATTCGCTGTGTGTTAGAGAGCCAATCCACACAGCACTGCAGACGAAAACCTCAGCGCCTACCATCGAGCTCTAACCTCATGACTAAGGCACACAGAAGCCAGAGGGTTTGTTTTCATCATCTAAACCACAGCAAATCATGCACCTAAAGGTTATTCTGAAAGACTTACTTTATAAGGGGTAGATGCATTTACTTTATCACAATAGCTTACGGATTTGTATAAAAACCAGGATATAATCCAATTATAGAATGGCTCTGCCTTTTTCTCTCCTCAAAATTCAGACAGTTCTACCATGTTCCTTTTGAAGTACCACGGAAACAAATGTTAAGGTAACTCAAAACTTGAATAATACTTTCTTTATTTACAAGTTAGAATCAACAGACAAAGAAAGACAATCCAGGGGACCAGATGGGGAGATGACAGAAACCCCCAGGGGCCCCAAATGGAGAAGAGAAAGGGAAAACAGAGTAGAAAAATGTCAACGTAAAAAATGAGCTCCCCCTTCTTCCCTCCCCACGGAGGCCAAGGGGACCGTGGCCCCACACGCCTCACCCTTACCTAGCTTAAAATAAATTAGAACCAACCAACCTCAAAACTGGGCTTTTACAAGTGAACAGGGCAACTATGGCCTCAGGTAACCCCCTATCAGGGTCTTTGCCCACTCCCTGCCCTGTCCCAGTTGTTTTGAATGGGGGCCCTATACTCAAGAGGTCATTCTCAATGGGGCTGGGAACTCGACCTTATTTTGTCCATTATGTCCCTCCTTCAGTAAATGTCCCTGCATCCCTCCCCCCTGCAGAGCCAGCTCTCCTACAGTGGGGGGAGAGGGTGAGATGAGGAAGTGTCACAGCAAGGGGGGAAGGGGTGGGGCAGGGTGGTCTAAGGGTCCGGTCCTGCGGAGCCTCCTGCCCCATCTGGCCTGGCCCCTTAGCCTGAGTCTGAATCACTGGTGTCTGAAGAGGACGAAGATGAAGAGGAGGAGCTGGAGTCTGAGCTGGAGCTGGAAGCGCTGAGGCGTGACACCGCTACTTGCTGAGCAGATGCCGACTCTGTTTTCTCACTCGCTGCAGAACAAAGTTAAAGGTTAAAGATGTAGAAGTCTGACCTCCATTTGTGAAGAAAAGGTCAAGAGGGCAGAATGCAGTGAATCTACAGTGATGTACAGGATACTCACCTTTCTTGGGGGGCTTTTTGGTGGAATTGAGCTGCCCACTAACATCTTGTAACCGCTTTTCTAGTTCCCGCTTCTTCTCCAAAGCCAGTTCCTCCTTTGTCTTTCCCACAGGTTTTTTAATGACTAGAGAGAGACACATATCAGGAATAAGATTACCATAAACATCCTAGTTTTATTGCGTTACCAAGTTCCTTTCTTGAACACCCCTTTTTTAAACTGTCCTGAGAATCTCAGGAAGATTGGTGAACCCCATTCATACTCACTGTAGGGCTTCCGAGGTTTCTTTCGAAGGCAGGAAAGGACGTATCGCTCAAGTTCTCTAAGCGTGGACGGCTTGAGAGTTTCAAAATCAATCTCAATCTCTTCTGGGTTTGAGTCACGTAAAGAGGGCTCCCTGGCTTGGATTATGTGCACAACTCGACCCAGCTTCTCCCCAGGTAATTTGTTGATGTCCAGGCTCAACTGCCGCTTCTCATCATAACTCATGGGCCTACTTTCTTCCTCCTCCTCTGAATCGTAGCCTGCAGGCAGGGTAGGTGGGGCCATCTTTGTGGCCTTTTTGGGCAGTCTATGGGCAAAAAGAACTCTCGATTAGAGAAGCATCCTTAATCTCTCCCAATAGGTTCCCACTCTTTAATCCAATAACTTGGATTCCTGCCAGGCATGCAGCCTGGTTTGCCATTAAGGCAAATAAGTGAGTCAGAGGTGGGCTACTGGGACACTTGTTTTAGGGAATGCCAACCACTTCACATTCTTGGGGGGCTTTGTGAACTAGATATAGGTATGCTGGTTGGCGTGAATACATCTTTTTGTTCCCCAAAGCACTACTAACCCACCCCACCACGGAAAACAAAAATCAAGTATGGAGTCATGGGTTTAGAGGCGGTAGTCAAACTGTGGCCCTGGAGCCAAATCTGTCCTGCCATTTGTTTTTGTAAATAAAACTGTATTGCAACATACATTAGTGTTCACATCTTTATCGCCTATGGTTACTTTTATACTGTACTGTCACAGTTGAGTAGCTTTGAGAGACAATGTGGTCCTCAGAGTCCTTGTCTGTCACCTGGCCACTTATAGAAGAACTTTGTAAGGAATGGGAGAAAGCATCCTCCTGCTCCAACTCACTTGGTACCACTTCCTCCAGAAGGTCCAAAGCCAGGGGTACCTAGTGTAGCAGCATTGCTACCCCCACTGCCACTTGCTTTCTTGGACTTCTTGGGCTGAGAAAGGCGGGGTGCCCGAGGCCCCTTGTCATCTTCATCTACCCCGGTTCGGCCTCGATGCTTCTCTGCCTTCCGTTTCTTCTTTTTCTCTTTTTTCTCTCTCTTCCTCTTGGGCTTAGATATCGGGCCTTGGGACAGGGCAGCCAGTTGTTCATGTACTGCCCGAAGCTAGAAAGGAAAAAATAATCAAGATGTAAAATAGGAAAATACATACCAAGTACAACAATTTAAAAAGACCAAGAAAAGAAAAAAGTGCAGGCAGGCAAGAATGTCTTAGTAAACTGAACAGTGACAAATACCTGTTCCTGCAGTTCAGCCAAGCGATGAGCCCTTTCTTCCTCAGAGTCAGAGCTTTCACTCTCTTCTTCCTCATCTTCATCTTCCTCCTCCTCTTCCTCGGAAGAGCTCTCACTGCTACTCTCCTCACTAGAGGACTCTGAAGATGATTTGGCCAGGCCAGCAGGCAAGGCAGTAGAGACTGGCAGAGGCCCTGGTTCAAGGGGTTCATCTGGCATCTTGGCATAACGGAACTCAAATACGTCCTAGAAAGAGAGGCAGACTCAAAACCATGCTGGGGGATAGTGCCCTGATTGTACCCAGCCACCTGGTGATACGGCTCCAATTTGCAACTGTAAAGATTAGGAGAGCCTCATGTTAAGACTGTGCAGCGCAGGTGATAAAAACCTCTCTCCCCAAACCTACTTATTCTTTTCCAAACTCCAACCTTGACACTTACCTGTAACTTTCGTGCCATGGCCACAACATCGTGGTCTGGGGGATTGTACTTATAGCAGTTGGAGAACATAAGCCGCACATCAGCAGCAAACTCCTGGGCATCCCGGTAATCACGATTCTCCATCTTCCGCTGCAGAAGGAGGCAGCATCAGAAGCTGCACAGGCAGGGAGACTCACCTTTCCCTGCCAACCCCAGACACTGCAAGAGCAGCCCTCTCAAGAGCACAGTGGGGATGACTTTAATGATCTGTGCCCTGGGGTACAAGTGTGAAGTCAAAGGAATTTGGGTGGGTTGAAGAAATATCTTTGTCTAGGAAAAAAATCATTTCTAAGTAACAGGGGCGGGTCAGTGGCCTTAGACAACCTACCCTTCACCTGTTAACTTCCCTAACCCAATACCCCCAATAAGTAGGACTTAACTGTGAATAGTGTTGCTCTGAAGACAAAACCCACCATATAGTTTCGAACTCCAGAAATTAGGGACTCTTAACAAATACTTGACCAATTGCCACATTGCTATTTTGTTAAAGTAAAATATTAAGAACCAAAGAATGCTGTGTGCCTGTAAGAAATGACTGTTGGTTTTTATTGATCCCTAGGCTCCAATCACTGCCTGAGCATCCCATCTGCCCCATGCAGTGGGTACCTTGACAGTGCTGAGGTCCATGGGGTGTTTAATGATGTCATGGTAATCATGCAGGCCAAGAGCAGAAGCATCCACCGGTTTATAGAAAGGCCAGGCATAGGCAGCATGCTTCTTAGAAAGCAATTCCTTCAAAATGCCATTGCAATGTTTCAACTGTTCTGATAGCTTTCCTTTCTTGGAGCTCTGGTGTTGCTGCTGAGAATCAGGCAAGTCTTTGCGTGGGGGCTTGATGGGGCGGCCACTCTCTCTGCGCATAGGGGGAAGCCGTGCTGCCTTAGGCTCAAGACCCCCGGGGGGGCTAGCTGGAGAGCCAGGAGCCAGGATGGCTGTGGGTGTAGGGGTGGTAGTATCTGCTTTCCGCTTTACCCCCTTTTTCTGCGAAGAAAAACAAGACAGAAGCCTTTACCTCAGGTCTACCTCTATCATCAAGCTTTCCCTCCCCATTGTCCAAAAGAAATCCACGGATCTATACCTTGGCAAGGGGCTGGGCTGGGGGACCTGCAGAGACAGCAAGGAGCGGGGGTCCAGCGGAGTGCAAGGACTTGAGAAGGGGAGAGGAGATGACCGATGGGTTGGGAATGTTGAGGACAGTGGTAGGTATCTCAGGAGGTGGAGTATACAGGGCTGTGTGGGATACAGAAGAGATAGCAGGCACCTGATGGGCACTGGTGATACTCCCCTGGAGTGCTAGAAAAAAAGAAAAGGTTAGTTTGGTCATCTTTCCCATCTTTCGTTCTCCATTAGCAGAACACCCACTCTTCCTACCTGCCAATTTGGCCCCCTTCTTGTGGCTGTTCTTAGGGATGGTCACCACAAGCTCTTGTTCCTCTTGTGGCATTGACGCCACTTTCTGTAGGAAGATCTTTTCCAGCGTTTGTGCCATCAATACAATATCATCAGTGGGCTATAAAAAACAAAAAAGGTTTAAATACCAGCAAGATACTACACTGGGCCACTAATTCCCACTTTCTTTGTCAACCCTGTCCCTCAAAATACAACCAAGAAAGAAAATTCAAAACTAAGGGAAGATCTCACATGGAAAAAATATGCTGCTCTTTTCAGGCATCTAGGAATTTCTGACAGTGCCACCATCCCCAAGTATGAAGAGTTTTCTACTTTATACAACCCTTAACCCCGAATTTCTGAAACCATATCACTGTGTGTAGTGGTATACTTTGGAGCTCAGGTTTTCTAGATCCTGACTACTGAGAATACCTCCTATAGTAAAAGACTTAGACTTTGTGTAGACAAGACTAGCAATAAAAGCACTCCCCTTCCCTATTAATGAATACACACAGAGAAAAACTCACTTTGTTGTAGATGTAACAGTTGGTGAACATGGTATTAAAATCCTGCATACACTCTGAAGCAGCCCAATAATAATTGTTTTCAAGTCTCCTCTTAATAGTACCCATGTCCATGGGCTGCTTTATAATTTTGTGGTAATCCTAAAAACAAAACAAACTAGGTCAGAGCCACTGAAAAATGCATGCCTGTTCTCCTAAGCAAACTACTTACCCCAACACACACACATACACACACACACACCCCGTGTCAAAGGAGTACATAGTTTCCTAAACTGCGGCCCCAATTAAGCTATAGGACAGAAAAAAAAAATGGAATAGTATCCTTAACACCCAACAGGAGGCCCCTACTGTCTTTCTCTAACCACCCACCTCCCACCCACTCTGGAAGGTTTCCCATCCTGTGACATTACCTCTGGGGCTGGCTATCCATGGGCTGCATGAGGGAGAGGAAGAAGCTAAGAATTTTGGCCACCGTGGTCCTCTCCCAACCCGGGGTGGGAATCTGTAAAATGGAGCCAGGGCACAAAAGTTAAGGAAGGACACATGGAGGGCACAATAAGAGATGCCAAGATAGCAAACGGTTGGATCAATGACAAAGGACCAAAAATCCAGAAATCTGGTGGCTATCTGCCCAATGCAGGAGAGATGGGAAATACCTAGGGGCCGCAGCACCTATACTAGATAGCCCACCCCCACTCACACACATTCTTGTTCATTCCCACACCTCCCCACTCCAACTTCTCAACTCACCGGCAGACCCAGTTTGACGGCATCCACAGGCTGCCGGAAGGGCCATGCAAACTGATGTTTCCACAGAGCCTTCATTACCACCTTGTGCAGGTATTGCAGCTGGTTGGTAACCCGTCCTGGCTTTTTCGGATTGGATACCTCCGGGGGTGGTGGGTTGGCAGGGGTCAGTTGTAAAGCTGGCACTGAAGCCATTGTGGGGCTTTCGAATCCTTCATACAACAGGGAGGGCTTTCGAATCCTTTTCCCAGGCGCTGCAGCCTCTGGGCCCAGCCCCAGTAACCCTGCATTCCCCTCCCCAGGGAGCCTGTGGAAATTGGAAACAAAATTAGATGTAATCTCACAGAAATTAGGGAGAATGCAATTTAAACTATATACCAAGTAAATTCAGGCTTGGGACCTAGTGAGAGGTAGGCAAGCTTAACTACCAAGTATTTAAACATTCTCAGATATTTTGTTTGTCCCCTACTCCCACATTTTTGTTTCCCTATTTCTAGCACACTTATCTAGGTCCCACCTTCTGAGTCTGATAGACTATCATCTATTTTTAAAAATTATTTAGGAGAAAAAAAGCTCCCAAATGGTTTCTTATAGGAAATTACTGAGAACCACAGGTTATGGGGGAAAAACTTAAGCAAAATGGGTGGAGCCTAGAAACTCAAGCCAAGCCTGAGGAGGGCCCCATCCACTAGGGGCTTGATGGTTGCCATGGTGGTCGAGCCTAAGGGAAGCAGATGAAAAGAGGAAGGGAAGAAAATAGGAAGAATTTCATAAAATGATGAGACAACTAAGATTCACCTGGGCAGAAAAGATGAACATCCTCCACATGCTCTGCATATTTAACTTCGAAGCAGAAAATGGACCAGAAATCTAAGGGAAAACCATACCAACTCAAAAAAAAAAACAACAAAAAAACCAAAACACAAAAAAAACCAGCAAGGAGAGCTGACAGACTTCACAGCCTGGAATAATCCAGCTGCCAGCTCCCAGAAATTTTTGCAAATCTAATCTTCTCTCTCCAAGGGACTCAAAAAATGGAGATGCCCAGTCAAGGTCAGCAAGTTCTCTCATTAGAGAGAGACCCCCTGCCCCAACCTGGCCAAAAAACAAGATTCCAACCATTCTCACTGTACCATCAACTATGAGATCGAAGGCCAACAGTGGTTCAAGTTTACATTCTCTCTGGTGCTCCTCTGGACCAGGTGTTTCCTAGGGCCTAAGATTAAAATCACTACTCCGAGATCTTACTATTTACACCTGAAAACAGCTGGACTAGAATCCTTAGCTCCACCCTCCCGCCTTGAATGAAACTCAAGGATATCAAAACGTCCCCTCCACCACACAAACACACACAACACCCCAACACAAAACCGACCCTGTTACTGAAAGACAAGCAGGGGGTTTAATAACCTAGCTTAGACACCAGGAACCCACCGGCTAAAACAATAATCCCTCTACCCTACTCTGGGAATTCCCGTTGCCAGTCCCTGAAGCTCTGTCACCATGGCAACCCTATAAGGCGCTAGATGTGGCCACGAACACCTCAAAAGGACTATATGACAAACCGTCGCTAAACACCAGGCTCACTACCCGCAGCCCAATGTCCTCGCATTACATTCCGCCGCCAACCTAGCTCTGTCCGACTCGGTTAAGACTGGGCCACCACAGGGAGAGTAATCCAGACACTGACAGCCTGCACTCCCTCCATACGCGGAGTCTGGGACACTGCACCTCGGCTCCAAAACCGCCGCTGAGCCCCTCCGCGAGCCCCGAGTCAACAGTCGCGCCACCGAACAGCAACGCGCCAGAGTCAGTTCTGCATTCCCTCCGAACCCGACGTGCCTCTCCCCCGTGCTGCAGCCCCCCAACGTCCCCTTCCAGCTCGCGACCACGTACTTGTTGTGGGGAGTCACGTTTTGCAGCATCTTGACCGCGGGGAACCGGCACTGCACTCAGCCGCTCCAAGTCCGGGTGGCCTCCGTTCCCCTTACCGCCCGGTCCAGCATAACCCGGGAAGTAGGGGGGGCCGCTGCCCTTGCCTTCCAGGCGACAACCCCCCCCCACCGGGCAGGCACGAAAGCAGTCTTCCGTTGCTTCACGGAAAGCTCCCAGCAGCTTGGCGCGCTCCACAGGAGGCGGACAGCGAGAAAATGGCGTCGACCTCAGCAGAGGCGGGCGAGCGAGGGGAGACGGACTCTTCGAACCCTAGGAAGGCCCCCGATCCCAGACACCGTCGTCAATTTTGCCCGCTGTTGGTATGCAAGAATCCCCTCTTCCTGCGGGGACTGTCCGAGGCGGACGAGGTCCCGTTTCGATCTCGATGGAGGCGGATGAACACGGAAAGTGGTTTAGGGAGCCGCCGCCTCCATCTTTGAAATCCTCTTGAGGGCGGAGTAGAGGGGGTGGACAGATTCCGAGGACTGGGCGGGGCCCGAAAAAGGGGAGCTTCGGGGGCTTCTATGGGGTCTGTACTGTCCGCCGGGAACGTTCATAGGCCGAGACGAAGGCCATTTCCAAGCGGATGGACGTGGATTGCAATGGCGGGCCCCGGCGACTCGAAGGCTCTGTATCGGTAGGCAGAATCCTCCAGCCCGTTCTAGAGGCTGCTCCACTCCAGCGCGAAATGGCGCCGCCGAGCCCCGCGCCAGCCCTTTATATATAGGCAAAGGGGAGGAGCTTCGCCGCTCATGCGCGCCACCGTGCTCGAAATTTCCCCCACCCCCTGCGCGCGCGCACGCTCGCTCGCGCCCGAGAAGTAGTCCGGTCGAAGGCGAAGGAACGCCTCTCCGCGGGAGCATTTTCTATTGGTCCGCTGAAGCGATTATGTCATAAACTTCGTTTCCAAAGCGTCAGTCACCGGGCAGAAGAGTGCCGCATAAACCCACGGGGGAGCGGCGACCCGCCGTACCACTGAGCCAATTGGCCGCGCCGTGGGCCGGCGACTCCAGGGAGACGAGGACGTTGGCAGGGTGCAGCACCCTCTCCCCACCTCCCTTTCCAACAAAGTCTTCCCAGGCCTCCAGGCCCAGGGCGACTGGCGACTGCCAAGCTCGGGCAGGTCGTGCCATTCGTAGCTCCTCCACAGGCCAGGCAGGCAGGGCTGCTGGGGGCCGCGTGGGCGTAGCCAGCCCGGGCCCGCCAGGGTGTGGCCGCAGGACGCCCGGCGGGTGACTGTTCTCGACCGCGAGGCCGCCGCAGTGAAGAACCTGAAATGAGGAAGAAGACGCCATCTTAAAAGCACGGCCTGGTATCTGGCAAACGGCGAAAGGCTCCCGGACGTAGCGAGGACGGGATCTAACGGCCCCATGTTCCACAATAAAAAGTACAGGCTGGCCGGTCTTAAAATCGTCCCTGCCCCTCCCCAGGTCAAACAACAGAAAGACAAAGGCAAAAAACTCCCCAAATCTTGAATCAAGAAGGTATAAAACCTAGAATTCGTTCCAAAAACTTGCACCCCAAACACATCTCCGACCCCTACACACTCATACTGTATCAATACAAATACCTTGGCAAAACCTCGACAAAACCTCGGCAGCCCTTAGGTGGGAACAAAACCTGCAAACACACTTAGGTATGAAACCCACCTCCCCAAACTTCATTCCGATGTCTGGCTCAGAGCGGAAAAAAACAAGTCCTGCGAGGGGCGAATCACACTGAACACCACAGCCGAGAGCTCGAACTTTCCCCCACCTCCCCCACCCCAAGGGCATGCCCGCACACCCTTAGGGTCCCTCCGTCGTGGCAGCTGGAGGCCCCCCATCCCCCCACCAGGGTCCGTAGACCTCCCCACGGAGCGGCTGGTCCATCGGTCAGCGCCAGGGAGGAGGGCGAGCGGAGGAGGCGGCCGCTGCGGCTCACTAGCCCTCCCCCTCCTCTCCCCTTCTCCCCTCCCCCCGGGCCGTCCGCCTCCGAGGAGGGGCAGGAGCCATTTTGGGAGCTCGGTTTCGCCCCCTCCCCCCACCCACTCACCTAAGTCGTCCCCACAAGCTGGCTATCCGAATCGGGTTAGACTACGAATGAATAGAGCGAGAGCATAACTCGGTCAGGATCTCTAAAGCCATCATTTCTGGGGCTTCCCGTCCCCTTACGGGAGAGTAAATCCCGCCCCACCATTTCCCCTTTTCTGGACACCAAAAAAGAAAACAGAAAGGAAATTAATGCAAGTCAACAAATACAAGAGCCCCCTCCCCTCGGAAAGGTTCCTGGGGGCCTACATCCTTGAGCTCCAAACACGTCACCCTTCCTCTGCAGTTCTTGAGCCTCAACCTGGTTACTGCGTCTAAAATGGCCGTCAACCTCCTGTCTTCACGACCTCCCTAGTCGGGCAACCCTGCGGGGGAAGTGCGCCCCTGAAAAGAAGATTCGCCACCAGAGACCAGGCCTCGGCCCGACAGTACAAACGGGCCCGCCCGGTGGCTGCAGCAGGGAGGGCAATGACACAGCAACTTTGCAAGCCTTCTCCCCTCCCCCAGTGGCCCAGCCTCCCAAATCTTCTTTTTTCAACCCGGGGCCATGCAAGTCCGCACAGAGGCCAGCCGGGAAAGAAAAATTTAGGAGGTCAGAGAAAATACTGGGCCTTAGAAAGCGAAAGGGCAGCCAGACATTACTCTGGCTTGTTTCCCCGCATTCCGGAAAATCACTGCCCGCCGCTCCCTCCCAATCCTCCCTTCCCCCACATGAGTCACCCTGGAGACTACAGCTACTCAGTAATTTGGAAAAGTAACTCTTCCCTCCTTTCCGTTCCCTCCCCCGCAGTACACAAGGAGAGAACTGTTAGGAGTGGGGGAGGGGATGGAGGNTGTCTGGCTCAGAGCGGAAAAAAACAAGTCCTGCGAGGGGCGAATCACACTGAACACCACAGCCGAGAGCTCGAACTTTCCCCCACCTCCCCCACCCCAAGGGCATGCCCGCACACCCTTAGGGTCCCTCCGTCGTGGGAGCTGGAGGCCCCCCATCCCCCCACCAGGGTCCGTAGACCTCCCCACGGAGCGGCTGGTCCATCGGTCAGCGCCAGGGAGGAGGGCGAGCGGAGGAGGCGGCCGCTGCGGCTCACTAGCCCTCCCCCTCCTCTCCCCTTCTCCCCTCCCCCCGGGCCGTCCGCCTCCGAGGAGGGGCAGGAGCCATTTTGGGAGCTCGGTTTCGCCCCCTCCCCCCACCCACTCACCTAAGTCGTCCCCACAAGCTGGCTATCCGAATCGGGTTAGACTACGAATGAATAGAGCGAGAGCATAACTCGGTCAGGATCTCTAAAGCCATCATTTCTGGGGCTTCCCGTCCCCTTACGGGAGAGTAAATCCCGCCCCACCATTTCCCCTTTTCTGGACACCAAAAAAGAAAACAGAAAGGAAATTAATGCAAGTCAACAAATACAAGAGCCCCCTCCCCTCGGAAAGGTTCCTGGGGGCCTACATCCTTGAGCTCCAAACACGTCACCCTTCCTCTGCAGTTCTTGAGCCTCAACCTGGTTACTGCGTCTAAAATGGCCGTCAACCTCCTGTCTTCACGACCTCCCTAGTCGGGCAACCCTGCGGGGGAAGTGCGCCCCTGAAAAGAAGATTCGCCACCAGAGACCAGGCCTCGGCCCGACAGTACAAACGGGCCCGCCCGGTGGCTGCAGCAGGGAGGGCAATGACACAGCAACTTTGCAAGCCTTCTCCCCTCCCCCAGTGGCCCAGCCTCCCAAATCTTCTTTTTTCAACCCGGGGCCATGCAAGTCCGCACAGAGGCCAGCCGGGAAAGAAAAATTTAGGAGGTCAGAGAAAATACTGGGCCTTAGAAAGCGAAAGGGCAGCCAGACATTACTCTGGCTTGTTTCCCCGCATTCCGGAAAATCACTGCCCGCCGCTCCCTCCCAATCCTCCCTTCCCCCACATGAGTCACCCTGGAGACTACAGCTACTCAGTAATTTGGAAAAGTAACTCTTCCCTCCTTTCCGTTCCCTCCCCCGCAGTACACAAGGAGAGAACTGTTAGGAGTGGGGGAGGGGATGGAGGCGAACGACACCACCCTGGAGAAACCCGAAACCTTGTGAGCTGTGAAATCATTCCAGGTCCTAAGCCTCACTCCCTCCAGTTTCAGACCACGCTATCTACTGCCCTCCCTGCACCCACCTTGGGCCTGGTTTCTGCTCCCAAGCAGACCCCGAGTTTTCAGCTTGTAAGCCCTCCCCAGCCTGGGGTAGACACATGCTCAGTTAAGACCCCAACGGGGCAAAGGTTTGTGCAGAAGGCTCCACAGGCCGTGTCCACGTGAATGCACACAATTTTGATAAGCAACTCGAAGCGTAAACTCCAGTATGCCAGGTGACCACTGCGAGCTTCCCACTACTGACACAAAGGACGCACAGAAATGCTCCTTCCAGAGTCTGGGGAGAAAGGGAGTGGGGGCCTGGGAACAATCTCAGTTCACACCCCGGGCTGCCCACTCTAAACCTTCACACCTACAAATAAGGACTAGTCACCACTCCCACTCCTCAACCCACTAGGTCACTACCCCCCGCACCCCACTCGCCAAAAGGAAACCTCACCTGGCTCCGGGCTTCTGTACCCCCGAGGGGACGAAGAGAATGGGGGGGCACACCGCCCCAAGCCCCTTTGCCCTCCCATTGATATGGAGGCATGAGGTTGGCCATTCCCTTCCCCCATCCGAGGTGCCCTTCTCCAGCTTGCCCCCCTTTACGCTCCCACTGGCTGTGAAATAGTTGAAGGACAAACCCACCCTCAGGATTCTATTCTGAACCCCAAGAATCCCCCTCCCGGACTCCCCACCATTGGTTAAGCACGTAAATTACTGGCAACATCCCCGCCCAAGGGCCCCTTCTTACCTGGATCCTGGAACCTTCCAGGGGGGATCCAATGTTCCCCTTGGCTTGGTGCGGGGGGAAGATGTAATCCGGGGTGTCACCCCCCACCCCGGAAACTGAAGCTGTGTTGGGGGAGGGGGCGTAGCCCCCAGCCCCTCCCTTCTCCATGGAGTAGGGGGGTGGGGAAATCATCTGGGCCGCGCGGACACGTCAGCAACACCCAGATTGGCTGACGCGGGCCACGTGCCGAGCGCCCCCCCTTCCCGTCCACGGGGGCCAGATTTCCGAAGGTTCCTGGGGGTCGCCACAAGGCGCCAAGGGAACTGCATGGCCCAGGCCTATTTCCAGAGGCTCAGTGAGCCCTAATGCCGCTGCTTCTCTATAGTCCCGGCTTCCTATCCCGCTGTCGCCGACCTTGTCCCCCCCACGCCTCTCCTTACGGGTTCAGCATGGCTACCGCAGCCCGGGAATGTTGCACTGCGCAGGCGCAAGGGTGCGGCCGGGTTGGGGGAGGGGAAGGAGCCCCGGAGGCCGCGGCGAGAGCAGCAGGGCGCAGGCGTGGGAGCTCCCGCGGCGCTTCCGGGAGCGCGCGCGGTGGGTGGGGCGGAAGCGGGCGCGGCGAGGGGACCTTCGGCCTCCCGCTCCCCTTCCCCTGAGCCCGCCCGGCGGCCTCTCTCTCTCCCTTTCCCTCAGGTTTTAGGAGACGCTCGACTCGTCTTGACCTGAGTCCAGCGGAAATGCGCGCCATGGCGCTGTAGTCCGCGAAGGAGAACGGGGCCTGGATCTGCAGATTGAGGGGTGGCCCGGTGGGACCCCTTGCCCGGTGTAGGGACTTGTCATCCTGCCGGTGCCTGCTGCGGGGAGATGCGGTGCGGACGCTAGATGTGGGCGTTTTGTTTCCATCTTTGGCTTAGAGTTTTACAACTTCTCATTTCCCTGACCCTACCTACACTTCCTTACTTCATCGAGACCCGCTAGTCCCTGGACTCCAGCCTTCTACACAACCTACCGGCCTTCTGCTCACTTTTACTTTTTTACCCATCGACCACTGAAATTAAAACATAGTTTTCCCTAAGGCTTTGCCCTCACTCTTTTGATCTTGATTCAGTCCCATAAAAATAGAACCTAGGGGTGTTAGAGTGATTGAGTTGCTACCTAAAGCAGACCTTTTACTTGTTCGTGGACAGTCTCCTCGACCGTCGGCGTATAGTCACAGTGTTCGCTCCGTAGTCCATAAGCCCCACTCCCCACCGCTAACAGAACAGAAAGGCCGACCTGCAGGACTCTCCGCTTTCCGTCGCCCTTCTGTAAACGGCCACGTCTGCTACCATTGTACTAGAAGTCCGCTCCTGTTTAAGGAAATACCTTAAAATGTTCGACCTTATCTATTACTCTGAAGCTAACCTTTTTCTACCAACTGGCATTTTAAACTTCTCTGTTCTACTCCCAGCCCACAAAAAAAAAAGGGAAAGAAAGTAACCTNAACTGGCATTTTAAACTTCTCTGTTCTACTCCCAGCCCACAAAAAAAAAAAAGGGAAAGAAAGTAACCTTATCACTATTGTATCCCTTTATATACTCTCATATTTACCTTTCAGCTCCCCTGCACAGTCAAGACCTGAAATTACCTAAATTTTCCTCTCTGCCCCTTTCTTCCACTACTCTTCTGGCAGATGTTGCCAAGGACCTCCGGATTGGCAAAGGCAGGAAGCACTTTTCAGTTAAGTGACCTCTCTGAAGCGTTTGACACTTGATCAAGCTTCCTTCCTGAATTCTCTACACCCTTGATTTCTGTGACCAGTCTCACTGGTTTCTCTCCCTATTGTCCAGCTGTTTCTCTCCAGTCTCCTCATGGACTCTGCTTTATTCCTACGTGTTGATGTTTGCCAGGATTTTGCTTCAGTTTGTTTCTAGTTCTGTTCATCTCTAATTTCATTCAGTGACTCAAAGCTTCTCAAATCTCTACCTTTTGTTCAGACAACTCTCCAGAGCTTAACTTGCTACTAAATATTACTGCTTGGATAACCCTCAGATACTTTAACCTGGTCAAGATTGATGCAGTCTGTATGCACATGAGACTTGCTCCTCTGTTAGCCTGGCTGATGGCAGCTGTTCAGTCACAAAACCTGGAATCTGGGAGCACATTCTTGATTTCTTTTTCTCACAGCTTTATATCTACTAGACTTACCGTTTTGCCTTTAAAATATCCATTGAATGACACTCTGTCCACATGTGGCTATTTAACCCTTTGCGGTCGTTTGTCTACTCTCAGCCACCAAAGCTTTTTTACCGTCCTGGTCGTATGTCTGCTCTCAGTCACCACAGCAAGGAACCGTACGAATCTTAACTCTGTTCATTCATGTATCAGTTCATAATTTCTCTTGTTTATCCTTCATAATCTTGCATGTTATGTATCACTGCTCTTTCAATGGAAATTAATTCCGACCAGTACGACACCCATGTCCAAATTTAATACAACCACAAAGGGTTAAGTTAACATTAAATACAATTTTAAATTTAGTTCCTCAGTTGCACTGGCTACCTTTCAAGTTCTCATTAGCCACAGGTGGCTAATGGCTGACCTACTGGACAGCACAGGTTAGAGAACATTTCCATCATTGCAGAAAGCCCTGTTGTCAGCGCTGCTCTAGATTTTTCTCTCTGCCTCTGCCACAGTTCTGTTAGGAGTGAGGTTTCCAAAGTATAACTCTGGTCATGTGCTAGTGTTTAAACCCTATATTAATTCCTCATTTTCTGTGAGAGAAAGTCCAAATTCCTGCACTTGACAGAAAAGTCTGCTACTTCTTCAGCCTTGAATCTAGCCGCTTTTTGTGCCCTGTACTCCAGCCATAATGAATTATTCCCTAGACATGCCATTGTTTTATGCCTTTGTATTTTACACATACTGCAGTCTAACACATAATAGGCTTTTCCCCAATCCATTTAAGCCCCCAAAGCATCTGAAAAGCCTACTCTTGCCTCCCAAATTCAGCTGACTGCCCACTCCTTGGTGTCCTTATGATTGCACCTTTCACAATGAATGGCATTTATGTGCTTACATGCTCCTCTCCCTTGTTAGACTTTGGTCCTCAGAACAGGGCCATGTCGCACTCCTTTTGCCCCCTGCCCCAGTATATATCCCCGGCTCCTGGCATAGTACCTGCCAGTATGAGGTGCTCACAAAGTGAGCAAGTGTTGAAGGAAATTGATGTGTAAGTATGTGACTTAGGTAAGATTGTAATGTATATGTTTGTGAGGCACCATCCATAGTATTGGGGAAATAATCATAGTAAGAAACAATCATTGCTGTCAGATACATTTTTGAGACACTGGGATGGTGTGAGGAAAGACAAAGCAGTATAGCACAGGTCACTTTTACAGAGAGCAGTGCAGTCCAGTCTGGCCAGAAGAGAATAAAAGCTTTAAGAGTAAAGCTGAAGGAGGGAAGACTGGAAGGTAAATTGATTTGAGGTGATATTGCGAAGGATTTCTAGTGCTGTTAAGTTTGGACTTTGGGGAGTGACTGCAAGTTTTTGAGCAATGACTTGATGAGGGTTATGTCATAGGATAGGAACTCTATCTTCATATCTCTGGTAGCTAGAACTATACCTGTTAATAAACAAAAAATGTGAGGGTAAAGGGGGGAGAAGTGGTGATGGAAGGAGAGTTGACTGGGTGGTGAACACACAATACAGTATACAATGATGTGTTACAGAATTGTGCACTTGAAACCTATATAATTTTATTAACCAGTATCACCACAATAAATTCAATAAAAAAATTAAAAATGAAAGTGTGCGGTTGGAAGGAGATGAGACTGGTGATAGCTAACATTTATTGAGTACTTGAAATTTACTAGGCCCTGTTGTAAGTACTTTACATGTATTAACTCTCTTAATCATTATAACCCTGTAACGTAGATACTGTTGTTGTCACCCCCCGTTTTTCAAATGAAGCAACTGAAGCAAGAGACATTAAATAATTTGCCCACGGCCACACTTTCAGTACGTGACCAAAGCTGGGATTTGAACCCAGGCGGTCTGCCCCTGGACGGTATGTTATTCTGATTGCTAAGCACAGCAGGTATTTTAAGACCCGGGATTGAAAGTTGGAGAAAAAAGGATTAGCAGAGGTAGATTTGGGGTCATCTTTGAGGCAGGTTTTGAATTAGGCAGGCAGGTAGGTGAGATTTATAAGGGAGGAAGTAGGAAACAATTGAGTTGTAGGACAAGGAGTGAGCTTTCGGTTTGCTCCCCAGCGAGCAAGAATAGAAAGTGGAACCAACAGAAGAGCGTCAGACAGGAAGGAAGAGCAAACAACAGAATGTGAGTAAGGCAGAACAGGAGAGGGCTCCAGTGAGGACTTCATGTTTGCCAAAGGAGTTTTTAAGCTTGTCTGTGCTGTGGACTTCTTTGGCAGTTTGGTGGCACTTTGGACCTTGTCCAACAATCATATTTGTAAATGCATAAATAAAATAATTATAAAAATATTTGAAGAAATGCGTGATGGTCTAGTAAAATGTCTGGGTTTTTTTTTAAAGATTTTTTAAAAAACTGATTTTAAAGAGGAAGAGAGAGGAACATCAATGGAAAAGAGATACATCGACTAGGGATCGAACCCACCACCTGGATATGTGCCCTGACCGGGAATCAAACCCGAGACCCTTTGGTGCACAAGATGACACTGCAACCAACTGAACCACACTGGCCAGAGCAATATGTGTTTTCTTATTAATACATGTTTCTTATATATTAAATAAAATGATTTATTGGCAGGTCTCACAACTCCCATAATTGTAGAAATATTTAGAGATGTCTGTATATGTGATATGAAAATATGAACTGATGATTTCTATTGATGACAACATTAATGTACTGCTAGTACTACAAAGATTTATTTTCTCCATCATAAAACTGAACTACATTCATAAAACTAAAACAAAGTGACTTATTTATTCCATCGAAGTTCATGGACCCCTGAATTTTATGATGGGACTGCAGGTTAAGGAGCCCTGTTCTGGTTGATGAGGCAGTGAGACCCCACAGATGGGTTTGGGGGAATAAAGAAGGGGAGCAACCATTAGTTGGCTCTGGGGTCACTACTGATACTGGAGAGCAGTTCTGTCACCTGGGGATAGAACTCAAGTGCAGGGGACCCAGGCCAAGCAATTCAGATTGACTATAGTAGGAAGGAGGGGACTATTTTAGGCTTTTTGACTGGGGAAGTGAGAGCTACCTTTGTGGGAAGATTTACTTAGCAACAGTATGCCCCATGGATTGGCTTTGAAGAGGCTGGAGGTGGGCCAGTTAGCAACCTTAGCACAGGCACACATGAGCTGAAGAATAAAGTAGGTGCAGCATCAGGACTGACTGCACTAAAAGAGAACCCAAAACCCTGGTCCACAAGGTCCCAGCTGGCTTTGCTTCCGCCTGCCTCTGGCCTCACTGCGTCACTGACTGCTCCAGCCACATTGGTCCTTCCTTATTTGCTAGAAGGAGCCAGCCCCTTCCTGCCTCCGGGCACTACACATGCTGTTCCCTCCGTCGGGCGCTCTTCCCACCCTGCCTGCCTAATTCTTACTTGCCCTCCAGATTCCGTTTCAATATCAGAAGGTCTCCAACTCCAGCTGGTCTCTCTTAGGGAATCATAGTTCTTTTCCTTCATAGTACTTTTTACAATTTGCTTTTATAGATTTGTATGTTTGTTTAATGTCTCTTTATTTTTATTAGGTTACAAGTTTGATGGTAGGTGTGTGGTGTCCAGCATACTTCCAGGTACGTAGAGGGTGTTCAGCAAATATTTCTGAAATAAATAACTGAATGAACCTCTCTGAGCCACAGACCTTGTTCATATAGTGGGGATAATAAATCCCAACCTTGTAGAGCAATTGAGAGGATTGTTACTCCTAGTAATGTAGCGAAGGGAGAGGATGACTATGGACATGAGGAGACACACTGAACTGGGAATGAAGGTACATGTGGGAGCTGGGTGGCTAGGTTTGATTTCTGAAGTAGGAGGTGGAAGTAGGAAGAAAGTGGCAGTTGGGAAGGACCTAGGATGGAGTGGGAAGAGTGGTGGGGCGCACAGGGAGGGCAGTGGGGGTGAAGGTGTTCCTAGAGTAGAGACATTTCTGGTAAGATTTACTGTTGAAATCTCTGTTAGAAGGGATGATCTGTTGTGGCTCAGCTTCAACACCTTCAGTAACTAGCAGCCCACTTACTTTAATTTTATTTTTTTAAATATGTTTTTATGATTTTAGAGAGAGAGGAGGGAAGAGGGAGAGAGAGAAATGGAAAAAACAATGTGAGAGAGAATCATTGATCAGCTGGGGATGGGCCCACAGCTGG
Organism: Miniopterus natalensis; assembly: GCF_001595765.1. The sequence goes on along the minus strand of NW_015504793.1, from coordinate 187,326 downwards.
GCATGCGCCTGACTGGGAGCTGAGCGGCGGCCCTTCAGTGCAGCGGCTGACACCCAGCCAGCTGAGCCCACCGGCCAGGCCGCTGGCGGCTGTTCATTCACGCAGTGAGCGGTCACTCGGGGGACCTCGGGGGATGCCGGGAAGGTGAGGAAGAATACGATGTGCTCTCTCAGGGACCTTGCGGCGGAGGTGAGGTGACTGCGGAGCAGGCGCGGACAGGCGCGGCAGCGAGGCTGGCGCGGGCGGGGCAGG
>NW_015504793.1:160683-177185 GCF_001595765.1 Miniopterus natalensis | reverse complement strand
GGGGGGGGGGGGGTTGGTTATATCCCAGCCCTGCCCCTCTGGTTGCAGCAGGCCTGGCCTTTTCTAAGCTAGAGAGGAGGAAGAGGGGGAGGGGGAGGAGGCTCCTGGTCCTGAACTGGGCCCTATCTCCTTTGTATCCCAGCCGCAGGGTGGCCAGACCTACAGAACCACACGTTCCAGCACACAATGTACTGTCAGGACTGGAGTCCCAACGTCGGACTCTCTGAGGCTTACGATGAGGACCTGCTTTTCTCCTTCGACTTTTCCCAGAACACTCGAGTTCCTCGCCTGCCTGAATTTGCTGACTGGGCCCAGAAGCCTGGAGATTCTTCCAACATTTTCTTTGATAAAGCCTTCTGCCAAGCCATGGTCCGGGAAATAGGCCCAAAATTAGAAGGGCAAATCCCAGTGTCTAGAGGTCAGAGCTTTTTTGGGGATGGGATGGGAACTGCATTCTTACCCTCATTAATCTATACACTGAATTGTTCCCTTTCACACCAGCCCCCCACCTCTGGGCTGAACCCTGCTTCTCTGGGTCAGAGGGCAGGTCTAGAGGTGGCGACATTCAAAGCTATTTATTCAACTTGATGAAGCCAGCAGGAGCAGCTGAGGCCTAGTGACTGAGCGCTGTGTTACTATGCTCAGCAGAAGAGGGGATGTGCCTGATGACATGCCCGTGTTTTCATGGTCAGACAGCTGTGATCAGATGTCGCTGAGGGGTCTAGACAGGAAGACTGCAGGAAGTCAGGGCCGATGGCTGCAGGGTGGCCTGGGTCTGGCTCTGCCTCTAGGTCCAGCTCTGGCTCTTGCCTAGAAGAAGACCTCAGAGCCCAAGGCCTCCCTCATCTCTCCCCTCAAAGCCCATCCCCATTGACTGTCTGCCCTCCCCTCTGTATGACATGTCCCATCAAACACCAGGGTACCATCTAAATAAGACTCTTCTTTCCCTCACACCTCCTTCCCACCCTGCCCCAGGGCTTCCTGTTGCCGAGGTGTTCACGCTGAAGCCCCTGGAGTTCGGCAAGCCCAACACACTGGTCTGCTTTGTCAGTAACCTCTTCCCACCCACCCTGACGGTGACCTGGCAGCATCATGCAGCCCCTGTGGAAGGCGCGGGGCCTACTTTTGTCTCAGCCATCAATGGACTCAGCTTCCAGGCCTTTTCTTACTTAAACTTCACACCCTCATCCTCGGACCTCTTCTCCTGCCTCGTGACTCATGAGATCGACGGCTACACAGCAATTGCCTACTGGGGTGAGAGGCTCCTCCCTGGAAGCCTGGCTCATTTGGGGACAAAAAAGGATAGACCCACGGGAGAGCCTTTTTTCTCTACTTGGACCTTGTTTAGTCCATTCCCACTCTGAGCCAACCTCAGTCTTCCATGCCCAGTTTCTCCCTTGTCATCCCAGACACCCAGGTCATTCCCCAGGGTGGGGGGCTCCCTACCAGGTCTCAGGGCCCACCTGCTCCCCTTTGTGTCCAGTGCCCCACAACCCGCTGCCCTCAGATCTTCTGGAGAATGTGCTGTGCGGCCTGGCCTTCGGCCTGGGTGTGCTGGGCATCGTCGTTGGCTTGGTGCTCATAGTCTGCTTCCGGAGGCCTTGTTCAGGTTCGTGGCCTGCGGGGCAGCCGGCGGGGGCCACAGGCGGTGCTGCGTGGGCTGCCGGCATTCTCCCGGGCCTGCGGGGGACTTAGGGGACCCTCAGGCCCGCGGGGGAAGGCTGCATGGGCTCCATGGGCATCCGCCTGGTTGGGGTCCTGGTTCCCACACACAGTCGTGGGTCACAGGGATGGCCCCGAGTGGCGGAGGAGTGATGATGGGCGCCGCAGGAAGGGTGCGGGGATGATCTGGGGACAAGGAGAGAGCTACTTCTGTAGGGCTGCCGCAGGCAGGGGGCCTTTGGGGAGGAGGCCTCCCCCTGATGGCTTCCCTCCACCCTTCTCTCCTCAGATTGATTCTTCCTGGTCAGAGCCTGAGGCCAACACCTTCGGGCCTCGCTAGCAGGGGCTGCCCAGCATCGCTGCTTCCCTGAGCAGAAGGCCTGGGGCTCCCCTGGGCTGTGTGCATGCATGTGCATGCGTGTGTGTAGATGTGTGCGCATGCGCGCGTGTGTGTGCGTATGTGTGCATGTGCGCGCGCGCGTGCATGCGTGTGTGTGCTCGTGTGAACGCACGCGTGTTTGTGTGTGCGTGGGCGCATGTGCACGCGTGTGCATGCATGTGCGTGTGTGTGTGTGTGCAGGTTCTCAGCTGGGGGCTCCGCTATTCGGGGCTTGCATCCCAGAGAACCCAGAGTGGCCTTTCTATCATGACCACAGTCCTTCCCACTTCAAGGCAATAAATCTCATTACTTTTTATTGTGGCCTTTTTTTTTAACTCATGGTGTTTGTTTCTGGATATCTCAACTTGAGTGCGTTGTCATGTCACATTCAATGTCNATCCCAGAGAACCCAGAGTGGCCTTTCTATCATGACCACAGTCCTTCCCACTTCAAGGCAATAAATCTCATTACTTTTTATTGTGGCCTTTTTTTTTAACTCATGGTGTTTGTTTCTGGATATCTCAACTTGAGTGCGTTGTCATGTCACATTCAACATGCCTTAACCCGAACCTAGCTTGTCCTCAGGGAGGGAAACTGGGAACCCCCTGCCCCCTCAGCTGCCTCCTGTTCCCTGGTCTCAGCACCGCGCTGTCGCTTTCGCTCCGTCACTGTGTGCAGACCGTGAGAAATGAAGGCAGAGCTGCTTTCCGATCACCAGCTCACCAAATGGTGACGTTTTTGCTTGTGGGTATTTTTGCACTTCACCGCCTGGAGAAGTATGTATCTCCCTTCCCCCTTCGCCCTAGCTGGGAAACAGGAGTGCAGGAGTGGGGAAAGGAAGCCTTCAGAAGCTAGTCTTTTTAATGTTTTTATTGATTTTTTTTTTTTTTTTTAGAGAGAGACAGGAAGGGAGAGGGAGAGATAGAAACATCAGTGAGAAACATCGATTGGCTGCCTCCTGCATGCCCCCTATCGGGGATCAAACCCACAACCCTGGCATGTGCCCTGACTGGGAATCGAACCCGAAACCTCTCTGTGCACGGGATGACTGCCAACCAACTGAGCCACACGCTGGCCAGGCCAGACGCTATTCTAACTTCAACAGGTCAGTTCTGTGAAAACAGTATAATCATACTCCTGAAGTGACATTTGAACAGCCTGGAAGGGCCCTGGAACAGCCTGGATTTCTATTTTCCTGAATTCACGTGTCCTTCCAAACGGGCTGTTCTTTGGCCTGAGCCGCTCCTCCAAGTAGAACTGACAGTGCTGTCCTGGGCTGATAGTGGGCTGGGCCAGGGCACCTGCCTCCCGGGGCTAGATTGCTTTGCATATGCTTTGCCTCTGGCTTTCTTTAGGGTCTGGAGGTTGCTTTGAAGGAGGGGGTGGCATTGAGGTTAACCAGAAATTATTTTGGTTTTGGTGAAGGAATCTCTGTTGTTTGCATTGTACCAGAATCTAAGGGAAAATACCAATTCTTTCCAGGAGCTGGAACCTCTCTGAACCACGTCATTTCTAAGAGCAGCATGCACACTGGTTAAGGGTATGGGCTATGGAATCAGACTACTAGGAATTCAACTGTGACTTAAATTTTAGCTGTGTACTCTTGGGCAAGTTACTTAAGCCCTCTGTGCCTTGGTAGCATGTTCAGTAGAAGGATGATAATAGTAGTGACCCCCTTAATAGGATTGTTGTGAAGCTTATGTAAGTTACTATCCGATGGAGGCTTAGAACAGTGGCACATAGAAAAATTGCTCAATAACTTAGCCAAGATTTTCACAGGGGAGCATAGCAGCACCATTGACTTCTTTCTCTTTTCTGGAATCTACTTTGAATCTACCTTCAAGTATTATATTTTCTCCCTTTGAGATGTTTTTCTTTTCACTTTACCATTCTACATCTATCTCTTATTGCTTTCTACTTCCTGATTTCTATCTATTTTCCAACTTATCCAGAAGTTCCTTCCAGTCAAACCTTGAAGGTGCTTTTGTTATGCTGTGTGACCTTAGACAAGTCACATCCCCTCTCTGAGCCTCAAATTCGTCACCTGTAAGATGATGGACTTAGGTTAGGTGCTTTCTGATCAAGAATCCTATTAGACTGTCACTTTTTTTTTGTCTGTTAGACTGTCACTCATAATGCTCAAGAAGCACTCAAGACCCTGTCTACTCTGGGTCCCGCTTCTAATAAAAAATATCACCCACTTTTCCCAGCAGGAATCCTGTTCTTCAGTGAGTGTGTTTTCTCCCTCTTCCCCAACAGTATCATGTCTGTCTTCGCTTTAGCCCAGGCTTTTTCCTCTCACCCGAACACCTTCCTCATTCCGCTCTGCTTGTTCCCATCTTAACCAACGCTGGAGGCACTCAAGGTTCACCCTTCTGCGAACCTCTCCCTAATCCTGCGGCCCTGATCGGCCTTCACCGAACTCTTGGAAGCACTCAACCCAGGCTTTACGCTCAAGGATATCCTGCCTGTTTCATATGTTAACTTTTTCACCCAACTAGTTTCTAATTTTTAGCACTCAGGGACCATAAACAGTTTACGCTTCCACCAGCAGAGCCAGGCGGTTCTCATTTTCCTTGGTCATCACTAACAGTTGAGATTATTTGGCTTTCAAATGTTGGCAATTCGGTGAGTGTAAGGCGGTGCCTGGTTTTAAGTTGCCTTTCTCTCATTACTAGTGAGGCTGGCATCTTTTCATAGGGTTCGCTCTTCTGTGAGTTGCTGATTCATATCTTTTGTCTATTTAAAAATTGCATTTTCTTGTGAATTTGTGGGAATCTAATATATTCCATATAGTAATCTTATGTCAGTATAAATATTGCAAATGCCTTCTTCCATTTGCTGCTCATCAGTTAAATTTATACAGTTTTTCCCTGAATAGGTTTAATTTTGATCTTCAAAACCATTGTGGTTTGTGCTTTTATGATCTTAAGAAATCCTTTCCAACCACATGGCAATAAAGTGACAATTTTTGCTGGAATATAAAGTGATAAAGTAATAAATACTCCACTTTCTCAGTGAGAACATTTTAAAAGTATTTTTTTGACAAATTTTAGTATATACAATTTTAGGGATATAGAAGTTATAGGGAAATAGTCAAATAGCCAAACTACCTTTATTTAGTTACCAACTCATAAATTTAAAACCACATTTTCTAATGTAATATATTAATGTATGCATATTGCTGTTCTCACTCTCACATTTCATAAAACAATTTTATTCTAATTCTTCTAATGAATTTATTAATTGAGATCATTTCAAGGTAATGTATCTTCTCCAAATAGCTTTGGAGTGGCCTTAATTTGGAATGAAAAACCCTAAGGACTTCCATATGAGGTGATCCCCTCTTTTCTGATGAGTAATTTGGGGTAAAAATGTTGGCCTTACATCTATCTGGCTGCCTGTGATATTCCACTGCGCTGTAATTAGCGTGATTGTTTTCCTCTCACATCAAGATGTTTATTGATCTAGAATTTTTCTATTTGGTGTAAGGATACAATTTTCTTTTCGTCCAAATAGTAAATTAATCTTTCTAGTACAGATGACCAAATATTCCATTTATCCCCAAGGATTTTACACCAAGTTCCCTATATGCATGGGTTTGTCTATGGCTCTTTAATATGCTCTTCTTTATCCAAATTGCCTAAGATATTCATGGACCTTATTTCCATGTACATTTTGGAATCAACTTGTCAATTTCTCCCCAAATCCTACTATAATTTTGGTTGGGGCATCATTTCAGTTAAAGATATGGGGGCAATTGACTTTTTCATTATGTTAGGATGCCCTCTCTCAGGTTATTGTTATGGCCACACTCTCATATATCTCTTTACTTCTCATTTATGTAATTTAATAAAGGTTTTTTTCCTCATAAAGTTCTTATACTTTTATGTTAATTTCTGGATATATTATGGCTTTTATTATTATTTTAAATGGTTGGCAATTTTCAATTATTTTAATCAATTATTAGAAGTATAAGATTTTGAATCATAAATCCTGAGTTCAAGTTATGCTTTGTTACTTCGTATCTGGGTAAGTCTGGGCAACACTAACCTCCTTCGGCCTCCATTCTCTCATAGTTAAAGTGGAGATAACACTCACTCCTCAAGAGCTGTGGTGGCAAATCAGGTAGGATATCGTCTGGCAATTCGAGCACTTTGGCTGAAGGATGGAAGGACGATGTAGTTACAGCAACTGTAACCCCAAGGTCAGAGTCTAGACTCTGGAGCATGAACCCCGGTAGGGGAGAGGGAGCGGGAGGAGGGGTGGGCGAGGCCGGGCAGGCTGGGGAGCAGTGTAATCCCGGCAGGTGCAGGTGTGTGTAGTTTTGAAAAGACATTGAAGGAAGTCACAAATGTGGTCCCACGCTATTGGGCTTAGATTACTAATAGCTGATGGGTTGAGCGATTTTTGTTTCTAAAGTGGAGGCTCGAGTTAAAAGCGTCTGTCCTGAAGAGGAACCTGAGACCTCAGAGGGAGCGGCCTTAGGAAGTAACTAGATGAGATTTATTGTTATGGCCACACTCTCAGGAAAAGCACGAGAGCACATTTGTGACTTCCCCCAGTGTGCAGTGCCACTGACATTGTTGCAGTTCGTTTTTGTTTGAGCGGCTCAGGCTCCTGCCAGGCCTGGGACAGCAGCTCATCACGTGGCCAGGCCCCTGCAGATGCCCGCTGTGACTGACGCCCACTGCCTGCGCCCAGTCCCAGCGCCCCTCCCGCAGGTGGAGGGGACGCCCTGTTGCCCCCCACGGCGATTTCTCTTTTCCCTTTTAAGTCCATTGGCCTAATGGCTCACTGGCTTTAACATAAATGCTTCTCCTTATAGATGTGTTTTTTTAAAAATATATCTTTATTGATTTCAGAGAGAGGAAGGGAGAGGGAGAGAGAGATACATAGAAACATCAATGATGAGAGNTGTTATGGCCACACTCTCATATATCTCTTTACTTCTCATTTATGTAATTTAATAAAGGTTTTTTTCCTCATAAAGTTCTTATACTTTTATGTTAATTTCTGGATATATTATGGCTTTTATTATTATTTTAAATGGTTGGCAATTTTCAATTATTTTAATCAATTATTAGAAGTATAAGATTTTGAATCATAAATCCTGAGTTCAAGTTATGCTTTGTTACTTCGTATCTGGGTAAGTCTGGGCAACACTAACCTCCTTCGGCCTCCATTCTCTCATAGTTAAAGTGGAGATAACACTCACTCCTCAAGAGCTGTGGTGGCAAATCAGGTAGGATATCGTCTGGCAATTCGAGCACTTTGGCTGAAGGATGGAAGGACGATGTAGTTACAGCAACTGTAACCCCAAGGTCAGAGTCTAGACTCTGGAGCATGAACCCCGGTAGGGGAGAGGGAGCGGGAGGAGGGGTGGGCGAGGCCGGGCAGGCTGGGGAGCAGTGTAATCCCGGCAGGTGCAGGTGTGTGTAGTTTTGAAAAGACATTGAAGGAAGTCACAAATGTGGTCCCACGCTATTGGGCTTAGATTACTAATAACTGATGGGTTGAGCGATTTTTGTTTCTAAAGTGGAGGCTCGAGTTAAAAGCGTCTGTCCTGAAGAGGAACCTGAGACCTCAGAGGGAGCGGCCTTAGGAAGTAACTAGATGAGATTTATTGTTATGGCCACACTCTCAGGAAAAGCACGAGAGCACATTTGTGACTTCCCCCAGTGTGCAGTGCCACTGACATTGTTGCAGTTCATTTTTGTTTGAGCGGCTCAGGCTCCTGCCAGGCCTGGGACAGCAGCTCATCACGTGGCCAGGCCCCTGCAGATGCCCGCTGCGACTGACGCCCACTGCCTGCGCCCAGTCCCAGCGCCCCTCCCGCAGGTGGAGGGGACGCCCTATTGCCCCCCACGGCGATTTCTCTTTTCCCTTTTAAGTCCATTGGCCTAATGGCTCACTGGCTTTAACATAAATGCTTCTCCTTATAGATGTGTTTTTTTAAAAATATATCTTTATTGATTTCAGAGAGAGGAAGGGAGAGGGAGAGAGAGATACATAGAAACATCAATGATGAGAGAGTCATTGATCTGCCGCCTCCTGCATGCCCCCGACTGCAGATCGAGCCAGCAACCCGGGCATGTGCCCTGACCGGGAGTGAAACCACGACCTCCTGGATCCTGGGTCGATGCTCAACCCCCGAGCCGCGCGGCCGGGCCCTCAGAGATGTTTATTCTCACTCCCCAGTGGCCCTCTAAGTGAATGAGGAACGGTGGGGCCGACGCCCTGTCTCCCAGCTCTGGGAACTCCCTGGACTGCTTTGCACAGAAAGGCCTTGATCAGTTCACTTCCAGCACCTGGGAAAGGGAGGACTCGCTCCTGGGGCCCCTGCATATGGCAGTGACATTGGGACAGCTGTGGGAAGCCGGCTGGGGCTCTCCAACCTCTTGGGTCCTAGTGCTGCATAAATAGTTAGCAGATCACCAACAGTGGACAGGGCAGCTGAAATATTCTTTTGGGTTGAGTGGGGGTGGGGGACAGTTATGTCTGTAAAAAACAAAGCAGGCTTAAGATGAAGAGGGGAAGGAAGGCACTGCTTCGCTGAGCGTAGGTCTGCGGGTTTTTCTGTCCTTTATTCTAAAAATCACCCCGTCTTCTCTGTAATAGGGAAGTGAAACCTACATTTCCTGCTGCCGCCCCACAGGTTTCACATCTCCTTTGGCCGAAGGAGCAGAGGCCTGGGCTGGGGAGGGCAGGAGGGAGCTCAGCCTGGGCCGCTGGGCGAGGGCCACACCGAGGGGTCCTGGGCCAGGCCGGGCTTTGTGAGCATGTAAGGGGCCAAGGCCTAGCTCCTGCGAGGTTGGGCTCCCGCCTACCTAGTGGGAGGGGGAGGTGTAAGGGGGAAGTGTGCGTGTGTAGGAGAACTCGCCCAGTTTGAAACCACTGAAAGGGAAAGTGGAAGAGACATTAGTTATAGGAGCAGAAGGAAGTCTGAGAACGGGAGAGACAAGGCCCGGTTGGATCCCGCGGCCCTTGCCTTTCTTCTTTCCTCAGCAGAGCCACTGCTAGCCATGAGGGTTGTCTCAGTCCCAGGAGGGAGCCCGTGTGTGGGCACACTCTTGTGTGTGTGTGTGTGTGTGTGTGTGTGTGTGTGTGTGTGTACCTCTAGACCTTGGGTGTGTATCTTTGGATCTTTTTCCAAAACTGTAAAGTGAGGACAAGGAACAGGTCTTTTAAGATTAAATGAGACAGCATGTAAAAGGCCTGCCTAGTATAGAATTTGTAACGAAGAAGAAACTCATCAAATTTTGGTCTCCCGCCCCATCTTCTGCCCACTCCAATGCCCTTGATGGTTCATTAGAGGAGTTAGTATCCAGAACAGTCTTATCACCAGGGCAGCCTGGAAACATGGGCACACTTTCAGTTGTATGAAACAAGTCTTGTTTCTGATATTCATTCATCTTAGTATTACTTTTGGTGCATGCTTTTTTGCCCTTCCATTTTTCTTCATAAAGATCAGAAATTTCTTGGGGTGGATGACAGACAAATGTGGTGACAGGGGGCTCCCTCCTAATCCTTTTTTGTTTAACTCACTATTAAATCAAATCCAAGAGTTTTAAGAAACCAAGGTGAGAATAGGCAGCCTGGAAGCCTGTTGGGGAGCAGAGAGAAACCAATTTAGGGCTGTAAGTTTGTGATGGAAAAAGCCACCAATGGTATAGTTCACAATGGGGTAGGAGAATGAATTACCATTTAAAATCTGTCTTTTCCAGATAGACATTTCATGTTCATGGATTGGAAGAATCAACATAGTTAAAATGGCCATATTACCCAAAGCAATATACAGATTTAATGCAATCCCCATCAAAATCCCAATGTCATTGTTTAACGAAATAGAACAAAAAATCATCAGATTTGTATGGAACCACAAAAGACCCCAAATAGCCAAAACGATCCTGAGAAAAAAGAACAAAGCCAGAAGTATCGTGCTACTTGACTTCAAATTATATTACAGAGCTGTGATAATCAAAATAGCATGGCATTGGCAGAGAAACAGGCACACATACCAATGGAACAGAATTGAGAGCCTAGAAATAAAACCACATGTATATGGGCAAATAATTTTTGACAATGGAGCCAAAAACACAATGGAGAAAAGAAAGCCTCTTCAATAAATGGTGCTGGGAAAATTGGAAAGCTGTATGCAAACAATGAAACTGTATTACAGTTTGTCCCCATGTACAAAAATTAACTTAAAATTGATCAAATACCTAAATATAAGACCTGAAACCGTAAATTACATAGAAGAAAAAATAGGTACTAAACTTATGGACCTTGGTCAGAGAGACTATTTTATGAATTTGACCCCAAAGTTAAGGGAAGTAAAGGCAAAAATAAATGACTATATCAAACTAAAAAGCTTCTGCACAACAAAACAAAAAGGCTACCAATCAAATAGCAGGTGATATTTGTAAACAACAGCTCCAACAAGGGGTTAATATCCAAAATATATAAAGAAGTCATACAACTCAACACCAAGCAAACAAACAATCCAATTAAAAAATGAGCAGAGGACCTCTCCCAAGAAGACATAGGAATAGCCAATAGATATATGAAAAGATGCTCAACTTCACTAGCAATTAGGGAAATGCAAATCAAAACCACAATGAAATACCACCTCACACTTGTTAGAATGGCTATTATGAACAAGGCTAGTAATGACAAGTGTTGGAGAGGTTGTGGAGAAAAGGAACCCTCATTCACCNAACCCTCATTCACTGCTGGTGGGAATGTAGACTGGTACAGCCACTATGGAAAACAGTCTGGCAGTTCCTCAAAAAATTAAGAAAAAGCTACCATATGACCCAGCAATCCCTCTTCTGGGTATCTACTTGAAAAACTTGGAAACATTTATTTGTGAGGATATATGCACCCCTATGTTCATTGCACCATTATTCACGGTGGCCAAGACATGGAGACAACCAAAGTGTCCTTTGATAGAGGACTGGATAAAGAAGATGCAGGACATATATACTATAGATACTACTACGCAGCCATGAGAAAGGATGCAATATTGCCATTCGCAACAACAACTATAGAGCTTGAGAATATTAGGTTAAGTGAAATAAGTCAGTTGGAAAAAAGCTAAGAACCATATGATTTCACTCATATGTGGGATATAAAACTGAAATTCATAGACACAAATGGCAGTGTGGTGGTTACCAGAGGGAAGGGGGTGGGGAGAAGTAGTAAAGGGTGTAGGGGTCAAATGTAGTGATGGAGGATGATTTGACTTTGGGTGATGGGCACACAGTGCAATGTACAGATCTTGTATCATAGAAATGTACACTTGAAACCTATATGGTCCTATTGGCCAATGTCACCCCAATAAATTTAATAAAAACATAAAAAATTGAATAAATTCTGTCTTTTCTAGGGGAAGAAAATTAGGGAAGCTTTATCTTATTTTTCTCATGGCTTCATAATGCAGGTACCTGCCCAGGCTCAGATGGGAAACACACAGGGGAGTTTTGAGTTTGGGGCAGACAGGTGAGCTCTGGGCACTGGCCCATGTAGCCTTTTATCAATCAAGGGGCTAAGCGGATTTGGACTGCAGGCTGCCCTGAGGTGGCTGGCTCAGAGCATAGGAGGACATAGGGTTTTCTGCTCCAGAAAGCAGAAAGGGGGACGTGAAACTCCACTGGCTGGACAAAGGAAGACTGGAGGCCCAGGGTGGGGTTTTCAGGCCATGCCCCTGCCCATGGTGGAGTGGCCTTCCTGATTCTGCTGTCTTGCTTTGAGGCCAGAGCAAACCCTGCCCTTTCCCGCACCTCCTTCCTTCTCAGCATTCCTGCCCCTGCCACCTGCCCCAGAAGGGCCATGTCCTCCAACTGCTGTATGACAGGGCAGACCAAAGGTTATGGAATATCTTCCCAAGTAACCTTCCCTTAAGGAACAAAAGAGGTTATCTAGTAGGTCTTTGGGGAAGACATTGAGAGGAAATGGCTCAACCAGCTGGCAGGACAGGCTACATGTGTCCTGGGAATACTGGGAGTATTCCCTCTACTGACCCAGGGAAGTCCACCTACAGATGGTTGCTGCACAGCAGGAGTTAAGAAAGAGACCAGTTGTTTAGAGCCTAGGGCAGGATGAGATTTACCTAGCAACTGATGACGCTAGGCTGAGGCGCTTACCGATTTGTTTCTACGTTTGTCCCCAGCTCCCTAGCCAAGCTGACAACCCTCAGTTTGGGACAGGACTTAGATGAGCTGGTAGGAACAAGTTAGTAATCTATCATTTATTTAGTGGGATTCAAGGGGCCTGCAAAATACCGTATTCTGCTCAGGGTCTGGAGATCACCACCCAGGCTGGGGTTTCTGGCGCAGGCAAGGACTCAAGGCCCCTGGAAGAGCTGGGCCAGGGGACCGAATTCCCTGCGCCTCCCAGAGTAGATCATGACCACACTCCTGCGGCTGCTGCTGGGCCTCAGCCTGGGCTGCAGCGGAGCAGGTAAGGACATTTCTTCCTGGGGCCTGTCTTCCTCTCCTCCTGTTTCGGGGTAAGGGGGCTCAGTTTTGTCATTGGATTTGGACACACAGACTAGCTTTTTTCCCTGTGATATACTCTAGCAGCTCTTGCACTGCTCCTGTGTAGCGATTTTAATAGCAGTGAAGCTGTGTAATCATTTGTGTAATAGGGACCTCCTGCTGGGATTGAGTCAAGGGCCACAGCTGTCTCATTTGCTGCATCCCCAGCTGCTCACACAGTGCCAGGCACACACTGAGCGCTTCATAAACATGTGTAGAGTGAATATTTAGTAACACGTGCAGCACAGAACAGGACTGACTCTTTCCCTTGACCCTTTCTCACTCAATAATGTGCCTTTTTGAAGGTCTTTTCCTGGGCAAATTGTCATTTTTAAACATGCAAATAATCTTGGGCCACTCCTGTCCTCATACTTAGTCTCACATAAAGAGGAAACAGTTCTAAAAACAACTCTGCTGCTACCATNACTTAGTCTCACATAAAGAGGAAACAGTTCTAAAAACACCTCTGCTGCTACCATTGACTCCCTTAATTGGGGCTCCTGGGGACTCCCGTGCCTGAGCTTGGCCGGTAGATGCTGCCAAGGTGGGAAACGTGCACAGCTCGCTGGGGTCACTGAANAAGGTGGGAAACATGCGGAGCTCGCTGGGGTCACTGAGCCTGGCTTCTGACCCGCCCTCTTCTCTGGCTCCTGCAGGTGGCTTCCTGGCCCATGTGGAAAGCACCTGTCTGCTTGATGATAATGGAATTCCACAGGATTTCACATACTGTGTCTCCTTCAACAAAGATTTGCTGTCCTGCTGGGATCCAAAGGAGAAAGCAATGACCCCTTGTGAATTTGGGGCACTGAATATCTTGGCCAAATACCTCTCAGATTCCCTCAACCAGCAGGAAAAACTGCTCCAGCGCTTGTCTGAGGGGCTCCAAGATTGTGCCAACCACACGCAGCCCTTTTGGGGATCGCTGACCCAAAGGACAAGTAAGGAGAGAGGGGTGCGGAGGGTCTATTAGGAACAGTTAAGAGAGGGGAGGCCAGGGAGGATCCCTCAGCAGGCAAGGGGTTTGAGATTTGGGCAGAAAAGAAGCAGAAAGTGTGTGGACCTGGATGTAAAAAGGGAGGGTTGACCCTAAAGGGGACACAAGGTGGTCTGCAGGGGTGGAGCGGGAATAAAGGAGGGGAGGTGATGCTTGAGGCCCCAAGGAGCTCTTGAGGGGACAGTCCGAGTATTTTCCTCCTAGGCAGGCATCTCAACTGGCAGATCCCGGTTCCACCAGGGACATGTCAGAATAGCCAGAGTGGCCTTCCCCAAGGTGCATGCCTTTCCATGCCAGGATCTGAGCTTCCAGGTCTGGGATGGACCCAGGTATGGAATCTGCCGAAAGCCTCCCACGATGTCTGCTCTCTCACCCTTAATCCCCTGCACTGACAATGACCTGAGAGTGGTACAGGAAACTGGATCTCCACAGGAAAGAGCATTGTGTCTTGAGCTGTGATTTCTGATCCACCTTCCTCAGAATTGCCTGGGGAAGGTGCTCCTTAAAAATACAAGCTCTTGAGAGCCCCGCAGACCAGTGGAATGAAAATACCTGGGGATGCTGGTTAGGCAATCTGCATTTTAACACAAGGTCTGGGATTTTGTTTGAAAAGCACCAAGATAGAGGCAAGTAGGAGGGTGACCGAGGAGAATAAACTAGTAAAAAATGTATACATTAACAGTCTCATTAATTTGAACTGCATTTATCCAAATTTGAGAGAGTCCTGAGTTGGGCTCATTTCCTTAAACTATCTGAGGAAAAGGGGATTTATTTAGCAAATTAATTTGTTAAATGAGGTTTGAGGACCAAAGTCTTTTTCTACCTTTACATAAACCCCAATTTGCAACTCTAGACAACTGTCCACTTTGTGCTTGAGATAAATACANCAAAGTCTTTTTCTACCTTTACATAAACCCCAATTTGCAACTCTAGACAATTGTCCACTTTGTGCTTGAGATAAATACAGGGCTGTCTGGGACGCTTGCAGTTTGGGCCTGGCTGATGCTTCTTGTGATCAAACATAATTTTGGGAAGGAGGAAAGGAAGGGCAGTGGAGGAATGGCAGGGAAGAGAGCAAAGCAGGAATGAGTTTCTAATTCCTTATTTTCAAAGGGAGGCGTGATGGCCTGGGGTGGGTCCGGGGTGGGCCCGGGGAGGGTAGTCTGGCAAATTCCATGAGGAGCTAAAGGAGAGAAGGCAGGCTGGGGAAGAGGCCCTCCTGCTTCACCGCGGGTTTCCTCTGTGCAGGGCCGCCATCCGTGCAAGTGGCCAAAGCCACTCCTTTCAACACGAGGGAGCCTGTGATGCTGGCCTGCTACGTGTGGGGCTTCTACCCAGAGGATGTGACCATCACGTGGAGGAAGAACGGGGAGCTTGTCCCCCCTCACGGCAGTGCCCATAAGATTGTCCAGCCCAATGGGGACTGGACATACCAGACCCTCTCCTATTTAGCCACAACCCCCGCTTTTGGGGACACCTACACCTGCGTGGTGGAGCACATCGGGGCTCCTGAGCCCATCCTTCAGCACTGGAGTAAGCGCGCGGCAGGGGGAGGAAGCAGGTCAAAGCGGGGAGCCATTGCTGGTGGGCGGTTGGAAATGGACCCCAGGATCTGAGCGAGGGAGTGAGGTGTGGAGGGGTCCCTGGGCCCCTGGCGAGCGCTAGAGAGGGAGAGCGGGGCTGAGCAGTGGCCTGGAGGAGGCGCGGAGGGCTCGCGCCTGGGGGCGGCCGCGGGGCTCAGGAAGGGAAAGCCCTGCGGGTGTGGCTCAGTGGGCGCAATACTCTAGGACCCTCAGATTTCAGCTGTCCTGCTGCGGGGTCAGGAATGGGGGCTGGAGGAATGCGGGGGCTGCAGAAGGAAGGGGGCCCCCGGCGCGGGCGGCGCGGGCGGGCCCGTCAGGAGGGAGAGCGAGGAGCCACCTCTGCGGGAGCCCCGCCACTGCGGCTCCGAGAGAAGGGACCCGGGAAGCTGCACACAGACCTGGGGATTCTCGGGAAAGAGAAGACGAAGAAATGAGGAAGAGGAAGAGTCTACAGCGGGCCAGGGAAGGGCCCAGGCTGTCTGCGGAGAGGAGCCCTCCCCTGTGGGGGGCCTGTGTGTCCTTGGGCGGCCTGGAAGGGCACGGGGAGCAGAGAGGAGCCCGCAGGCTCCCCAGGCTCTCCTGGGCAAGCCCCCCTTACAGCTGCCCAAGGAGTTCCCTTGGGGGCGGCATGTTCATCTTAGCCTGGGAAAGAAGGCCTTGTGGGACAGGGTTTAGAGGGGACCCGCTCGGGCCTGCAAATGGGCTGGAGGCAGGTTCTGGAAGAACACATGGGAAATCTGGGTGTGGGCAGGAGGAGACACATAACTCACGGAATAGGACCACTGGGCGCTAGGAAAGGTGGAAAGACATTTTAATAGGAAAACTCAGGTAGAGCAAGTAAGGGAGCAAACATGGTCACCATGGGGTCGATGGACAGCGGAAGGAGCAACGCCTTCTTCTTCGGTGAGGGTGCCTTCGGGGCAAAGGAAGAGAGGCCCCACGGCATGAGAGAGGAACTAGAAGCCAGGGTGCTAACTCTAGGGGTCCCCCAGGGTTACTCTGGGAATAGAGATTCACAGGATGGGAGTTTTGAGGAGTGAAGCAGTGTGAGCTAGACCTTTGGGGTTGGGGTAAAGCACCTTTGAACCTGCCAGGTGGCGGTGGAAATAAATAAAGCTGCTCTGGGAAGGAGCAGCCAAGATCGGTTCTAGTAAGTTTCTGGTTTTGCAGCACCTGGACTGTCCCCGGAGCAGACAGTGAAGGTTTCTGTGTCTGTGGCAACTCTGGGCCTGGGCCTCATCATCTTCTCTCTGGGTTTGCTCAGCTGGCGGAGAGCTGGCTCCTCTGGTGAGTGGCCTTCCTGAACTCCCATCTGCACTCTCACTCCCAGTCTCGCCCCCCCC
>NW_015504793.1:136445-154773 GCF_001595765.1 Miniopterus natalensis | reverse complement strand
CTTCCCCAGACTTTCACTGCACTCCCTCCTCTCCAGTCCCACCCTGTCCCCAGCTTCCTATATCCATGGGCTATGCCTATATGCATATAAATTCTTTGGCTTATCTCTTCCTGCACTCCCCTTCCCTCTGATATATGTCAGTCTGTCACCTGCTTCAATGTCTCTGGTCTATTTTGTTCGTCAGTTTACTTTGTTCATTAAATTCCACATAGAAGTGAGATCATGTGATTCTTGTCTTTGTCTGACTGTCTTATTTCTTTTTATAAGAGGAAGTCCAAGATCAAGATTCCTGCAGATGTGGTGTCTAATCAGGGCCCGCTTCCTGGTTCCTAGACAGCTATCCTTTCCCTGTATTCTCACGTGTCAGAAAAGGTGAGGGAGCTCTCAGGAGTCCCTTTTGTAAGGGCACTAATCCCATTCATAGGGGCTCCATCCTCAGGACTTAATCAGTTCCCGAAGGCCCCACCTCCTAATGCCATCACATTGGTAATTAGGTGCCAACCTTGGAATTTTGGTGAGACACAGATATTCAATCTGTAGCAGATTTCTACGGTACTTAGTTACAATGGAAGCCATACAAGGAATTATAAGGTAGTCTTTGCCCCTAAGAGAATTGTAACATAATTGGGGGAATAAAGCTTAGAAAAGTTTGAATAAATGAGAAAGAGAAAGAGAAGTGCACAAACATTTGCCAAGTGTTCTGTGCACTGTGTGTGTTCTCCGTACTATTTATGAATTATGCCTCATTGATCTTGACGATGATTCTTTAGGTAAATGTTTCTCAGTCCTGTTTTGCGTCATGGACCCTTTGAGGATCTGATGAAAGCTTTGGGCTCCTTTTTCCTTAGGAAGCTTTGGGAGGACTCCCTTCCATCCGGTGACTTGGAGATCCAGGCTTTCTTCATCTCCCTTGTCCCTGTCTCAGCACGTGGCTTCCAAGGTTGCGGTCTCGATGTGCCTCTTCGGTTCCCTGGTTGTAGGACTTCTGTCCAGCTAGATTTCAGGAAGTTCTGAATGATGGTTGTTCTGTGTTTTAGTTGTAATTTTGACATGGCTGTGGGAGGCAGCGGGGACCAGGGTTACCTACGCGGCCAGCTTGTTGTCTTAACCAGTTTTGAATGTACATTTTAGTAGTGTTAGTATATTCACATTGCTGTGCAATGAATCTCCAAAACTTTTTCATCATGCAAAACCAAACCTCTGGACCCATGAAACACCTCCCCATTTCCCTCTCTCCCCAGCCCCTGGTAACCACCATCCTACTTTCTGTTTCTACAAATCTGATGATTTTATTTACTGCATTTAAGTGTAATCATACAATATTTGTAGACTTGTGACTGGCCCATTTTACTTAACATAATGTCCATAAAGTTCATTCACCTTGTAGCGTGTGACAGGATGTCTTTCTTTTTATTATTATTATTTTATTTTTAAATGTCTTTATTGATTTCAGAGAGGAAGGGAGAGGGAGAGAGATGGAAACATCAATAATGAGAGTCATTGATCGGCTGCCTCCCGCACGCCCCCTGCTGGGGATCGAGCCCGAAACCCGGGCCTGTGCCCTGACTGGACACCAACCGTGATCAACCGCAGAGGCTCGCCAGCTGGGCTGTCTTTCCTTTCTTAAGCTGAATAATTTTCCATTGTCTGTATAGACCACATTTTGTTACCCAGTCTTCCATCAGCGGACACTTGGGTTGCTCCCTCCTCCTGGCTCCTGTGAATAGTGCTGCTATAAATATGGGTGTGCAAATATCTCCTCAAATCCCTGCTTTTTTTTTTTTTTTTTTGATAGTAGCCATCCTAATGGGTATAAGGTGATACTTCATGTGGTTTTGATTAACATTTCTCTAATGATTACTGATGCTGAACATCCTTCCGTATGTTTGTTGGCCATCTGTGTATCATCTTTAGAGACATGTCTATTCAAGTCCTTCACCCATTTTTAAATTGTATTTTTTAGAAAAACTATGCATCAGTGAAAATGTGTTATGGATCAAAAAAAGTAAGTAAAATAAAATTGTATTTTTATGTGGTTTTCTTTGTTGTTGTTGAGTTGTAGGGGTTCTTTATATATTCTGGATAGTAGCCCCTTATCAGATATGTGATTTGCAAGTATCAGAAATTAACCAATTTTTGTAGGTTGATCACATACGGGCAACCTTGCTGGGCTCTCTGGCTGATTTCAGTGGTTGATTTCTTGTTGATATTCTCTCTCATTCCCTTCTCTATCATTTTCTCTCTCTCCTTTTCTAGGTAGATAATAACATCAGCAAACACTGAGAGTGCTGCTTTCTAATCCTTAAAACTCTTAGTTTCCTTTTTCATAGCCTTGAGCAGGACCACGAGTGCTGTGTTCAACAGTGGCAGTGACAATGAGCATCACTGTCGAAGGAAATACAACTAAATGTTCTTCATGAACTACAGTGTTTGCCGTAGATTTTTAAAAATAAGCTTTAATTGTAGATTCATATGCAGTTGTAGAAATAGTACAAGCAGATCCCATGTACCTTTACCCAATTTCCCCTGATGGTGGCGTCTTGCAGGATTACGATACGTCATCGCGACCTGGATAAGCTGGTACAGTCAAAATACAGAACATTCCTATATCACAAGGACCCCTCACGTTGCTCTTTTATATCCATACCCACCTCTGTATTGCCCTGCATCTTTCTTAACCTCTAACAGTAGTTAATCTGTTCTCCATTTCTGTAATTTTGTCATTTCAATAATATTTTATAAATGGAAACACACAGTATATAACCTTTTGGGATTGGCCTTTTCTCTCAACGTATTTCCCTGGGGATTACACAAGGTTGTCGCATATCTATACTTTCTTATTGCTGAGTTGTAGTCCATGGTGTAGATACAGCACAGTTGGTTGGAGGGTGTCTCAATTGTTTCCAGTTTTTAGCTCATATGAATAAAACTGCTACAAACATTTACGAACAGGTTTTTGTGCGGACACAAGTCTTCATTTCTCTAGGATAGATGCCCAGTAATGTAATTGCTGAATTGTGTGGTAGTGGCATGTTTAGTTTTTCAAAGAAGCTACCAGGCTGTTTTCCAGAGTGCTCGCCCCAGCAGCGTCGGAGTGGTCCAGTTTTTCTGCGTCGTCACCAGCATTTGGTACTGTCATGGTTTCTTATTTCAGCCATTCCAACAGACCTGTGGTGATATGTCCTTGCTGTTTGGCTTTGCATCTCCCTGAAGGCTATTGCTGAACATCTTGTCATGTGCTTATATGCCATCTGTGTACTTCATTCTAAGAAATACCTAATTTCTTTTCCCTATTTTGTAATTAGAGTGTTATTTTTACTGTTGAGTTGTGAGAGTTTGTTATATATTGTAGAACTAGCTCTTGTTGATACATAGTTTCAAACGTTTCTTCCATCCTGTAGCTTGTCTTTCACAAAGCAAGAGGTTTTAATTTTGATGAGGTCCAACTTATTAGTTTTTCCATTCTTCCTCTAGCTTTACATCCTAAGACTTTCTTCTCTTTAATTTTTTAAAATATTTTACATGTAAGTCTACAGTCCAAAGCTGAGCTATCTTCCCCGTCCCCCTCTTCCTACTTCTCTGCAAAGTAATGTTCAGTTGTTCCAGAGCCACTTGGTGGAAAGCTTGTCTTTCCTCCATTGAAATGCTTTTGCACCTTTGTCAAAAATCAGTTGGGACCATATATGACAAACCTACAGTCAACATCATACTCAATGGGCAAAGCCTAAAAGCATTTCGCCTAAGATCAGGAACAAGACAGGGATGTCCACTTTCACCCTCTTATTCAACATAGTACTGGGAGTCCTTGCCACAGCCATCAGAGAGGAAGGAAACATAAAAGACATCCAAACTGGAAAGGAGGAAGTAAAACTGTCATTGTTTGCAGATGACATGATATCGTACATAGAAAATCCTAAAGACTCCACCAAAAAACTACTAGATTTAATAAATGAATTCGGCAATGGAGCAGGATACAAAATTAACACCCAGAAATCGATGGCATCTTTATACACCAATAATGAACTCTCAGAAAGAGAAACTGAAAAAAAATCCCATTTACCATTGCAACAAAAAAATTAAGATACTTAGGAATAAACTTACCCATGGAGGTAAAAGACCTGTACTCAGAAAACTACGGGATGTTGCAAAAGGAGATAGAAGAAGATATAAACAAATGAAAGACTATACCGTGTTCATGGATTGGTAGAATTAACATCATTAAAATGTCCATACTACCCAAAGCAGTATATAGATTCAATGCAATCCCTATAAAATATCAAAAGTATACTTCACAGATCTAGAACAAACACTTCAAAAATTTACATGAAACCAAAAAAGACCCCATGGCAATCTTGAAAAAGAACAACAAAGTTGGAGGGATCACAATACCTGATATCAAGTTATACTACAAAGCCACTGTAATCAAAACAGCCTGGTACCAGCACAAGAACAAGCATGTAGCCTGGTTGGGTGTGGCTCAGTGGTTGAGCATTGACCTAGGATCCAGGTGATCAGGGTTCGATTCCAGGTCAGGGCACATGCCCAGGTTGCGGGCTGCAGCCAATCAATGACTCTCTCATCATTGATGTTTCTCTCTCTCCCTCTCCCTTCCTCTCTCTGAAATCAATAAAGATATATAAAAATAAAAATAAAAATAAAAACAATACAAAAAAAAGAACAAGCATGTAGATCAGTGGAACAGAACAGAGAACCCAGAAATCAACCCAAGCCATTATGCTCAATTAATATTTGACAAAGGAGGCAAGAACATACAATAAAGTAAAGACAGTCTCTTCAATAAATGGTGCTGGGAAAATTGGACAGGTACATGCAAAAAAAAATGAAACTAGACCACCAAATTACACCATACACAAGAATAAACTCAAAATGGATAAAAGACTTAACTCTAAGTCATGAAATCATTAAAACCCTAGAAGAAAGCCTAGGCAGTAAAATATAAGACATCTCATGTAGGAGAATTTTCACAGACACATCATCTAAGGCAAGAGAAACAAAGAAAAAAATAAACTAACAGACTACATCAAAATAAAAAGCTTCTGCACAACAAAGGAGACCAGAATCAAAATGAAAAAAGAGCCCACTGTATGGGAGAACATATTTGCCAATGACACATCTGATAAGGGGTTAATTTCCAAAATATATAAAGTACTCATACAACTTAACAAAAGGAAGACAAACAATCCAATTAAAAAATGAGCAGAAGACCTGAATAGACACTTCTCCAAAGAGACATATAAATGGCCAAGAGACACATGAGAAAATCCTCAAAGTCACTAATCATTAGAGATGCAAATTAAAACGATAATAAGGTATTACCTGACACCTGCCAGAATGGTTCCATCAATAAATCAACAAACAAATGCTGGCGAGGGTGTGGAGAAAGGGGAACCTAGTACACTGCTGGTGGGAATGCAGACTGGGGCAGCCACTATGGAAAACAGTATGGAGTTTCCTCAAAAAATTAAAAATGAAACTGCCATTTGACCCAGTGATCTCACTTCTAAGAATGTATCCTAAGAATCCTGAAACACTAATCAGAAAGAGCTTATGCACCCCTATGTTCACAGCAGCACAATTTACAATAGCTAAGATCAGGAAACAACCCAAGAGCCCATGAGTAGGTGAGTGGATAAAAAAGCTGTGGGACATTCACACCATGGAATAGTACGCAGCTATAAAAAGAAGGATCTCTTACCCTTTGAGACAGCATGGAGGGACCTGGAGAGAATTATGCTGAGTGAAATAAGCCAGTCAGAGAAAGACAAGTGTCACATGATCTCACTCATATGTGGAATCAAATGAACAAAATAAACTGACGAACAAAATAGACCCAGAGACATAGAAGCATGGAACAGATTAACACATTTCAGAGGGAAGGGGGGTGGGGGTGGGAAGAGATTAACAAAATGAAACTTCCATTTGCATATATGCATAACCTGTGGACACAGACAATAGTGTGGTGAAGGTCTGGGTAGGGGGTGAGAGCAGGGTGGAGGGGGTCGATGGCGGGAAAAGGGGGACATCTGTAATACTTTCAACAATAAAGGTAACTTTTTAAAAAGTCAGTTGGTCCTATTTGTGTGGGTCTATTTTTTATTCTCTATTCTGTTCCACTGATCTATGTGCCTGTCCCTTCACCAATACCACACAGTATTGATTACCATAGGTATATAATAAGTTTTGAAATCAGATAAATGGAATCTTCCCACTTTAACCTTTCTCAGTATTGTTTTAGGCTTTCATTTCTTTTGCTTTTCCATATAAATTTTACAATACCATTTTCTAGATCTATAAAAAAATCTTTCTGGGGTTCTGATAGGAATTGCAATAAAGCTATATACCAATCTGGGGCGAACTGGCAGCTTTACCATGTTGGGTCTCTAATCCATGACCGTGATGTGTACCCATTTATTTAGATGTTTTGTTTGCTTGATCAGTGTTGTGTAGTTTTCAACACACAAGGTTAGCCAATGTTTTGTTAGATTTACACCTAAATATTTCAGTTTTGAGCAATTTTAAAAGGTATTGATTTTTAATTTGATATTCATGTGTTCATTATTAGTTTATGAAAACATAATTGATTTTTTTGGTATGCTTATCTTATGTCCTGTAACCTTGTTGAACTCACTTATTAGTCCTAGGAGTGTTTTTGTATATTCCTTGGGATTTTCTACATATAAAATCATGTCATATGAAAAAGGGGGTATTTTAATTTCTTCGTATCCAATCTGTTTACCTTTTATTTTATTTCTTTCATTGTTGTACCGGCTAGAACTTTGAACACTATGTTGAATAAGAATGGTGAGAGTGGATAGCTTGCCTTGTACTGGTCTTAGGGCAAAAACATTCAGTCTTTCACCAGTAAGTATAATGCTAGCTCTAGGTTTTTTGTTTGTTTGTTTTTTAAAGATGCTTTTTATAAAGTTAAGAACATCCCCTTTATTCATATTTTTTCCTGAGTTTTTAATTATGAATGGGTGTTAAATGAAATAAAATGTTTTTCCTGCTTTAGGTAATATGACCATTTTTCTTCTTTAGCCTAATATCATAGATTACACTGATTGATAATTGAATATCGAACCAACCTTGTGTCCCTGGAAAACCCCCAGTGGTTGTAGTGTATACTGTTCTTATATATTCCTGAATTTTATTTGCTAATACCTTGCTAAGAATTTTTGTGCTTATATTAATGATGGACATAGGTATATAGTTTTTTTTCATCTGTTCTTGGTATCAGACTCTTGTTAGTTTCATAGAATGAACTGGAAAGTGTTTCCTGTCCTTATTCTGGAAGAGATTGTGTAGAATCGATGGTAATTCTTTACATGTTTGATAGAATTCTCCAGTGAAACTCTTGTGGACTGGAGAGTTCCTTCTGGAGAATTTAAATATCAGATTCAATACCTTAATAATTGTAGGGCTGTTCAAATGATCTATTTCATATTGAGTGAGTTGTACTAATTTGTCTTTTTTGAGAAAGTGATACATTTTGTTTAAATTGTCAAATTTATGTTTGTAGAGTTGTTTGTAGTGTTCTCTTACTATCCTATTGATGTCTTCAGGGTCTGCAGTGTATTCTGTTTCATTACTGACATTATTTATTTCTATCTTGTCTTTTTTTCTTTGTCGGTCTTGCTAGAAGTACATCAATTTATTCATCTTTTCAAAGAAGCATCTCTTTGTTTCATTGATTTTCTCTATGGTTTTCTCTTTTCAGTTTCATTGATTTCTGTTCTTATCTTTATTATTTCCTTTCTTCTGCTTGCTTTGGGTTTATTTTTATCTTTTTCTAGGTTCTTGAGGTATTTGAGACTTTCCCTCTTTTTTAATGTATGCATTTAATACTATGAATTTTCCTCTCAGTACAACTTTAACTATGCCCTATAAATTTTGATATATTGTATTTTCATTTTTATTCAGTTCAATGTATTTTAAAATTTATTTTGAGACTCTTTGACAGATAGATTATTTTAAAATGATTGCTTACTTTACAAGTGTTTGGAGGCTTTCCTGTTATCTTTCAGTCCAATTTCTAGTTTGATTTCACTGTGGTCAAAGAACACACTCTATGCTTTCAATTCTTTTAACTTATTGACATTTGTTTTATGGCTCCAGATATAGTCCATCTTGATATAGTTATATGGGCACTTGAAAAAAATGTGTATTCTGCTGTTGCTGGGTGGAGTGTTTTATAAATGTGGATTAGATACTATTGGCTGATGGTATTGCTGTGTTTTTCTAGATCCTTGCTGATTTCCTTTCTAATTGTTCTATTAATTTTTGACAGTTATGTTGAAGTCTACAACCATTATTGTGGATTTCCCCCCCCCTCCTTTCAATTCTATTAGTTTTTGCTTCACATATTTTGCAGCTGTTATTTATATGTAAACATTTAAGATTGCCAACTGTTCTTGGTAAATTGACCATTTTTATAAAATGTTCCAATTCATCTCTGATAATTTTCTTTACTCAGAAGTTTATTTTATCTGATAGTCATATACTTACTCATATTTTCCTTTGATTAATGATTGCATGGTATATAATTTTTCCATTCATTTAGTTTTAACCTTCTAGTTGAATTGAGTTTCTTATAAATAGCATATGTTTGGTTTGTTCACTTTTTAAAACTCCACTCTACCAATCTCTGTCTTTAATTGATGTACTTAGACAATTTACATTAAATGAAATTACTGATAGGTGTATTAGTCTACTTGGGCTGCCATAACAAAATACCATGAAGTGGGGATTTTACACAATGGAAGTGAATTTTCTTACAATGCTGGGTGGAGGCTGGGAGCCTGAGATCGGAGTGCCAGCATGATTGGTTTCTGGTGAGATTGTTCTTCCTGGCGTGCAGAAGGCTGCCTTCTGTTTGTGTCCTCACTTGTAGGTCTCGGAGTGTAGTGAGAGAATAGTTTGGTCTCTCCTCTCCTCTTTGTATAAGGACACTAATCCTATCAGATCAGGGTCCTACACTTATGACCTCATTTAACCTTAATTACTTCCATTAAGGCCCTATCTCCAAATTCATTAGGCATTAGGGCTTCAATATATAAATTTTGGGGGACAAAATTCAGCCCATAGTACTATGGTAGGGCTTTTTTCAGCCATTTATTTTTTCTGTTTTTTCTCTTTGTTTTTTATTTCTCTCTTTATTTTTTTCTGCTTTTCTGTGGCTTACTTGAACATGTTTTATAATTTGATATTTATTTGTCTATAGTGTTTTTGAGCATATCTCTTTGTATAGCAACTTCAGTGGATTTTTTAGGTGTAACATTTTACGTACATAATTACCGCAGTCTACTGGTGTCATCATTTACCAGTTTGAATGAAGTATAGAAACCTTACTTCTCTTTATGTCCCCTTTCCTATTCTCATTTATAATATAATTGTCTTAAATATTTCCTCTACAAAAATTTAGAACCACATCAGGCAGTATTTTAATTTTTGCTTTAATTACCTAATGTAACTTAGAAAACTGAAGAGAATTTTTTTGTATTTACCCATATTTTTTGCTTACATTGTTCTTTCTTTCCTGATGTTCCAAACTGCCTATTTTGTCATTTTCATTCTGCTTAGATGACTTCTTTCACCCATTATCATTACTGCTGGACAGGTGTGGGCGATCTCCCCCTCCCCACCCTGCCTCATCTCCTCTGCCACTGACATCTTGGGGGGCAGACCTCACTATTGGTCTGAAGAAATAAAATTCTTGGCATCCAAACTGGTCTACTCGGGGACCACTGCAGGGAGATGTTAGGGTGCCTCTTAGAGCCTCCCGAGAGTGGAAGTGTAGGGGTGGGGCTATGATTGCTTGTGAGTAGGGGTGGGGCTACGGTTGTTTCTATGGTGTTTGCCTGGAATAGAGCAGTTCTTTTCCAAAAGTTTTCTGTCTTGAAAGACTGCCTCTGTCCTGGTCTTTCGGGTATTGGTATCAGCGTGTGTGTGTGTGTGTGTGTGTGTGTGTGTGTGTGTGTGTGTGCGCGCGCACCAGTGGCCTTTCCAAATTGCCAGCNTGGAAGTGTAGGGGTGGGGCTATGATTGCTTGTGAGTAGGGGTGGGGCTACGGTTGTTTCTATGGTGTTTGCCTGGAATAGAGCAGTTCTTTTCCAAAAGTTTTCTGTCTTGAAAGACTGCCTCTGTCCTGGTCTTTCGGGTATTGGTATCACTGTGTGTGTGTGTGTGTGTGTGTGTGTGTGTGTGTGTGTGTGTGCGCGCGCGCGCGCCAGTGGCCTTTCCAAATTGCCAGTTTCTTTAGCTCCAAGTCTGGGACACAGGAGTCAAAAGCAAAGCCCAGGGAGCTCACCATGGTGTCATTCCTCAGGTCCTGGCCTCCTGCGGGGTCTGCCTTCTTCTCTCTACCTTTCAGGGTCTTCTCATGTTTGTTTTGTGTATAATGCCCAGGGGTTTTAGTTGTATTTAGTGGGAGGAATAGAGAAAATTATGTCTATTTCATCTTTACAGAAGCAGAAGTTCTTGCTATAGGTTTTTATGTACAACCTTTACTAAATTAAGTAGGTTTTCTTTTTATTCATAGTCTTCTAAGAGTTTTTTAAAAAAAGCAAACATAAGTAGATGTTGACATTTTAAAAATAAGTTTTCCAGCATTGATTGATTTTCATACGTATTTTTGTAGTCTCTCCCTTAATCTCTTAATAATGGCGAGTCATATGGAGAACTTTTTGATGTGGAACATGTTGCTTTCCTGGGATGAACTCTGACCACCCTATAGTTACATATTCACTTAGTTACTATTTTACCTGGGGTGTTGGGTTTATTTTTATAAAGCATGGGCATAAAACTTGCTTTTCTTGTATTTCCTTGTTTATTTTGCAATATAAATTCTTATAAACAATGAGCTGGGTAGATTTTATTCTTTATTCCCTTTTCTGGAACAACATATATATGTATCTTTTAAAAAGCCAGCTTTAGTTTCACTAAACTTTTTATTGCTTTTAGTTCTCATTGATCTCTGTTCTTATCTTTATTATTTCCTTCCATCTTTTGGGGGCTTTGTTCTGTTCCTTTCAACCTAACTTCTGAGTTGAATGCTCAGCTCATTTTATTTAGTTTTTTCTTGAAAGTGTATTTAAAGGTAAAAATTTTCCTCTAAGTTCTGCTTTAAACATATCTAAGAAGTTTCATTATCTAATGTTCTAATTTCTATTCGGCTCTATATTTTCTTCATAATTTTTATTTTAACTCAAATGTTATTTATGAAAATTTTAAACTTCCTAGTTTGCAATAATTTCAAACATAGAGAAAAGTTATAAGAATTCCTATGGCACTTTGTCTGTATTCAACAACTTTAATATTCTGTTGTCTGCTTGCTTTTCCTCTCTGCTTCTGTCTCTCTCTTTAATGTTTTTTCCTAATCATTTTAGAGCAAGTTGCAGACATCATGATCCTTCACTGCTAAATATTTCAGTACATTTTTTAAGAACAAAGAAACACAGAAAATTCAGGAAATTTAACTGATATAATACTATTATCTATCTATCAGATTCCACTAGTTTTCTCAATAAAGATCCATGTGGCCCCCCGCTCTCCCACCCTCCTGCCCTGCAAACCAGAACCACGCATTTCAGTAAGTTCTCTTGTTTCTGTCGTGGTTTCTGACCTGGAGGAGGGCTTCGGTTCCTGTTTATTAAGGCTTGATTGATAAGCTTGAGCTTAAACAATTTTACTCTTCTGTTCTTCAAGATCTCTGCTTACTTTTCTGCTTACCCACCAGTTTTTGAGAGAGGTTTGTTAAAATCGCCAACGGCAATGAAAAAAGTCCTTTTACCTGTAGCTCTTTTAGTTATTGCTTTATAAATTGTGAAGTTGTATTGTTGATGTTATATATATTTATGATTACTGTATCTTCTTGCTCTGTTTTTTAATTATAGGAAAATCTTTTCTTTCGTCCTTTATGCACTTTCATTTCAACCTTAAATTCTCTGTTGTTGTGTATTATTGAGACCGTCACCCAACTTTCTTTTGGGTCATATTTGCCACCTGGTAAATCTTTTTCCTACTTTTAATTTCAACCTTTATGTGTCTTCTTGTTTTAAGTGGAGTTATTGTAAATAATAAGTTGTTTGGTCCTTTTATTCCCTCCATTATTATAGCCTCTGTCTTTTCATTGGTAACTTATTTGTGCATTAAGACTTACTTTTGCAACTCATTTCACATTTTGTACTTATATTAAATATTGTATATTTCTTTTTCTCACTTTCCATTTGATAGACTAATTTATTTTTATGTGGGATTAAAAGTTATGTATACTGATTATGTTCTTATGATGGTTGCTTTTAATTTAAGACATATGCTTATGTTTGCTTACCTTTATTAATTTCTTAAATATCTTAATATTTATATCTTGCTCCCAAATTCTTTAGCACACTCATATATCCTTTTGGTTTTCTTTTAAAAATGTTATTTATTTTAAAATTGTCTTCCAGCTTTATTGATGTATGCACAACAGATAAAACTGTTTAAATTTAAGTTGTACAATGTGACTTTTTAAAAGGTGTACAATGTGGTAAGTGAATATACACATGCATTGTGAGATCACCACCACAGTCAAGTTAATTTAACACACCCGTCACCTGCCCTTTTGATTTTTTCCCCCTTCTTTCACCCAAATGTCAATCCCCCCACCAAGTGGATATTGTCTAGACTTTAAAACCTGGAGTCTCTCTCTCTCTCTCTCTCTCTCACACGCACACCCCTCTTCTTTCATCCGGCCCTGCAGGTGTGGAGGAGACGCCCTGTTCCTCACTCCCGCTGCTGCGAGCGCCTGATGCCAGCCTGATGGTTACTGTGCGCCCGCAGGCTGTTCTCTCCCTGCGAGCTTTCTGCGCATTTCTTTGTCCCGTTATAACCCTGCGTGTGGGGTTCTTTTCGCTCCTGTTTGGTGCTCTCTCAGCCCTTCGTTCTGAGGTCCTTCCTCTTTCTGTAACATTGGAAAGTCCATTACTCACTGTCCCGGCCAGTGCTGCTTCTCTTCCTCTCACCGAGAGGCCGCCGCTTGAGCCTCGGGGCTGCTGAGTCCGTCCCTGGCCGCGGCCCTCACCCCCCTCCAGCCGTAATCGCCCTTCAGCCCCGCCCACCTCGCTGCTTCCATCTGCAGTTGTCATTTACATTGCTCTACTTTAACATCTAATATTATCTCTTTATCTTTATGAACTATTGGCTTTGCTTCATGTCGTTGCTATCTTCCGTTACTTTGTTTAGTGTGTTTACCGTCTTATTTTCAGGCCTTGCTTCGCCTGTATCACGGTCCCGCAGTCCTACGTGGTGTTCAGTTTGTTACCCACGTTTCGCAGTGGTTTTGCTCCGCTGCTGTCTAATCCTGCGGGTCTGCTGCTCCTGCTCCATGGGCGACAGCTGGGTTGTGGGTAATGAGCCCCGGGGGCCTGAAGGGCCCGCCCTGAGGTGTGTTCTTCCAGGTCGAGCCCCGGGCGAGTGCTCAGAGGCACGTGCGTCTCCGACTGACAACTACCTTAGGACTCTGGGTTGGAGCATTTAATCCACTTACGTTTAAGGTTATTCTTGATAGGCACTTATCTATTGCCATTTTATTTCTTTATGCCTATGTTTCTCATTCCCTCTGTTTCAACTTTTTAAAAAAAATTTATCTTTGTCCTTGAANCCCCCCCCCCAGGTCTTCCCCATACCACTATCTGTGTCCATAGCTTATCCATATATGCATATAAGTTCTTTGATTAATCTCTCCCCACCCACTCCCCCACCCCACCTTCCCTCTGAGATCCCTCGGTCTGTTCCGTGTTTCACTTCTATGTCTCTGGACCTATTTTGCTCATCAGTTTATTTTGTTCATTATATTCCACATATGAGTGAGATCATGTGATACTTCTCTTTCTCTGCCTGGCTTATTTCACTTAGCATAATACTCTCCAGGTCCATCCATACTATCCCAAAGGCTAAGAGATCCTTCTTCTTTACAGCTGCATAGTATTCCATGTGTGTGAATGTCCCACAGGTTTTTTATCCACTCACCTACTGATGGGCACCTGGGCTGTTTCCAGATCTTAGCTATTGTAAATTGCGCTGCTATGAACACAGGAGTGCATAAGTTCTT
Source organism: Miniopterus natalensis (assembly GCF_001595765.1). The sequence continues at coordinate 140,663 of NW_015504793.1, read as the reverse complement.
TTCTATTGGTGTTTCGGGTTTCTTAGGATATATTCCTAGAAGTGGGATCACTTGGTCAAATGGCAGTTTCATTTTTAATTTTTTGAGGGAACCNGTGGGATCACTTGGTCAAATGGCAGTTTCATTTTTAATTTTTTGAGGGAACCCCATACTGTTTTCCATAGTGGCTGCACCAGTCCGCATTCCCACCAGCAGTGCACTAGGTTCCCCTTTCTCCACCCCCTCGCCAGCATTTGTTTGTTGATTTATTGATGGAGCCATTCTGACAGGTGTTGATGATTTCTTTTGCCACACAGAAGCTTTTTATTTTGATGTAGTCCCATTTGTTTATTTTCTCTGTTTCTCTTGCCTTAGGAGATGTATCAGCAAACATATTGCTCAGAGAGATATCTGAGATTTTGCTGCCTACGTTTTCTTCTAAGATTTTTATGGTTTCACACCTTACATTTAAGTCTTTTATCCATTTTGAGTTTATTCTTGTATATGGTGTGAGTTGGTGGTCTAGTTTCATTTTTTTGCATGTACCTGTCCAATTTTCCCAACACCATTTATTGAAGAGACTGTCGTTACTCCATTGGATGCTCTTGCCTCCTTTGTCAAATATTAATTGATCATAATGGACTGGGTCAATTTCTGGGGTTTCTGTTCTGTTCCACTGATCTATATGCCTGTTCCTGTGCCACTACCAGGCTGTTTTAATTACAGTGGCTTTGTAGTGNCTGTTCCACTGATCTATATGCCTGTTCTTGTGCCACTACCAGGCTGTTTTAATTACAGTGGCTTTGTAGTGTAACTTGATATCTCATATTGTGATCACTCCAACTTTGTTCTTTTTTCTCAAGATTGCTCTGGCTATTTGGGGTGCATTTTGTTTCCATATAAATTTTTGAAGTGCTTGGTCTAGATCCATGAAATATGCCATTGGTATATATTTTTAAAAATATATCTTTATTGATTTCAGAGAGAGGAAAGGAGAGGGAGAGAGAGAGATAGAAACATCAATGATGAGAGAGTCATTGATCAGCTGCAGCCCGCAACCCGGGCATGTGCCCTGACCGGGAATCGAACCCAGATCTCCTGGAGCCTAGGTCGATGCTCAACTGCTGAGCCACGCCTGGCTGGGCNTGCAGCCCGCAACCCAGGCATGTGCCCTGACTGGGAATCGAACCCAGATCTCCTGGATCCTAGGTCCATGCTCAACTGCTGAGCCACGCCTGGCCGGGCTGCCGTTGGTATTTTAATAGANGCTGGGCTGCCGTTGGTATTTTAATAGGGATTGCATTGAATCTATAGATTTCTTTGGGTAGTATGGACATTTTAATGATGTTAACTCTTTTAATGCATGAACACGGTATATTCTTCCACTTGTTTACATCTTCCTCTATCTCCTTTTGCAATGTCCTTTAGTTTTCCAAATATAGGTCTTTTACCTCCATGGTTAAGTTTATTCTTAAGTATCTTAATTTTTTATTGCAATGGTAAATGGGATTTTTTTTCAGTTTCTCTTTCTGAGAGTTCATTATTGGTGTATAAAGATGCCATCGATTTCTGGGTGTTAATTTTGTATTCTGCTACCTTGCTGAATTCATTTATTAAATCTAGTAGTTTTTTGGTGGAGTCTTTAGGATTTTCTATGTACAATATTATGTAATATGCAAATAATGACAGTTTTGATTCCTCCTTTCCAATTTGGATGCCTTTTATGTTTTCTTCCTGTCTGATGGCTGTGGCTAGGACTTCCAGAATTATGTTGAATAAGAGCAGTGAAAGTGGACACTCCTGTCTTGTTCCTGTTCTTAGAGGAAATGCTTTTAGATTTTGCCCATTCAGTATGATGCTGGCTGTAGGTTTGTGAGTATGGCCTTTATTATGTTGAGATATGATCCCTCTATTCCCACTTTGCTGAGAGTTTTTATCAAAAATGGGTGTTGGATTTTTTTCAAATGCTTTTTCTGCATCTATTGATATGATCATGTGATTTTTGTCTTTCAATTAGTTTATGTGATGTATCTGTTTATTGATTTATGAATATTGTACCAGCCTTGCATCCCTGGTATAAATCCCACTTGGTCATGGTGTATGATCTTTTTTTTAAATTTAATTTTTCTTTATGGTTGAAAGTATTACAAATGTCCCCTTTCCCCCCATTGATCTCTTCCACCCTGTACCCCTCTCCCAGGCCTTCACCCCACTATCATCTGTGTCCATGCATTATGCATATATGTATATAAATGCTTATGTTTATCTCTCCCCACCCACCCCATCCTTCCCTCTGAGTACCCTCAGTCTGTTCCATGCTTCTATGTCTCTGGATCTATTTTGTTCATTAGATTCCACATATGAGTAAGACCATGTGACACTTGTTTTTCTCTGACTGGTTTATTTCACTTAGCATAATACTCTCCAGGTACCACCATGCTGTCTCAAACAATAAGGGATCCTTCCTTTTTACAGCTCCATAGTATTCCATTGTATAAATGTCCAAGAAGATGTTTCATATGATTTCAGTCTTCTTGAACTTGTAGAGACTTGTTTTGTGTTCTAACATACGACCTGTCTTTGAGAATGTCCCATGTGCACCTGAGGAGAATGCAATTCTGCAGCTTTGGGGTGAAATGTTCTGTAAATGTCGACTAAATTCATCTGATCTAGTGTATCATTTAGAATCACTGTTTCGTTGTTGATTTTTTTTCACTGGATAGAAGTCAGTGGGATGTTAAAGTCCCCTACTATGGCTGTGTTGTTGTCAATCTCTCCCTTAAAGTCCACCAGAAGTCTTTTTTTTTTCTCCAGCCTGTGTGAGTCTTTTGTTCTGAGGTGGGTTTCTTGTAGACAGTATATATTTGGGACTTGTTTTCTTATCTACTCAACTACCTNTGGGACTTGTTTTCTTATCCACTCAACTACCTTATGTCTTTTTTATTGGAGCATTCAATCCATTTACATTTAAGGTTATTATTGATAGGTACTTAACTGTTGCCATTTTGATTCTCTATGACCATGTTTCTCTCTATATATATTTCTACTTGTCATTACAGCAGTCTCTTTAACATTTCCTGCAATGCTGGTTCGGTGGTGATAAACCCCTTTAGCCTTTTTTGGTCTGGGAAGCTTTTTATTTCACTATCTATTTTGAATGATAGCCTTGCTGGATAGAGTAGTCTTGCTTTGAGATCCTTGTTTTGCATTACCTTGAATACTTCATGCCATTCCCTTCTGGTCTGTAGAGTTTCTGATGAGAAATCATCTGACAGCCTTATGGGAGCTCCTTTGTTGGTAACAGCTTGCTTTTCTCTTGCTGCCTTTAAGATTCTTTGTCTTGAATTTTTGGCATTTTGATTATGATGTTTCTACGCATGGGCCTCTTTGCGTTCTTCTTGCTTGGGACTCTCTTTGCCTCCTGAACTTGTGTGACTTTTTCCTTCACCAGGTTAGGGAAGTTTTCTGCCGGTATTTCTTCAACAGGCTCTCTAATGCTTGCTTGCTTTTGACTTCTTCTAGCACTCCTATTGTGTGAATATTGTTACATTTCATGTTGTCTCATAGCTCCCTTAAACTGTCTTGTTTTTTTAATTGTTTTTTCTTTTTGCTTTTCTGATTGATTTTTTTCTGCCCTGTCTTCTAATTCACTCATCTTATCTTCAGCCTCCCCTAATCTGCTATTTATTCTTTCCAATGTTTAAAAAAAAATTTCTACTGTCATTCTTAATTTCCTTCACAGTTTCTATATCTTTTTTCATGCTGTTGAGCATCCTTATGATCAACATAAAGTTCAATATTCTGAACTTTATATCTGATAGATTGCTTTTCTCTATTTCATTTAGCTCTTCTTCTGGAAAATTCTTTTGTTCTTTCATTTGGGGCTTTTTGTTTGTTTGTTTGTTCCCCCATTTTGGCTGCCTATTTGGATTTGTTTCCATGTATTAGGTAGATCTGCTAGGATTCCCAGTCTTTTGAATGGTTTCTGGTGCAGGCCAATGTCAGATGCTGTTTGTCACGGGTCTTGAGTACCCTGTTTGGAGCTATCAACAATCCACAGCTTCTGGTTTCCTCTGCTGGGGCTGGGTGTTGTTTGGAAAGGTCCAAGATTCTCACCAATGTTTGCTTTTCCAAGTCCTAGGTCCAGAAGCAAATCAGGCAAAGACTTAAAGCACTCAGATGCTGATTGTTATTCAATCTCTTAATGAACCTGAGGCTGTAGAAACTCCACAGGGTGGG
>NW_015504793.1:121501-136333 GCF_001595765.1 Miniopterus natalensis | reverse complement strand
CCCCCAGGCAAAAGCTGCTTGGATGGTAAATGTCTTCCTGAGAAAGATGTCTTCTGCAGTATGGGGGAATGACTCAGCACAGGAATCCAAATGGCTACCTTCTGAGCTCTATTCCCCAAGCCAGCTCCACAGATTCTTCTCACTCAGCTCCAGTTCACTCTGTCCTCCCTCCCCTAGAGCCAAAGGTGAGTAGCTGCAGACAAAACTTTATGCATTGGCCCTTTAAGATGGTGCCTGCATTTCTAACTGTCTCTCCCTGGCAGAAAGAAACTCGGCTGCTTTTTACAGCAGATGCTGTGTGGGCACCTTTCTCAGTTCTGGTGCTCTGGATGGGGGGCCCAGCTTGGGTTTATACCCTAGAGTTCTCAGTGGGACACCCCCATAGCTGAGCTATCTCCCAGACCTTCAGCTGCTGCCTATGGGAGCCTGGCCAGGCCTCTCGGGCCTCTGCACTTCCTACCATTCTCTGTGCACTCTCCACCATAGTTACTTGGTTCTGAGGTTGCTCACCAGCTAGTTTTCAGTTGATTATACAGGATGGTTTTTTTTTTTGTTTTTTTTTTTTANCTGAGGTTGCTCACCAGCTAGTTTTCAGTTGATTATACAGGATGGTTTTTATTTTATTTTATTTTTTTATTTTTATTTTTTATATTTTAGTTGTAATTCCAGTTTGGTCCTGGAGAGTGTCAGTGTAGTTTCCACTCAATCCCCTCCATCTTGGAATCTGTGATAAGAACTTTTAAAATCTACTCTCTTAGTAACTTTCATATATGCAATGTAGCACTATTAACTATAGTTGCCATGCTGTACATTACATCCTCATGGCTTACTCATTTTATAACTGGAAGTTTGTACCTATTACATTAATTATTCAAGTTTTAATTTTTAATTTTTCTCAGCCTTCTTTCTGATGGTGCAAAGGAAAACATTTTTTTCTCTTTTAGTTTTAACTTTTAATTAAACATTGCTAAGATATCCAGAGCTTTAATGAAAATGTTTCCAAAGTGTGTTCAAAGGGTGGCCGGTAGATGGATGGTCTGAGGAACTGAACTCTTTGTCAGTGGAGTGAAGTAAATATTTATTAACATCTACACTACACAGTCTTTTGGATAGAGTAAGAGGTGAGACATTGCCATTCCCTGGAAGACAAAGGACTAAACACACATTGAACTGTGGTGCTCAACCTTTTCCAAGAAAAAGTAAAGCCCTTGCGGTGGTCTAAATATGTGTGTCCCTCCCCTCCCCAAATTTATATGTTGAAACCCTAATGCCTAATGTGAGGGTGTCAGGAGGTAGGGCCTTTGGGAGGTGCTTAGGTGCTGAGGGTGGAGCCCTCATGAATGGGGTTTGTGATGTTTCGAAAGAGACCCCACAGAGCACCCTCACCCCTTTACCATTTCAGGGCACAGTGAGAAGGGGACAGCTGTGGACCAGGAACAGGGTCCTCACCAGAATGAGACCATGCTGGTACCTTGATACTGGGCCTCCTAGCCCCCAGAACTGTGAGAAATAAATGTCTGTTGTTTATGAGTCACCAGATTTCTGGAATTTAGTTATAACAGCTCAAAGGAAATAAGTCAGCTCTCTCAGTAAAAAATATTTGAGCACCTATATACATGTCTATTTATAAGTTATTGTAAATTATGCACTTGACTAGTAATATGATTTGATTATACCCACCATAATGCACACAAATAGCAAGCTTAAAAGTTGCCAAATGAGTAGAAATGGAAATTTTAGTATTTCCTTCCCATACTCCAAAGGATCCTTTGTGTGTTCCCTCTAACATGTAGTCTCTGGGGAACCAGTGCCTCAGGAAACAGTCTGCATGCAGGTCACCAAGCGCTAAATTTTATGATGCAGACAAAAAGGACGTCAGATTAGAGAGAAGTATGAACAAACTGAGACTACCAGAACTGGTCAATGCATTGAATGAAATTCAGAAAACAAAATAATTCAGTAAACAGATAAAAAAATAGGAAACATTTACTTTGGGTAGGCGTTGTAGGCTATTAAAAGGGAGACAGAGAAAAGGGGACAGAAGTGAAAGCAGAGGGAAGAGCAACACAAGATTGAAATGTAAACGCTCCTCTGGTGACCATTCTCCTGCCCTCGGGTGTGCCTTTGCTGACATCTATAGGCTACAATTTGCCAGTGATTTTACTTAAGATCAAACAGTGTATGCTTGTTCTCTTCGTCTACTTCATTTATTTGTTTGTCAGTGACTCTTCATATTAGAAACATTTCTCTTTATTACTATATGGGTTGACTGTCTTGAATCATACTTGAAATATGAATCATATTTTAAATAAGATTAACTCAACCAAGCTTTTGGCAAAGGGACTGCATCTGTGTTGTCCACGCTGTGTCCTGGCACCATGACAGCATCAGGCTCATGGTGAATATTTGAGATTGTTTTCTGACCGGTGGAAATATACTTGAAAAATCTCAGCATGTAAGGGAACTCTGTGACAAACCAGTTAATAAAGTTAAAACCAATGAACATTCAGTGAATTATTATTTTGGTGAAAAAAAGCTTTATATAAATGGGCAAAATTATTCTTTAAGTGAACCAATGAACCAGCGAGGACATCCGAGCTGAAATTTGATACTATTTATACCTGGAAGCCCCCTCAGTCCCATAGCTTCTATCGCAGACAAGGGCAAGCTGGGCCTTGGAGAAACTAGAAGCTTGTGCAATGCCACACCTCAGCTCGCTGCTCTGCTCGGGGACTTATTTGAACATGAAACAAGTTATGTGTGATTGTTCTTTTTCAGAAGGAGTTATTGCAGGTTTTTAAAAAAGTTACAAGCCCTTCTTTGCTATCTAGAAACTAGTCAAGCCCTCGTCTTCCTCCCAGAGCAGATGGTAGGAGGTCCTGGGGTGCTTTTCCTATCTATTCTAGAATTTTTGGAGAAGCATGGCAACAGCATTTTGGAAAAGCTGTTGGTTCCAGGGCCTAGAAAATTCCTACTTCTTTATCCTTTTGAATTTCCAATTCCCCCTTTCTTTCCACCACGTAGGAGTTCTGCCTAGTTAGTCACAATGTCATTTATCTTAATTCAAACTACTGAATTTAATTTTTTGAACAATTTAGTGTTTTTATAAAAAGTGATATCTACTTATTACCAAAATTCAAGCAATATGGGGCAAGTATCAGGACAGAAGGGAATAATCACCTTGTGTTTGTCCACTGAGCAAAAACTATTATGAAATTATTCTTATTATTTTCAGGGTATGTCCATCAATGGACAAACAAGTAAATGAAATTATGTTGTTTTAATACAATATAATATTGTGCAACCATAAACTAAATGACACCTCCCAACTGTAAATATAAACAAGTTGCAACAAACATCCCTTATGTATACTTCCTGTGCACATATACAAGGGGTTCTGGGGCATATAAATAGAACTGTTGGGTTGTAGCATATTTATACCTTCAAATTTATTCAATATTATGTATGTAAAATACATTGTTGAAATAAGTCAGGAAACTAACCCTTCCACCAAGTTTGTATGCAAGCCCTGGCCGGTGTGGCTCAGTTGGTTAGAGTGTCCTCCCCTGCACGGAAGAGTTGTGGGTTCGATTCCTGATCAGGGCACCTACCCAGGTTGCAGTGGNTAAAATACATTGTTGAAATAAGTCAGGAAACTAACCCTTCCACCAAGTTTGTATGCAAGCCCTGGCCGGTGTGGCTCAGTTGGTTAGAGTGTCCTCCCCTGCACGGAAGAGTTGTGGGTTCGATTCCTGATCAAGGCACCTACCCAGGTTGCAGTGGCTGGTTGGGGTGTGTACGGGAGGCAACCGATCAATGTTTCTCTCTCTCTCTTCTCCCTACCTTTGCCTTAGGAATGGCACAATCTCTAAATGTGCCTGGATGTGCTGTTTTGCTTGCACTCATTTGGGATCAGCACCAACTAATTGTTGAAAGTCTTCTTCTATGGACTGGGCAACATGCATGGCAGGGGGAGGTATGCGGGGTGGGGGGTGCTGAAACAACATTAGTAGTGTTGTAGGACTCTTTCTGAATCTCATGGTTTCTCCTGTGACAGCTGTGTTGACATTTGTACTGATGGTGCAAAAACAAGGGTGGGTAACAGGACTGGGGCCTTAGCACAACTCAAGGGCATGGCATTAACTATATTGGTGGTCACTGTTCTTTACCACCACATAGTCACAGTTTTGAAAGAGTCAGTTTCACTAGAGAATGTCCTTGATGAAGCACTAAAATGAGTGTTATTGAATCTCCACTCTGAGTACATTTGAAGAGACTTTGTGCGGTGCAAGGGGACGCCCCGAGGCACTTGGGCTGCAGGCTGAAATGTGGTGGTTGCTAGGAAAACACTTTGAGTTGCATGCAGAACTAGCTGCCTTTTTCCTTGCACACATTTTTTTCACTTGGAAAAACAAACAACTGACAGAAAACTGGTCATTCAGACTTGGGTGTTTGGCAGGCACTTCCTTGAAAATGAACACAGTGAGAATGTCTCTTCAAGAAAAACAGCTCATTGTCTTGTCAATGATAACATTTAAGCTTTAAAGGGAAAATTAGAATTTTGGTTAGTTTAGACCTGTTACTGTGATACCTGAAAACTTTTCGTTTTTAAAAAAGAATTGATTGATTTTTAGAGAGAGGCAGAGGCAGAGAGAGAGAGAGAGAGAGATGGAAACAGGGATTTGTTGTTCCACTTATTTGTGCATTCATTGGTTGACTCTTGTGTGTGCCCTGATGGGGGATGGAACCTGCAACCTTGGCCTATCCCGACAACCCACAACCCTTCGAGCAACTGAGCTACCTGGCCAGGGCCCTAAACACTTTTCTGATGAGATCAGAGGCAATATTAATGAATGCAATTTTTTTATATTGTATGAAGTGTTAATATTTAAATATCTGCAGAATTCATTGACCTGATTTTTCGAATGACCAATGAATGCTGTGACAGAATCATGCAGGTGAAAGATCCTTTCAAAGTGCAAGACAGGCACTTCCTGCCATTTATTCCTTGAGCCAGACACTTTAGACTCACCCTAGGTTCTCTCTCTCCCTCCTCATTTTATTACTCAACACTTGGTGTAAGTTCTACCTCCCAAGTGGCCTTAAGTGTATCCTCTCATCTTCATTTCTATTTCTGAGGCCTTCGGTCAGAACTGTGGTAATTTTACTTGTTTTATAACAAATGTCAAGCCTCTATCATATTGTCTGAGGCATTTTTGACCCTGCCACTGTCCACCTGTCTCCCGTTTCCCTTCATTTTCCAGCAAGCTGATCGGATTACAGCTGCTTATTAAAAACATGCAGATTCATGACTCCCTGCCTTTACATTCACGAGGTTTCTCTGCCTGCAACATCCCTCTTCTGGAAAATTCCAAGTCATATCTATCAAAATTCCACTGGAATGTTTTTCTCCAGGAAGTTTTTCTTAACCTGACTCATACCAGGAAGAATTAATCACTTAATTTTTCTGGGCTCCCTTGTATATTTTCTGTCGCAGTTCCGATCGTTCTGCAGCGTGTCAGCTCTCTGTGGAATCCTGGCTACGGAGCTACCTTTTGGTGTGATGATGTTTACCTATATTGAGCAACCCCGTAAGAATCAGGCCTGCGAAACTCTACTGGGTTTTGAAAAACAGTATTGTTGGGACGTTATTCATTTAATGACAAGTTTTCCTTTTTTAGGGCCTTGAGAATTACGTTTCTGTTCTTATCACCATATCCTCTGGCCTTGTTTTCTATGAGAGCTGTGACAATGGGAACTGTGACCCATCCCACCATTCATTTGCCATTGTTTCTGTAAACGCCGAATGGATTAAGCTGCTTTGACCTCTTAGAGAAACTTTCTTCCAGGCCCGGGGCAACAGAAGGGCGTGTTACAAGGAGAACAGGCCCTGACATAAGGCAGCCAGAGCCCAGACCGAGGACAGAGGTGACCTGTCTGAAGGGAGACAGCGTTCGAGGCTGATCTTTGGTAGGACAATGAAAGAAGGCAGACCCTGGGAACTGGCTAACCTTAGATTTTTCCCTCACTCACTGCCTCTATTTCACTGTTTAAAATGAAGTGTCAGAGCAGTTTTTCAAGGTGCTGATACCTGCTGCTCGCAGACTGCCGGCTGTCTGATTAATAAATGCTCATAAAAGATTCAGCCTTGTCTCTGCTTATTGGCTCAGTGGTGACAGCCAGTAACCAACCCGTGCTGCGTCTGGTATTAGAGCCGCTAGCACCTTTTTGAGTTGGTTGATCTCAAGTCAAAATTGTGGCCCACCTTTAGCAAACCTAAGATTTTATCATCTCTAATGAGCCTCAGTTTAGACTGCAGCGACACCTGAAGTCACCCAGTCAGTTTCCCAGGCGGAGAGACCTGGGAAACCGCAGGGAACCAGGGGCGCAGAGCTGCCCCCGAGCTGGTTGCTGTTTGTAGATGGAGCTGGTTGCTGTCTGTGGATGGAGCTGGTTGGTGTTTGTGGATGGAGCTGGTTGCTGTTTGTAGATGGAGCTGGTTGCTGTCTGTGGATGGAGCTGGTTGCTGTCTGTAGATGGAGCTGGTGGCTGTTTGTAGATGGAGCTGGTTGCTGTCTGTGGATGGAGCTGGTGTCTGTTTGTAGATGGAGCTGGTTGCTGTTTGTAGATGGAGCTGGTGCTGTTTGTAGATGGAGCTGGTTGCTGTTTGTAGATGGAGCTGGTGCTGTTTGTAGATGGAGCTGGTGGCTGTTTGTAGATGGAGCTGGTGGCTGTTTGTAGATGGAGCTGGTGCTGTTTGTAGATGGAGCTGATTGCTTGCTGTTTGTAGATCGCTGCACAACTGTGGCTTCTGGAGGGCAGTAGGGGCGGGTGCTTGGTGCGCCACAGGCTTGTTTTCTCTACTAATATATGCATTATTTTCTTATTGGAAAGGGGTCATTGGGAAATTTTCAACTTTCCCAAGAACCTAGTTATTTCTTCCATTATTTGACATGGGTTAACTGAGGAGTGAGGTATCCAAGAGGACCCAGGACCCCAAATTCCAGCTGTTTGTGTGCAGAAGCTGCGCATTTCTTGATAAAAGAGCCCTGGGAAGATGAGGTATAGTTTCCACTGAAGGAAGGGCAGGTCGGTTTTGTGTGTCCTCAGAGTAAGAAATTCAAAGGTCTGGAGTCTGCTGCTTGCTTTTCCAGGACTGGTGTGACTTTATAGAGATGCTAAAGGAAAGGCACCCCCTTTAGAAGGTGCCCCTAAATTAGGACGAGGCCCCATCTAGAGGGTATTAGCAAGTAAGAACCAATGTCTCTCATGTTCAACGGAGCTCCTGTTTCTATTGATTTCAAGAGATTATTTATATGAGTCCAAGGCAGGAGTCTCAAATACACTTGAGGGGGAAAAGAAATTAAACCACGATTCTCAGTGCTTTAAATGGTCATAACGTTTAATAAAATCCTAGGCTGGGGTAAAATCCAAGCACAGCGCCTGTGAAGCTGGGCCCCACTGCGCCCTGTATTTAAGGGGATGCAGGGAAAATTCCGACCTGTAACGACACAATGGGGGTCAGGGAGTTAAAGAAGCTACCTTCAGAGGACCGGAGCCTTCACTGATCTTCTACTTGGAAAAGTTGCTTTTGAAATTAAAAAATATTTATTATAAAATCTTGGTTCAAAAGTAAAATTTTACTCTGACATGTGTAAAGATAAAAAAGTACAACTCACCTAAAAATATTATTAATGAATGCTTAAACAGTGGCCTTGTTTTCTAATATAAATATATAGTCTCCAAAACATTTTCGTGTGATAAAGGGGAAAGTATAATTTTGGTTTAATGGTCTCAGTATTTGTGCTATGTTATAAAATAAAAATTAAAGATATGTAACTTGATTGTACACCATTAATTAGTGGTCATAGAAAGACTTAAAAAATCCTTCTGCACGAAGAATTTAAGCCAGTACTTAGAGGATTATTCAGTAAAATAAGAAAGAGAAGTTAATTTTAATCTAAGTTTATTTAACATTCCTGACCTGAGTAAACACGTTCATAAATTAAATTGTTTTGTGTATTTTGAGTTCATGTGCTGGACATTCTATGTGTTTTAACAAATGTATGGCGACATGTCTCCCTCATGACAGAAGCACACAGAGTTTCACTGCCCTGCAAATGCCGAGCTCCCTCTGTTCATCTGTCCCTCCCTCTTTCCCTCCGAACCCCTGGCATCACCGATCATTTTACTGTCGCCATAGTTTTGCCTTTTCCAGAATGTTCTATAGTTGGAATCATACAGTAGGTAGCCTTTTCAGATGGATTCTTTCACTTAGCAATATGCATTTAAGGTTCCTCCATGTCTTTTCATGGCTTGATAGCTCATTTTAAAAAACTGCTGAATATTCCACTGTATGAATGTACCATTTTGTTTATCCATTTACCTGTCGAAAGCTATCTTGTTACTTACAAGTTTTGGCAGCCCCATCTTTTAAAACTGAAATGCCAGATTAAATGGAATGTCCTGAATTTCATTCACTTACCTTACAGAGCAGACTGGTTTTTATTCCTTAAATGAGTGTCTAAGAGTATGTGAATATAGTCACGGGTAGTCAAATAAATTAAGACAACTGAATATTCAATATGGCATGTGATGTGGAATCCTCAAGTCACTCCACTTACAGCATCTGGTAAAAGTTATGGTATCACATTTCTCTGATAAATTCTTAATATCAGTGGTGGTTATATTTTTCTTTAATATGAACCTAATGTAAATTTCTAAAGTCCCTAATGGACTTTGGGCCTTGGACCGGCATCTTCTGCCCAGCTTGTTCTGCACCCGAGTGTGCTTCGCGTCTCAGCTCTCTGTTAGCTTTGGTAATGATCATGACTGGGTGGACCCTTATAAAGCAGTCAGGGAGGAGCCGACGTTTCTTACAGTTTTTGTGTCACCTTCTGCTCAGTATACCGTAAAAATTTAAACCTGGTTAACAACACAGCTAATGTTTTTCTATGGGAATTCAAAGATACACAAATAATATTCCATTGGGCTGTCATAACAGCACACAAGACTTAAGTTTGTACATGCTGAGGTTGCTTTCACGTTCCACTTAATACCAAAGGAGGAATCACTCGGGTATGTGTTGAAAAGCTGGGCAGGTGGAGGTGAAAACCTCCCTAAATGTTCAGGATATGGAATTGGTCTAACTTTAGGAGACTGACACTTTGTCTCATCGTAGAGGAAAAAAACACACACAAAAAACCCAGAAAAACAAAACAGTGGAAGTTTTCCTGCCCTGCACATGGAACTTATCCCCTAGAGTAGCAGTCTTCAGAGGCTCTTGTATTTCTGGGGGTACCAGAACTTTCCAAGGGGTACACAGGTGCTGAAAGATTTAAGGGCATCTAGACCTCCAACATCCACCTGCACACATTAAAAAGGTGATAGGCTTCACCAAAGCTTGTCATTTTAAGCTGATTTTTCTGAAGTGATGTGCTAATGACCCCTCAAGAGCACTCTCCCAACCCCGCTTTCACAGTGCCCTCCAGCCTCACAAGCCTCACAAGAGCAAGGCGTGCTGCTCATCTGTCCCAAATATAGTCATGGTGCGTTGACCTGGGAATAAGAGGTTTGAGCACCAAAGAGGGCGAGTCAAAACCCGTGTCCACAAAGCCTCCTTTAGCCACAGCTTTGGGCCCTTGTCTTGCATGGACATTTCTGTTAAGGCCAGTGATCCCCAACCACTATGCCCCCCAGGAGACATCTGGCAAATGTGTCTGGGGATACGCTTGGTTGTCTCACTGAGGGGTTGGTGCTGCTGGGATCTAGTGGACAGGAGTGGGAGATGTTGTTAAACATTGAGAGGGTAGGCCCCCCTCCCCGGTGGATCATTCAGCCCCAAATATCAGTAATACCCCAGGCTGAGTAACCTTGTGTTAAGGGTGACAAGTGGCTTAAGAAATGGGGGAGCTTTGGCCTAAGCGACAGTATTCTGAATTCAGATAATTCCTCGGGAGAGAAGCGGGAATGCAGAACACTTCTCTTCTGAGGACCTCAATGAACCCTTTCCTGACACTTGCAGGGAATGAGCGGCCCCCTAGCAGTCGCAAGAAATACTGACAGTGGTGGTTTTTTATTTCATCGAAGTGACAAACTCATGGCCAAGTCCCAAACCCTGTTTCAAGGTTAGAATATTCTAAACATAAAAACCACGTAAAGAAATAACTGGCTGCAAAACACTCTAGGTACCAACGAAGACCCACTCACTGCGACGCACCTGCACTTTACTCGCTTCTTCTGTGACCTCAAGGCAGTGAAGGCAAAAGTCTCCACGTTTATTTCTGACAGATCAACGCCACAAGTTGGAGTAGAAGTAAACACATAGTGGGGGCACTTTAATATAGGTTTTCTTGAACTTATTCAGGCTCATAGGAAAAATATTTTCATTAATTTTAAAAAATATTACTGAATAATAGAAATACATCTTTCTACTTGGGTACAGGTCTAGGATATACTATTACTTCTCTGCTCATTTATTTATTTTTAATGTATACCCACTAGATTCAGATGAATCTGAAGGGAGTAATTTGTGGATTCTGCTGTAAACAATACACACAGCAATCAGTAATAGAATTTCTGTAAATTTACACTTATTGGTGACCTAATAACTCCATTTTGCTGTTGATTTCCACTAAGTAGATTAAATCGTGCTCTTAAAAGCAGAAATCCACTTACACATGAGTACAAAACAAAATGTTCGCAAAGCAGTCTGGAGACCCAGGTTCATTTATTTTGGATTAATTACTCCCTCTTCGATGCTGATGCACTGTTCTACATCTGTCAAATGAACGATTATAAAATTAATCATTTTCTACAGTGAAATGGAATTATACATACACATTAAAGTATCCATTTTTTTGGTCATACTTTTCAAAGGCACTTCCAGATGACATAAAAAAAAATGGGAAAATGTCTTTATTCAGAACCTATTGATTTTTAATTTCCAATTTTGTGGGTTTGGTTCTTTCTTTTTAAAAATTTTTAGTTTTTATCCTCATGGGAGGAGTGAGGATATTTTTTCCATTGATTCTAGAGAGAGTGGAAGGGGGGAGAAAGAGAAAGACTGATGTCACAGTCACATAGATTGGTTGCCTCCCACATTTGCCTGGACCCAGGCCAGGGATTGGACCTGCAACCCAGGTACGTGCCCTTGACCGGGAACTGAACCTGAGACCCTCCGGTGCTCAGGCTGACACTCTAACCACTGAGTCACGCCAGCCAGAGATGGGTTTGTTTCTTTCTCATGCCAGTTCCATCTAATCTGAGTTTCACAAAATGCCTCTACGTGAAAGACTAATGGGTACAATTATTTGCTATTTAATAAGAATTTGTAAGGCCTTTTTAGTATACTTCTAAAAACTGAGAAAGCGAAAGTACCTAATGTATATGTAAAAATACTTTTGCAAATCAGGTAGTTTCTGATTCTTTGCTTCAACAAAGTTGAAGAAGAATTTGACACTTTAGTTATGAGATTACTAAAAGCAGTATTTAATAATAGCTCACTATGTGATTTTTGGCATAGAACTAAGAAGAAGTTTTAAAAATTGGGTAAAGTTGCTACAACAAAATTCTTTCCATTTCCATACTTATTCCGTTCCCATCCCTATTTATATCAACAATATTCTTTAGTTCTTTCACGTAAAAAATTTTAAAGGAATAGAAATCATATAGAACCAGTCTCATTATAATGATAAGTAACTTTCATCAACGTGAAGTTGGGAAAATAAAGCCCCTATGTATCTTGGTACAAGATGCATTTTCAGTTAAATTTTACTTTTGAAAAATTTATACTTTTATTTAGCAAAATCTCTATTATTTATATTGTCTCGTTCAGCTGTATATCTCTAATAGTTGTAATATTATCTTAACCGATATAACTTTGTAAAAACTTAGAATAGGAAATAAATTCATTTTAAGAACACAGTTTGTTGCAAGGAAACATAACAGATGAATCAAGATTTCCGGGAACAAAAATACTGTATTAGGATGTACCCAGGGTTGAGAACTTAAAATTCCAGCCTAAGGAAGAAGTTGTTTGTGGATTTTAAAATTTAATTATGGGTCCTGGCTGGCTCAGTGGTTAGAGCATCGGCCCACGCGGAAGGGTAGAGAGTTCAAGGCCTGGTCAAGGGCACGTACCTGGTTGCAGGCTGGATCCCCGGCCCCGTTCGGGGAGGGTTCAAGAAGCACCCACTGGTGCGTCTCTCTCACATAGGTATTTCTCCCTCTCCTCCCACCTCCTCCCTCCCTTCCACTCCATTTAAAATCAATGGAAAAAATATCCTCAGGTGAGGATTAACAGAACAACAACAAAATTTAATTATGGGTGTCAAAAAATATGGTATTTAGATTCCAGTGATTACAAGTTTTCTTCACACATGTTAGCTGTTAATGTGTACAATGTGCTGGGAATCAGTCCTTGCAACTACTGGAATCCATGCTGAGGATTTCCGGTGAAGCTTTCACAATTCTCTTACGAGAGACAGGAAGGGAGGCCCCTGAAACAGTCTTCCCTGCACACACACCTGGAGAAGAGACACCGGTGTCAGCAGAGACACCAGGAAGGACACACTAAGGGACAGACGCATTCTGGAGGGACTACCCCACACCCCAAGTCACCAAACCCAAAAGCTCCCTTCAGCTCAGTTCTTTAATTTTCAGCAGTTCTTCCCATAGCAAAGCACCAATGTTTCCTGTCCCTCATGTTTGAACCTCTCCCCTTATTTACTTGAAGATGAGGTTATTACCCTCTTCTGCTGCCTGTGAAGAGAAACTGACCCTTCGAGGCCAGGGTAGAAGGGGGGGCGGGTTGTGAGGTCCTTGAGTAAATCATTTGTCTTATACTGAAAGTGGTAGAAACATTTTGAAGCTAGACCCAGGCAGAATCTGGAGACGGGGAAAGAGGCATAAGGGCCTGGCATTAGACGCCTGCACTCCTAGGAGCCTGTCCTGGAGCAGTGGCTTTGTGCCAATGAACCCAGCATCTGGGGACGACCCCAAGTTCCTCCGACTCCAGATTTGCTCCTCAAATAGGCCTGGGGTAGATATCCCCTTGCTAACCAGTCACGCTGTTGCGTAGCACCATCTCCACACACATGCACACCCACCTGGAGCTTTTCTGCTTGTTTGTTCTTAATCAAGGCTGCGACCTGGTTTCCTCCCATGGAATCACTGGTGAAAAATTTGGGAAATGCAGGAAGGGAGTTCTTGGAGTGGATCTCTCCGAGTTCTTGGAGATAAGGGAACCATTTCTCAAGTACCTGGGTGACCTGGCCACTCTCCAGGCTCCTGGCTCAGGTTCCTGGCCCCCATGAGTAAGCAGGGGACATCCCAATGCACACCAGGCACAGGGAGCTCAGCCCACAGGGCAGGCCGTCCCCGGCAGAAGCCTGACCTTGGCCTGAACCGCTGATTCTGCAGTTCTCCATCTTCACTGCTTCTCAGACTGACCGCCAGGCTCTTGCCTCAAGCCCTCTGACCCAAGCAAGAGCTCACTGGACTGTGCGGGCCCCTGGGCTGTGGCTCTTGGCCACCCTTGGCTGAGACTGGCCTGCCTGACGGTCACCCCCTCCGTCCTCTGTGGCTCGCCTGTGAGTCACCATCCTGCCCCTAGCGCAGAGGTGGGCTGCTGTGCACCTCACCTACCTGGAGTGGGAAACCCACAAGTCGAGCTGGAAGGCTGGTTTCCTCACTCCCGTCCTAACCGGGGTTTCACCTGTACCAGCCGGAGCAGCGAGGAAGGGCGGGCCCGGCTTGTCCGTGATGACTGCAAGCAGGCAGGACGGTGGCTGCGGGGAGGGCAGGAGGCGGCCTACGATTCTCTCTAGGCTGGCACCCCGGTCCCCCTTCAGGCGCCCTGGATGGCTCCCGACTTCCCTGGTCCGAGGAGATCCCCTCCCCCGTGCCACGCTCCACGCCAACCCCGTCTCAGGCTGCGGGATGCGCTGCGAGGCCGCCCAGGGGGTGGCGTCTGAGACAGAAACGCGCTGCTGCACAAACCGAGGCCGCCTCAGGTTAAAGGGAACCAGTTACACACGCGGACACACGCGGACACACGCGGCGAGAGCTGAAGGGATAAACGCACCGCCCGAAGTAACCTGGGGCCCTCCCGCAAGGACCCGGACTCCTTGAAAGGTTCCGCCAGAGCGAGGGCACCGCGTACACCTCCCAGTGCAGGCACCGTCCCTCCCTCGTGGGGCTGAGACCGTGTCGCACCCTGCCCCACCTCGCCGGGCCCCGCGGGGAGCGGGGGAGTCTGCAGGCCCGCAGCGCTGCCTCACTGCCCGCGCCGGGGGCCCCGGGGGGCACGATGACCGTCCCAGATGTCGCCCTGCAGCGGCGCCTCCTGCGCGTCCCTCGGGGACTTGCAGAGCGTCGGATGCCTCCTCCTCCAGGCAGGCGCTCCGGCACTGCGCAGCAGGCGTCTCCCCCTGAGCCTGGGGGTTAGAGCCGCAGTGTCCACTTCTGTCCCGGTCTCCAGGCCCGGGTGCGGGCACTTCGGCGAGGACCGTGGGAGAGGCAGGACTCGCCGTGCACGGTCCCCCGCGGGGTTGCAGCGCCGAAAGCCGGGTTCGGGGAATCGGTCCCCCAGGGCGCATCCCTGGCGCCCGGGCCCCGCCCAGCTCAGGCCCCGAGGCTATGATTGGCCCGGCTGCACGCCAATCAGGGCTCGGCGCGGTGGGGGCGGGGAAACGCCGCCCGCCCTCCGGCGTGAACCCGCGTCCGGTTGCCCTCCGCGCTCCCGGGCAGGAGCCGGCTCCCCAAGTCCCTCGGGCGGCGCCGCGGGGACCTGCGACTTCAGTCCTCGGGCGCCGCCCAGGTTTCCCAGGC